>CM054178.1:122288057-122888057 GCA_028829895.1 Sinotaia quadrata
TCTAGGTAGACCAGTCTAAATAACGGTGCTAGAAGATCGGTCCCACCCCTCTAGGTAGACCAGTCTAAATAACGGTGCTAGAAGATCGGTCCCACCCCTCTAGGTAGACCAGTCTAAAATAACGGTGCTAGAAGATCGGTCCCACCCCTCTATGTAGACCAGTCTAAAATAACGGTGCTAGAAGATCGCACCAGAATCAGACATGCGAGAACGGCATCTATAAAAATCGGTAAAGTGCCGGATAAGGACGGACCGATAGGCAAGGACGCTTGCAGGCATCCACCTGGATACAGGGGAGATCAGTAAGAGACCGACGAGAAGTGTTAGGTGAAAGGGGGACTAGTAGGTTCGAACCGCCTGCAGGTATGCACGAGGGGTGCAAAGTGGTGGGAAGAGTGTTGGAGACAAGAAAGCGTATCGTTCAACGTAGCGCACTTAAAGGGCAGTTAACCGGACATCAGTGTTGGAGACAAGAAAGCGTGTCGTTCAACGTAGCGCACTTATAGGGCAGTTAACCGGACATCAGTGTTGGAGACAAGCAAGCGTATCGTTCAACGTAGCGCACTTATAGGGCAGTTAACCGGACATCAGTGTTGGAGACAAGAAAGCGTGTCGTTCAACGTAGCGCACTTATAGGGCAGTTAACCGGACATCAGTGTTGGAGACAAGCAAGCGTATCGTTCAACGTAGAGCATTTAAAGGGCAGTTAACCGGACATAAGCACCGCAGTTTTCTTCGTGAATTAACACCCAAATAATTTATAAACTGGGTAAAGATTCTTGCTCGTCACAACTCAGGTCCGTGGATAAAAGCGCCGCGTTAACTGACCGTTGGTAAGTTAATTGGCTGATAGAATGAGATTTCAGATTTAGAAATATTTTATTGCATTATGTTGCAAAGCAGAAAGTATTTAGTAGGTTAAATGACTTATTGTGATGCTCGATGTATGTTTCAGTTATATCTCAATGTTCATGTACTATATTGGTCTCGTGTGTATGGGGATAACACTCTTTTGCAGAGATGTAAGATTAAGGAAGTAAAAGAGAGAATTTACGCAAGAGATTTATTTACCGTCACATTTTGTGTTACAGTGTAGCACGCTTTTAAACCCACGTTTTGAACCATCGGGTTTAACCAGCAATCCAACAGTTGATACGGATCTAGGACCCAAATCCCCCAAGTCGACCTATATGCTGAGGCAGAGACTTTAGACAACGTGCGTTCTAAGAGTGCATCCCTAACTTGCTAGGAACTTGCAGAGACTGCCAGTGTCGGACTAGTGTGTTATTTTGTAGGAGGTAACGTGCGCTCCTCACCAGTATGTTCTTATTCGAATTGTATTTGTGAAAGGACTGTCATAAAGACTCTTATAGGACATGGTTGATATGTGTGCGTGGATCAGGGAGATGACAGCTTGAACGTGGGCCAATAAGTACCAGTGACGTCACGCCGTACGAACAGATATCAGGTCTTGTTTTACACTTTTTTCCTCTTTCTAAAACTCTCATTTCTAGGGTAAAAACAGGTAGCTACAAGACTGAATTCACTTTATAAGGGTCGAACAATCTGAAGATAATAGTTCGTTGCAACTGTGATTTTTTTTTTTCGTTTCTTTCATTACTGTGATATTTTAATAAATATTGTTATTCTTATAACAAGCTTCTTGCACGTGACTAATTAACTAGTTTGTGATGGAGGACGAGGGGTTGGGGGGGGGGAGGCTTAAGTAATTAAAGATGGATCAAAACCTATCTTTTAAGCAAGAAGTTCCCTTCAGTAGTATAATTGTGTGCTAGAATTGTGAATATTTATGGTATGTGCATTAAATAATATTTTGAAAGTGCCAGGAAGATCCGCAAGGTAGAAATTACAGAAGGGTCATCTAATTAGAGCCAACATATACATATGACTCGCCCACCTGTATTAATATGATTATTAATTGTAAATATGGATAATAATTAATAGAGAGAGGGCGCCGTCATGCAGACCACATCTCCTAGTTTTCTCCTTGATAAACTCTACATGTAATTAGTGCATGCACAAATGTGTGTGTGTGTGTGTGTGTATGTGTGTGTGTGTGTGTGTGTGTGTGTGTGTGTGTGTGTGCGCGCGCGCGCGCGTGTGTGTGTGTGGATGGGGGAGATATAAGGAGCGAGAAAGAGTAGATGGATATGACAGATGAAATCAGAAAGAAACAAAGAAAGAGGGAGAGTAAAAAAGCGTGAAAGAAGGGAGAAATGGGAAAGACTGGCGGGGTTGTGGAAAGACAGGGACAGAGACGTAGGGGAAAGATGGGGAGGGGAGTGGGATGGAAAAAAGTAAACGAAAGAGAGAGAAATGAGAGACTTGTGATAAGCGAAAGGGATAGAGAGAGAAATGAGAATATCACCTTTAACCTTTGCTGTAGTAGTTTCACGCACAAGTGCCCGAGCAATAATTGGCTAGAACCACTAAGCACACAAAGCCAGCTCAGACGGCCCAGAGCTAGGCGTGACTCTTTGACGTGAGCGCGACTCACAAAGAGCATCATTACCTCATCAATTCATCACGAGCAGCGGTGACCTATTTCCATGTCAATAATTACCAGACTACGTGAATACCATCCGCGAAAATCAACGAAGCGTTGGTTACGGACCATAAGTAGAAGCATATCGTTATCAATCATGCGTGTACACATTTTAAGTTATGAAAAGAAAAACCAGTTAAATCGTTCCGGGTCATCATATGTTTGCTTGCTTCTCGCTTGTCAATTTGGAGTTGATTTTTTGTGGATCCTTGTGTATGTGCATAACTTGAACAATATAGCAATGCCACGCAAAAACTACAAAGTACACACGCGCACACACAACATACTGATTAGAGCAAACTGATTAAATATATGAGGCAATGTCAAAAAACATTTCACAACTGCAATGTTCACTAGATTTTGTTCCTGTTGTTAGTTTGCGCTAAAAATAAACACACAAACTATACACTCCAACATACATGACTGAGATGGTAAATACTGGAACATTCTCACCCCCACTACTCAGGCCTTCCATTCTTTGAGTTATTTCTTAGGGGGTAGGACTGGGGGGGGGTGGGTTCATAGGTATAATCAGACTCAGGTTTTCACTCCTGTGCCACCATTACTTGAGGATATATAACTTCAACAGTCCAGCTAACTTTGCTAAGCTGTTTCTTGTCTCTGTTTTGAGAATATTGTAAAAAAAAAATTTAAAAAAAAGTATTTTCTTTCAATCTGAGTATCTGTGAATTGTTTTACTAAAATTTTTCTGTGAAAACAATAAATCTTCCACAAATATATTACTTTATGTAATTCTTTCCTATATTAAATCAATGCATTTAATGTACATTAATGGGCTTCTTCTGTTTTCAGAAATATAGAATTAAAAGTGTGTGTGTGTGTGTGTGTGTGTGTGTGTGTGTGTGTGTGTGTGTGTGTGTGTGTGTGTGTGTGTATGTGTGTGTGTGTGTGTGTGTCTGTGTGTGTGTGTGCGCGCGCACGCACGCGTGCGCATGCTTTCGTGTGTCAAGGGAGGGGTGGAATAAAGTACTAAACAATGCTATAAGACCACAAGAGATTGAGAAAAGATTGAATAAACAAAGTAGCTGATACGTTACATGCTTTGTTAGTTTTGGCGAAGCTCCCCAATGCAATATACGCACTCAACAGTAAACATAAACTTATACTAAAACATCTGTCTTATTTCTACTGATATTTGAAAGATAAACAAATAGCAGATGCAAAATTCCACAAAACAATGTTTCTCTCACCCCTACTCATATCCTTATAACATGGAATCAACAATAACAAAATAAAAGTCTATAAGATCACTTGGTCATCGGTCTCAAAATTAAAAATGCAAACTGTTCCAAACATTTTAATAATATTTATCTTTTTAAAGCCTTCTTTGTATATATAACAAAAATCTTACAGAAGTTAGTGCGATGATTGCATCTTAATTTATATCCAAGTTCAGAAGTGTCATGATCGGTTCATTTGCTTGTAAGAGCCTTGCATTTACTGCGTTAGAATTGAACACGATTCACAGCGTTAAAAGTTTAACACAAGCTTACTGTTATCACAGCGTTAAAAGTTTAACACAAGCATACTGTTATCACAGCATTAACAGTTGAACACAAGCTTACTTTTAATCGCAGGGTTAAAAGTTGAGCACAAGCTTACTGTTAATCACAGGGTTAAAAGTTGAACACAAGTTTTTGTTTGAAAACATATCACTATGGCACTAGGTACACGATAGAGCTAATACCCCAAACAGACAAAATCCAGAAATCTGGAATGGCTCCGGCTCCAAGTCGTTTGGATTAGAGTTCCATTGTTGTACTTTGTTTGTACAAATATCGCTACCTTGTTTAGTCATTCATTTTCTTACTATAATTTCTAGCATTTTCGTTTTATTTTAACTACTTAGCAAACAAACAATATAATTTAATTATCAGTGCTTGCGCAACAGTTATATTGTTCTATGATTGTGTCTCACTGATTATAAAACAATAATTAATCGTATCTGTCTATCTTGATGAAAATAAATCCAAAGTGTTCATATACTAAGACCTCGTCATTTTGTCTTACCTCGTCTTTTTCTTTTCGACTTGTAATTATGTTATGAAATTATTTCCAATTATAAAAATCGTTTTTATATCAATTACGAATTTTGTTCGTAAGCATGAGATTTTGGGATTTATATATATATATATTTTAAAGAAGGTTTGATGCAATTGACAATGGTTCGTTGTAAGCGACAACTGGCATATCTGGTGCTACTGGGATTGGGCCTTTCTTTCCTGAGATGCGCGAAACGTATGCGCAACAGATCAGGAGGAAGCTATACACTTTCTGTGTCGGTACATTATGACTGAACTGTACTCACTCCAATAGAAAACTGATGAAACTACAAACCACTTAGCATTTATATTTGGGGTGGAGGGGAGGAATCTAGACGGACGATCCTTTAAATAATGTCCGCCCTCTTTTCCACCTATTAGAAAATAGTAATTTGATAAGTTGGTTTGGCAGATGGGGAAAGGGGACACTTAACAATGATAATGATGCTAATAAAAACAACTCTATCTTTACAGCAGCAACAACAACATCAGCAACAGCAGCATTTGCAACAACAACAACAACAACAACAACGCAAACTTCGTAAAGTTGTAATTTAAAATCTCACTGCAAATAGTTATTTGGAGAGAGAGAGACTAAACCCTACGAGATGGCAATTGGAGAAAAGAGACTAATTACCAGAAACCAAGAACGACAATTCACTGAGCACAGAGATATAGTACCGCACACACAATGTAACGCTTTGCAGAACAAAAACAAAAGCAAACAAAATATATAACAATTTTAGGAAGCAATTTCTGTTAAAGATGAGGTCTGCCTCATTCATCACGCACGCACTCTCAAAAATTATATCGTTTTTAGATTTTAAACAAAAAAAGTGCTGATATCCATTGTTATCAACTTATAATGTTATCATCATGTGTCTTGTAAAAGTGCTGAAATAGGTTATTGTTATAGATAATAATCAAGGGAGGTATCGGAGTCTAGCTAGAATAAAAGTTTGTTTGCTGATCGTGTGTGTGTTTTGTTTTGTTTTTTGTTTTGTTTTGTTTTATTTTAGGGTTTCATAAAATTGTTATTGACTAGATAGTTACTTTTATTTTTCTTATTTGCTTAGGGAGGGGCTTGTGAAGGTTGTTTTTTTCCTTATTACTTTCTGACTGGTGCTATTGCTTTTGTTCAATATTACCAATAACTTTCAAATTATTTTTGTCGCAATTCAAGAGTGGTATTGCTTTTGTTCAATATTACCAATAACTTTCAAATTATTTTTATCGCAATTCAAGAGTGCTTACAAGATCCTCTTGCTTTACTTGTCAATTTAAATGAAGTTAAAGTCATTAAAGTGTTGAGGTCGTTGCAATGTATTGGAAGGCAAAGTATCTTCCAACACACGACCCTAAGACATCGCACTTTAAACTGGTATCTTTATCAACCCCTTCAACGCTATCAGTCTCAACGCTTTTTCAGTCTTATTTTCAACACAGAATTTCCTATCGAAAATTGTAAACAATTTAAACAAAAGATGAACAAGTGGAAATTTCTGATTTAATAACCCAATATCTATAGCAGCCTAATAAGAATGGTAATAACTAAAGTCTGCCAATAATAACTACACTAATTTCAAGGAAGATGACGGAGGGAATGTGGAGCATTTGTGGGTTGTTGTTTTTTTTTAAATCTGTCCATGAAGTATGAATAACTTTTAATTTTTACCCTTCCTTTCCTGTCACAACCCGTCACACCGACCGTCACTCCTAAAAGTACGACATTTGCTTGAGATTCCCCAATTCCTCACCTCTCTCTCTCTATCTCTCTGTCTATCCCTTTCTCTCTCTTCCTCTCTCTGTCTATCTCTCTGTCTATCCCCCCTCTCTCTATTCCTCTCTCTCAATCTCTTTGTGTCTATTCATCTCTTTCTCAATCTCTGTGAATATCCCTCTCTCTCTCTAATCTCTCTGTCTATCCCTCTCTCTCTAATCTCTGTCTGTCTGTCTCTGTCTCTCTCTCTGTCTCTGTCTCTCTGTCTCTCTCTCTCTCTCTCTCTCTCTCTCTCTCTCAATAAAATGAAAGCAATGTACAAGTTCAACATATCTTTGTACTGAATTTAATACAATTCTCTAGGTCGTGAGCGACACGAGCCGAGTTACTCTATAGGTCTCCTTCAACTGCAAACTGTAGCACACAAACGGGCAACCAGTGACAAACATGGCCTAAGCGAATATTTCAGCATAGAAAAATAATGCGTTTCCCATTCTCTTAATTCAACTTGATTTTACCGCATGAAGTTGTTTTGAGGAGTAATGTCAGGCTATATAATTTACATTTCATTAAAGATTAAAAGCGATAAGAAAAAAATGACTTGCCAGCGATGAGTACATTGTAAACGACGTCCTATGGTTCTCGAATACAAATTAAACAATAGTTCAAAGCCATAAAAAAAAAATAATAAACGAAAAATAAAGAAAAATTACACGCTCTCACGCGCGCGCATACACAAACACACCTTTTAGACAAATAATGAAATACCAGGTGTTTTGTTTCTTATCAAAGAATTTTGTAAAACCTTATGATTAATGTTTGCTGAGTATGGTATGGGTGATAACAAAGACAGCGTCCGTTGGCAGTTAAACACTGCACAGGCAAGCTAATGGGCAGATTTATAATTAGTAAAATCTGTAGAATAGCATCTTCAGAAAAGTAAATTATATACATGATAACAATCTGACCTTACATTTTTTCAGTGAATCTGTGACACTGCTTCTTCGTCGTGCTGAAGATGCCAACAACATTCTCGACTGCTCCAGTCAAATAGCCCTATTATTTATTTCAAAACATCTTTATTCGAAATCATTCTGCATTGGAATACAATATCTCTTTATTGGAAATTATTCCGTCCTGGAATATATTGAACAGTGGGGTAAAATGTGGTTACTGAGAACTTTGTTCGGTATAAAAATTGATACGTCACACTGTGTAGATCGACACCATTATGACAGCATGATGATTAATGAAAGCATGCAGTGAGCGACCTGGATTTTTTTTACCTCTAGGGGGGGCATAACTCATGTTGAATGACGTCAAATGTAAAAAAAAAGTGTATTTGTTATCATTTTTTTTTTTTTTTTTTTTACAGGAAATGAACGTTTGGAGCGATTTTAACTGAAAACAGTTTGTGTTGTTCTAGTTGTGTAACACGTTCACTAATTTAGAGCGGAGGATAAGAGTATTGGTGATAAAAAAAAAAAAAAAGGAAAGAAAATATTTTTAATGCTTAATGAAATAGCAAAGAATTACAAAGATAATATATTAAGTGTATAATAAATTTAATATTGTTAATAAAATTGTTTGTGGTTGTTTTTCTTTTAA
Source organism: Sinotaia quadrata (assembly GCA_028829895.1). Lineage (NCBI taxonomy): Eukaryota > Metazoa > Mollusca > Gastropoda > Architaenioglossa > Viviparidae > Sinotaia > Sinotaia quadrata. Next base: position 122,296,015 of record CM054178.1, read on the forward strand.
TGTTGTTGTTTGTGGTAATCAATTTGAAATAATAAAGTACATGGATTATACTGATTAATTGGTCAAAACATAAACACACACACACAACCACGCACAAACACACACACACACACAATACCACCACACCACAATTCAAAGAAAGAAAATATCAACTTTTTAAAAATGTGTGATGTCACAATCTTTAACCACTGCTTTACCTTTGTGACACTGATCCACTCCTCCTTCCTTTGCGTGACATATTTTATGTCTGAGTTCAGTGGGAGTGGGGGGAGGGAGTATGCGAAGTATAGCAAGGAGTACGTGTCACGATTTCACGTTTCACCGTGTGGCTTAGCTAAAGGACTCCTTCAGGCAACAGCCGCCTCGGACTTCATTCAAATTCCGTTGCCCGACCAACTCATCAATACATGACACCATGGAGTGGGGGTGGGGGTGGGGAATCATAACAAGGAAATAGATTGACTTGAAACCGATCCACTAATAAACTATCCCCTGTGGTTTGTTTCGTTTGGGGCTTTTGCTGTTGTTTTTTTTAAAGTTTGTTTGGGTTGCTTAGATGGGTCAAGTTACGAAGCATAACGCTATTAACGGCAGTGACTTTACACTGTATTTGTCGCAGGACATTAGCTGCCTGGTGGTTAGAGTTTGAAACTGGAGTCAATTGCTGCCTACTGATTGGCTGTCGACAATGAAATAAATTTTATAAGTAGTAATTTTTATTCACACCCTCCCTGTTACCACTTCACGACACACACATCCTATGATGTAGGCAATACATACACACATACGCGCGCGCGCGCGCACGCACACTCTTTTATAAGGGGAAACACCCGGAACTAAGATTTTCGTCACTCTAAGTTTATAATCATTGATCGTGTTTCTCACCACCATCACCATTATTCAGACGTGCACCCACTTACGCACACACTATACACACTAACATATTTTCACATGCAAGCACAAATTCACGTACACACAAACACACACACACACACACACACACACACACACACACACACACACACACACACACACACACACCACAACTAGTCACTTATACGTTAATATACAAGAGCAAAATCTAGGACATCTCACTTGGCCTATAAAGTAAAAAACAGAATAGCAAATTTCGAGCGATTAAATAAAGGAAACATCTGACAATATACTGAGGTGTGGCATTTTAATCTGTCTCCTTCGTCAATTGTATTCAGCTTTATCTCCTTTATAAACACTTCCTAATATACAAGTTGTGTGGGGTTTTTAAACCGCGGATGCACTTAAATAATACTGAGCTGATTAATAAAATAAATACAAATATGCTATTAGAAAAGAATGTATAACTGTGCATATTATTGGAAATAACATTAGTAATAGTTCTACTGTAGAGTACATTTTGAATTATTAAATGGAGAGTCAGAGGGAAGGATGTATTCTTTTAACCTTCTTATTTGTTTTATTCTTAAAAAGTACATTCTGAAGACCGAAAAAACGGGGATGTGGGGGTGGGGGGTGGCCTTGCACAGCAAAATATTTTCTTTTGAGCAAAAAGTTCCAGACACTGCAAGTGTTTCTCGATTGCGTGCTGTATATACCACTTATTGACTTCGCAACCAAATCTAATACTGTACAACGTATGTCAGAATTGAAATTTCTTTCTCACATCAAATAACTACAAAGACAATTATAACACCGATCGATTACCAAAGGCCAGCACAATTATTAACGTGGCTTATTAAGACAGACGTATATATAATTTTCTCTGATTAATTAATAGTAACGTTTTTTAAGACCATGACATGGGATTCACATTTTACATATTCACTGCAGCGCTCATACACACTTGCATACGCACGCACATACACTCTCGAAACTCGCACGCATATACACAATTCAGCAGCTATCAATTAGTTGTACGTGTGTTTGCCGCAGAACGATGTGGAAGTTCAGTTTATTATTTCGTGCAAGTTTTCATCCCCGTGCTTGCCTAACATTTTTAAAGTAAAAGTATCAATCTAACTAATTAGTAGAAGAAAAAAAACACACAACTTAAAAACTCGTTTTTGGCTGTCGCTTTTTAAAAAAATAAATAAATAATTAAAGAAAGTAATTAAAATGAAATAACATTTGACGTTCAAGGCTTTCAGTGTAATTGGTGTGACTTCATCTCCACAAACATTTCTCCTCATTAATGATGATTACAAAAATAATGTGGATCTCAGGCTAGTAACACACACACATACATACACACACACACCACCACCACCACCACACACGCACACAACACACACCATATATAAAAACACACATAACACATAAAAACACACATATACAACAACTCCGGCAACACAATCAACAACAGAACAGAAATAAAGATTTTTTTTTTTTTTTTTAAATAGACATGCATTTTTGACGATGAAGCAGTGACTAAGCGGACTTGCTATGATTCAGAATTAGGCAAACCATTCATTCATTGTACAAGTGCAAACCAGAAGTCTACATCGATAACGGCTTTTCTGAACATTCACCTTAAGCATTTCCAAAGTCATAAAGTTCAAACCTCTAGAGACCAACAGCACTATTTCCAAAGTCATAAAGTTCAAACCTCTAGAGACCAACAGCACTATTTCCAAAGTCATAAAGTTCAAACCTCTAGAGACCAACAGCACTATTTCCAAAGTCATAAAGTTCAAACCTCTAGAGACCAACAGCACTATTTCCTCATCATGACCCATCCTCACCATATCAATATGTTGACGAAATTAGTTATATATAGTATCTATATGCCTTGCCTAAAATGCATTCTTTTTATTTAAAAATAATAATTTTAAAATAGCTTTTTTTTTTCTTTTATCCTTAGCTGAATTACTGCAACTTTAGAACCTTTGTATTGACTGACGGAAAGATGATTTGCGGCGTTGATTTCACTTTCCAACATTCCGTTTACGGAAGACGGCTCTCCACTCGTTAACCTTGGCTCGAGTTCGGTTTTACTGGAGTTACGTCCCTGAGCCGATCCCAACTCCCCACCCCCATCCCCGTTCCTTGTGTTTCACTTGCCGCCCCTCTTTGGAGTGTCTTCAAGCAGTGATCCGATGTTGCATGCGAGTTATAGCCCCTGACACTTTACTACACAAACCTAAGCCATCCCAAATGCTGCGGCAATGCTTTCAATGAACACAACAAAGAAACACACAGGTCAGGGTTCTCCGACAGCGTCACGCAAGCTGTCCTGTACTAAAGTGATACTCGAAACAACAGGAGAGCGGTAAATATTGGATCATACTCCCAGGAAATCAACTCGAAAACAGTAGTACGTACACGGACGTGGCACGTTTTCCTTGATCAACATAACCGCTTTTAAATTAGCGGAAGTGTTGTGTCTCTCCCACTGCACCAGCAAGTCAAGTTAATGGCTGCTGATCTGGTTGTAGTGTATCCGTCAACTCATTATTTAACCCTTCTTAAGACATATCCGGGGCTCTATTTATTTTTTTTAGACGCATCCGGCGCTTTTCTCTCAACTTTCTAAGTGGTATCAGGCAGCTTGCTACTTTCATCCTTAAAAAGTAGTCAGCAGTTCTATTGCTTTTGTAAGACGCATCAAGTAACTTTATCCTGCCCTTCTTACAAGGTATCCGGCAGCTACAAATGTATCTGTCACAATCAACATCTGTTTCTTTAGAGTATTTTCTTTTAAATTAAACACTATACTTAATAAAATTAGTATTGAACAATTATTATTTTTTTTCAAAGTTTAAACGTTTACCAGCCTACAGTCCTTTTTTCTCGTAATTTCTTTATATAAAGGAAGAAAAAATAGCTTCATGTCTTTGTCCGTTCCAAAATTAATTTGTAATCCACGTCTTTCCTGAGAATGTAGGTCAAATAATATAGGTGTTGCCATAAATGTTATAAAAATAGATTTTTGTGGTCAACTTCCGTTTTTCAATGCTCACCTATAACGTTATAGTGAAACACTTACATTTATTCTTTTTTTAAAAAAGCTATAAAACATGAAGAGAAACACTATAACACGCTACACAGTGCTTTAGGTGTACAACCAACTAAGAAAATTCAGGGGCATTAAATCAATTTAGTTTTGAACATTTTCCAATCAAACGATGTGATTGTCGGTACGATGTATCTTTCGCTATTTACCGAATGTCATCGGAGCCAGACTGCAACTGATAGTGGCTGTCTGCTTTGCTGCTAAAAGAATCATTCATAGACTAATTCTGCAAACTCTTTTCATTTCACTGTTTTAAAAAACCAAACAAACACCACCGTTTGATAACCCTATACCAGAGTTATATCTTGGTTATTAAAGAAAAACAGTTATAAAGCGTCGAGCAAATCCAAACATACCAGTCAAACTTGGAAAAAGACAGTTATGCGGCAGTTATCCATCTGATCTTCTTAACATATCTTTTGATGATTCCATTTTACTTTCAAAGCATCATTGTTTTCTGAGATCCTCAAAATGACTATATTCTATCCAACGACTCAAAGTGAATATACCTTCTCAGTAACAAATTCAGAGAACCCAAAAATTACCATAAAAACTTGAGAATTTACAAATATCATCGACTTGACAGATATTTTAAGTAAGATCGGGTACCTTGTGTTTAGACCATGAACATGACTGTTTTAAAGGCACTTTGGGATGAGTAAACCCGCCGGCGAAATCAGCAAATTTTGGAAACAGACACCTATTACTGCACTTGACATTCAGAATGGTGAGAAAACCTCTGCATGTCATGAAAGCTGTCAGCTTTCCATAGGTTAGAGCTACAAAGGAGTTCTTTCACTCCTTGTGAGGATTTGGACGTGCTAAGATGCTGATTTCCAACCAAAACATATGGGACCAGCCAATATCTTGGTGCGGCCGAATCATGATAGTCAGCAGTGTGTATGTTCATCAGTTTGTCTAAGTCTCGCTGCAGCATTGAGATTAGTGACTTTTAGTGATTGATTTGGTAGAAGTGTCAAGTTGCCAGATCACTATATTATCAGACCGTTGAGATTCAGTCTTAAGCTGTATCTTATGTTTCGCTGACACTGAATGTGTTTTCAAATAATTCTATATACCAGGGGTGCACAAACCTTTTAGGCCAGAGGGCCAAATTTCCAATTGATAGTGCGGTGGAGGGCCGCAAGTCAGATTGCACATGGATGGCTCGGTAGAAAGAAACCAACACAAATATCCAATTGATAGTGCGGTGGAGGGCCGCAAGTCAGATTGCACATGGATGGCTCGGTAGAAAGAAAACATCACAAATAATGAAATAATGTGCTTTACATTCATTTTTGTCTCACTAACCTAAGTTTAATTTTTTTAGTGAGAAGGGTGAGCCTGAATCTTGTTAATAACTTTGTCAATATTTGGTTCGAGTTTGGTGCAGGCCACAAATAATGGTAACATCCTAAAGTCCTTCCGGGGCCGCATAGAGCCCTGTCTCAGGCCGCGGTTTGTGCACCTCTGCTAAATACCCTTTAAGCTGATTTGACCAATCCTGTACCAAGTGAAACGAGACTGCAGATGAATCTATGTCAGCCACAGTGAACTGTTTAGTTCATGTTTGGATTCCATATATGTCTGGCGTATTCTTAAAGCGGGCAGTGATGCTGATTCAGTGAATGCAATTGACAGCTTTCACTAGATCAATATTTTGGGCACTCCATTTTGTAATTGCCATCTGTCGCGAGGAAATGGGGATAAGCCATGCCAAATAATTTTTATATAACTGCTTCAGTCAAGATCATCTGGCCATAGCTATTGGTGTTTAGGACCGGTATTTTGTGTTTATTACCAGTAATTTGTTTTGGAAGAAGTTAAATCACGAAGTTCACCTGTGTTTTATTAGCTTCCAGACTGATATATATATATATATTGACATTTAATGTAAAGTGTATTATGTATTTATGCACAGGAAGTTAAAAGATTTATGCATTGTATAAATGCATTCTATTCACTTACTTACTTACACAGTGACAGCAGAAGAATTATGACTCACTTACACATTGAATATTTTATGTATTGTGTTACAAGGACAAACAGATTTAAAAATGCACGAGTAATTAATAATTAACGTTATCAAGCTTTCTCACACAATACATCAGGACATGCTATCGGTTTGAATCAGTAGACGTGGATAATGATGGTACCAGTAAATGTCAGCCTAGTTCTATGCCAATCCGTTTGACAAGTGCTAAAGAAATCAGTAGATTTTAAACTGATAAAATGGGCAAAAGCTGCAAAATAGGCAAAATTTAACAGCTATTCTGCTAAACGTGAACAAATTTCATTGGGTTAGCTAGTTTCTGTTAGAATTTGTTGGGTAACCGATATCTTGTGATAAACAGTAGATGTGACCAGCAACAGTCCTGGTAGATGGTAGTTCTAAACAAAATCTCATGGAAAAAACTAAAGAAATCAGTAGATATAGCTAGAAGTAGTACTAGTACAGGTAAGTTTAGTTACACAAATCTCATGAAAAGCACTAAAAGAAATCAGTAGGTATAGCAAGAAGTGTTACTAGACAGATAAGCTTAGTTACATACAAATCTCCTGAAAAGCACTTCATTATAAATCAGTAGGTAAAGTCAGGAACAATAGTAGTATAGGTAAGTTTTTATGAAAAGCACTAAATTAAAAATCAGTAGATATAGCAAGAAGTAGTACTAGTACAGGTAAACTTAGTTACACTCAAATCTCATTAAAAAAAAAACCCACTAAAAGTAATGTATAGCCAGAAGTGGTACTATTACTAGTACAGGTATACTTAGTTACACTGAAATCTCATGAAAAACACTAAATTAAAAATCAGTAGGTACGGCCAGAAGCAGTACTAGTACAGGTAGTATCAGTTACACACAAATCTCATGAAAGCACTAAAAGTAATCTTTATGTATAGCCAGAAATGGTACTATTACTAGTACAGGTAAACTTAGTTACACTCAAATCTCATGAAAAGCACTAAATTAAAAATCAGTAGGTACGGCCAGAAGCAGTACTAGTACAGGTAGTATCAGTTACACACAAATCTTATGAAAGCACTAAAAGTAATCTTTATGTATAGCCAGAAGTGGTACTATTACTAGTACAGGTAAGCTTAGTTACACACAAATCTCATGAAAAGCACTTCAGTAAAAATCAGTAGGTAAAGTCAGGAACAATAGTAGTATAGGTAAGTTTTTATGAAAAGCACTAAATTAAAAATCAGTAGATATAGCAAGAAGTAGTACTAGTACAGGTAAACTTAGTTACACTCAAATCTCGTGAAAAGTACTTCAGTAAAAATCAATAGATACAGCCAGTGGTAGTATTAGTACAGATAAAATCACTTACACCAAATCTCATGAAAAGCACTAAATTAAAAATCAGTAGATAGAGCCAGAAGTAGTACTATAGAGGTATGTTTAGTTCTATACAAAACCCATGACACAAGTGCAAAAAAAATAAAATAAAAAATCAGTAGATGTGACTAATAGCAAACTAAGAGAGCTGAACTTAGTTTAATACAATCTCCATGACAGGCATTAACACAACACAAGAAATCAGTAGATTTGGACAAACACTTAATAAGTGTGTGCGTTGACATTAACTTGTTCACATCACTGATTTATTTCCTTTTGTTCACTATCTACATTGTTTATGTGTGCAATGGACTGAAGTTGGGACAGTAACTTTATTGACATTTGAATTAATTAATTTGCTCGCGTGACTCAAGTAGAGGTGTTGTTTTCTCACGTTATTACAAAATTAAATAAATTCTACATTTTCTCTAATATTCAAGCTGCGCAAACTCAAAACTGCAAAGCAGACTAGTTTTGGTTACCATTCTGAAAAGATTTCATCAGGCTTATAATATATTACAAATATTTTAGTAGTCAATATATTTTGTATAAAGCAAGCAATGAGAAGTTAAACAAATAGAAACAAACAACAAAACACCAAATAAAGAAAAAAACAACAGAAACGTTCCCGCATGTTCAGATAAACTTGTTCATATCCTCTATTAGAGGATGGTCACTGGCTGTTATGCTTCTGACAATCACATTTCGTCTACTATTCCCAATCCGTATCCATTCTAAACCAGGAGAGCAGTAGTGGGTGGGTAGGAGTGTCCATTTACCGTATCAGTGCAATACTATCTTTCTGTGCCAATACACGCCTCATTCATTTTAAAATCGACACGTGTAATATATTTGTATGTACTAAGAGCAACCCTCGAAAATCCCACTCGAAAGCTCGCAATTTGCGAGTGGAAAAATGTCATTTGCGAGATCGGAAAATAACAAGTAGGCTATAATAAAGCGATACTTTTTCACCAAAAAATCGGGATTTTCTATCTACTTTTAAAGAAAATAATTTAATTACTGGCAATCAATTTGACTAGCGTTTCAAGTTAAACTCGAGTTGCAGAGAACATAGAATTAGAATAACAACATTAATGCACTTATTGTACCTCTTGAGTGAGTGCTATACGCGGGCGGGAGGCATATTCGGCGCATACATACCCACCACTTTCGGCGTACTGTCAACTGCGCATCTGTTCTGAAGTCAGCAATTCGGATCAGTTAGGATTCTGAAGCAGGGTTATCGTAGTCGTGGAACTGGTTGTTCTTTTAGTAGAGTCCGAGTCTGTAAAAATGGCTCGACTTCGTCTCCATATTTTATATGATAGTTGAAGCTAAGGCAGATCCACGTTTGAACATGATAGGGTACATTTAAAAAAAATTGAAATAACATATCAAGGTAGTTTTCATTATTATTATTAAGTTAGTACACTTTAAGCAATGAAGTAAACAGTCTTTGTGAAGTATACGCGAGGAAGATGATTCGATAGTCGGGTCGGTATGTGATAAGCATTCAATTTTCTTCTTCATCTTTATCAACAGTAACCATGAAGATGAAGAGTTTGAAAAATATGTAGACATGCAGGATTGATCCAAACGCCAGCTGTGAAATTTTGAAAATTTCGGAGAAAGAGAAACTCCATCGTAAATTCAAATAAATTTTATCAAGCACTGAAAGAGGTTGAGAAATTCGAGCGTTCTCTGAAAAGTACAATACCCTGCTATCCCGAGATTATATTAGATGACGCTTTGATTGGAAAAGCGTCACCACCGACTCAAGTCACTGTGGAACCTGTGTTTTCTGCCCTCAGAATCATCCAATCCGATTTGAGAGCAGCAATGAAGCGATCCTTTTAAAGAACACATTCAATTTCAATAAACATTATAATATTAGATATGTTTTTGAGATTTTTCTATTATACTAGTGTACGATTAAAAAACTGCTTTTTAAAATAAAATCTATAAAAGCCACTTCTTCATTTATTTACACCTCTACCATACTTACACATGTAACTCCATATAAGTATATAATTTGATGCCATATGATATTAGTAATAAACTACAGGAGTTGGGTGTCAAACTATAAAATTTCACGAGTCGGAATATTTTGACCGTCTCCACAACCCTGTTCAGAAGAGCCGTTTGCTTCAGTAGAAAGTACCTGATATCACGTGGCCGACGTGGGTATCACGTGTTGTGTGTTAGTTTCCACGGGCTTTCTTTTAAGTTCATTCTTTTTCATTTTGTGTTCGTTAAAATCTTTGGTGCTTTTAATTTATCACCCACTTCTATAGCTAGTTACAAAATCTAAATAATTAAAATCTTCAATATAATAAATTACAATGAAGCACTTCTATAGCTAGTTACAAAATCTAAATAATTAAAATCTTCAATATAATAAGTTACAATGAAGCACTTCTATAGCTAGTTACAAAATCTAAATAATTAAAATCTTCAATATAATAAATTACAATGAAGCACTTCTATAGCTAGTTACAAAATCTAAATAATTTAAACCTTCAATATAATAAGTTACAATGAAGCACTTCTATAGCTAGTTACAAAATCTAAATAATTTAAACCTTCAATATAATATTTCTATTTTTTAAAAAGAGAAACTGAAACCAATTGCGTGGAACAATCAATGTCCAGCACATCGCAGCAAATTGGTAAATCTATTGCTAACGGGGTGGGGTGAGGGTGATAAAACAGACGTATGTTGTACAGAAATTAACTCTTCAGATGCAAATAAAGAAACAAACAAGCAAGGAGGTAGTGGCTGAATTAAAGGTTAGTAAAATGAATTTATAAAAGCTGCAATTATTATGTTAAAAAAGAAGTAACAAAGCCGAAATAGTTCTTATTATTTCACGACGAAGACAAATACATAGTCAGTTCCTTTTGCTTACCTGAATCTATTAATATATATTCGATGTGAGCGTTATTGGCACTCTTTCGCTAGCGAGTTATCATAGCAAAGTGAGAGTTATTCATGACTACAATTTTCGAGGGTTGCTATACTCATCCGATTGATTCGACAGGGGAGACAAATGGAGTTTTCACTGATTTCTAAGACGTTCAAGTTAAAATCACAACTAATTTTCCACAGAGATCGGTTTAAAAATAGAGCAAAATTTATCGACAGTTTATATATATATAATCGAACTTTTTACATCATGCATGCTTCATAAAAATGTGGTTATCTTTTAAGTCCTGCATATTACTTATCACACCTATGATCAGTTATTGGAGAAGTTGTAACCCTTCATGAAGTTGTAACCTTTCATTTCTTTATTAATTACAATCCCTTGGCTGCGGTGACCCGTCAAATGCGCGCACCGACAAATGCGCGATAGGGTTAGGTTTAGGGTTAAGTTAAAGTTAGGTTATGGTTAGGATTGGGGTTATGATTAGGGGTTAGGGTTAAGGTTAGGGTTAGAGTTAGGGACAGAACGCGTCCTCGCGCTTTTGTCCATCGCGATTTTGTCGGCGCGCATTTGTCGGTGAACCCTTGGCTGCAGCGCTACAAAATAGATTTATTACCGTTTGATATCATTTGCTATGTAACGCAGCTGATAAAGGGACCATGCTTACCAAAATTGGTCGTCCGTTTAAGAATATATTCAAATAAATTACTTTCCGAACTACTCTGATTTCACTAGTAATCGCCCTTTTGTCAGCATAAACATGCAAATTTGATGATTAAACTTTTGAAACTTTTTTCCCGAATATCTTCGTGTGTCCAAGCAAATACGGTGGAGTTCTAAGTGCGAAACGTTCTCCCGTGACTCCACCCACCCAGCCTTAATAATGCAAAACAATAACACAACAGAGATAAAGGTAAGTGTATTACTGACGAGTATAAAGAAAGACGTTACAAAAAATATTTGCAAATTTAATTTTATCAGCACGAGATTATTCAATAATAAGCTAAGAAACAAAAGGTATAATATGAATATAATACGAATCATGTGAATACTAAGTATGGAAAACGGTCGTGCATGAATGATGTTTACGACTGTTAATAATTCATACGCATTCTTGCAAATAGTAGACGACTCACAGTAACCTTGGACTAACTTCATTAACAGGGTCAACCCTCTCTTTTTTAAGTATATGCGTGTTGAGAATACAATTTTGAACAGCGACAATTAGGCGCCAGAAAAATAAAACGAGGACATAGTGCAGTAATATAATCATAAACAATTACTCTTTTCACTTCATTTGTTATCTTAAAACGCTTGTTTAGCGGAGACAGTAATAATTCATAAACAATTACTCTTTTTACTTCATTTGCTATCTTAAAACGTTCGTTTAGCGGAGACAGTAATAATTCATAAACAATTACTCTTTTTACTTCATTTGCTATCTTAAAACACTCGTTTAGCGGAGACAGTGCCTGAAAGAGGAAAGTTGGGGGGTATGTGTGTGGGTTGGGTGGTAATTTCTTTTGAGAAACAAAGAAAATACTGCTCACGAGACGTCCCTACTGTTGAAAACCGGCATAGTCGAGTGTAGAAAATACAGTGACAATAAATTAATAAGACGCGTGCACGTAACACTAACACACACGAGACTCTCCGAGGCTGGAAACATCACAAAGGCAATAATCCATTAGCAGGTACAGCATCCATCCGTGGTGCACAGGTGTTAAATATTTAAATAATTATGTACCAAAAAACATTTTACGATTCTGTTCACAAAAGGAATCAATTTTTGCTGACCACTTTACTGTGTGCTAATTTCGTTAGCTTCACTCACACAACTATTTCCGTCGATAAACTAGAAATATTTTTTTCTCTCTTTTTTTTTTCATTGCACGGGCATTTAATTAGGGTCGTAACAATGAGGCACATGTTAACGGTACGCTTTGTTCTGATGTCACTTTCAAACTGACAACAACAATGTGAGATTCTAAAAAAAACGGCTAACTTCTAAGGAGCGGCTCAAAGCAAAATATTTTCTCAATAACAATTTCACACGAGGGTTTACAAACGCCAACGACTTTGGCATATACTCTAAGTAAGGTCGGGATAACTACAAGATCCACTCAGTAACAAAAAAAAGTTGGCACTGATAGTTTCATCTGTATTCAGGCACATGTAGAGGAGTGGATGTGTATTTTTGTGTGTGTGTGTGTGTGTGTGTGTGTGTGTGTGTGTGTGTGTGTGTGTGTGTGTGTGTGTGTGTGTGTGAGAGAGAGAGAGAGAGAGAGAGAGTTTAGTGTGCGTGCGTATATCTGTGAAAACGTTAATATTTCTCTCTCGCTTTAGTATAAAACAGTTTCTTTCCAGCTTAGAGAGCAGAATATATGTAACTTTAACATGAACTTTAATTTTACACTGGAATAAAGAAGCCTATCTCTTTCTTACTATCGCGTACAACCATAATGTCTGAACGACCTTCACCTTTCTCCAAATCTATACTTTCTCAGTGACAACACACAGTTGTCGAAACTGTCCCTATTCGCTAAGACTAAGATCTGGTGGTTACGGACCGACGGTGCTAGCCTTTCTCGTGACAAGGTTCGATCCCGCTCAGGTGAAAAACTTACGCTTGGTCTGTAACCGCTACTTGACGCTGTGGGCTTGCACCATGTTGAAAAGGCCATGCACACTAATATTGAATAAAAAAGAGTGGCAAGTGGCAAGACAACAGTTCCCACACAGTTAGGGCTAGAGGTCATGAACTATTTCGACTGTGTGAACGCAGATTCAAAAAGCACAGGCCGGGCTGTCCACCATCATTGAAGAACAAGTGTTTATCCTTAAGACCACTCGCCATTGATATAATCTGTTGTTTATAAACACTGTGACTAACGGGACAATGTGGGACAATAGGGGTTAGTGAACATGCTCATTCTGCTTCGTTGTATCTCAAAATCACTTTTATTCTTTTATTGTTTTTATTATTATTTTTAATCGTATCAAACATCTTAATTAGTTCTTTGAGACGACCGTTACTGGGAATCAGCTGGGGAGAGGAACTGTACATGAATGAATGTTTGTTAATTAATTAATAGGGAGACATAACGGCACCAATTCCAATAGACACGTCAAGTAAATTACTTGTCGCTACAAAACGTAAGCGCTAGGATTTAAAGATCAAGTGAAATGGAATCTAGGTCAGCCACAGAATGAATAAATCCATATGAAATGAGTAATTCCCATTCTTAGAATCAAGTCTACAAAATTTAAACGTTATGAGATTTGTAGAAATACATTTATTTTGGTATTGAAAGACAATATTTCTGAAAGAAATCAGAGCTCTCGTTCATTTGCGAGACTGACTTCTCACCATTACATGTGACGTCACCGAGTGGGAACAACAGTCCGCATGTGCTGTCCGACATATTGTCGTGCGTTAAACGCGATGTTTTAAAAATTAAAAAAAATGGTTAAATATTGCAGTGCATACGGTTGTACAAACAGCGGACAAACCAAAAATGTTCATTTGTTTTACATTTTCCAAAGGTCACAAATTACAAAAGAAGTGGATTAGAAAGCTGAAAAGGGAAAACTTTCATCCAACAGCCTAAACGGTAGTGTGGAACGAGCACTTTTAAGAAGACTGTGAAATGCAAAGCAGACAGTCTTTTCGGGACAGTTTAGCAATGACAAGGCTCTGAAGTGCCAAAGTTAGACTTAACCAGTTTAAAATCAGTCTTACACTTACACAGTTATAGTTCTATCGTTTGATCATTGATTGATTGATTTGTAATTTTACATACAATCAATTCATTACAGTGACAGCTGTCATAAATATGCAGTGTATGATGTTAATAGGATAAGTTTTAAGTCCATTATTCAGTGAATCTTCTTGTAAGTGGGAAGCTAATAAGTAATCACGGAAAATTTATTGAAAATGTTACTATGATTTCTGATGGGTTTTATATTTTCTTGATAGCAGACATGCAATTAATTTTTGATTTATGAACACCTATTAAAGTTAATTTAAATTCATTTTCCACATTTGCACCTATACAATAAAGATAGAAAACAGTATTCATGCAATGATAAAAAGCACTCTTGGTAAATTAATAATGAATATTGGTTGGTAAGTGCTTAAAAACAGGTGTACTTGTAATGAATTATTAAAATGGTTACAGTTTGCAGTTTCAACTTGATATGTGTTGTTAATATGATTATTACATTAACTATCAATTAATCAACTATTGTTTAATTACTTTGCAATATCTGATTTAATAAAATAAAAGATCTACTGAATAATGTGCTTCATTATTTTAAATATCTATTCATCAAACCCCTATCATCAACTTTTAATTGGAATAAGTATGAATGCATTTTATTACATCAGGTGTTGCTTGTGTGCTAATTGCATCATAATATTTTATTTTATATATGTTAGCATTACTTTTAACACTATTCATAACATAAATGTATATGACAAATTTTCTTGAATAGATAACCTTATTACTCAAGCCAATACCAGGACAACAACTGAAGTATCTATTTCCTGCTGTTAACTTTAGAATTAATCTTTATTATTATGCAACTGCCAAAACTACTTGTGTATAAATGAACAGTTGAAGTAACTTGATCATAATTAAAATTTTGCTCTACAGTTTATGGTTTCAAAATACTGCATATTAGCAAAGCTATAGAATTTTGTTGCATTAATTATACCATAACTAGAAAGGGCAAAAACTGGTGGATTTTCCCCTAGAATTATAACCTTTTTTTTTTTGTTGTTACTTTAGATCATGAATACACAATATACTAATAATTGTTATATTAATAATATGAAATGCATCGATTTAAGCCTTATAAGACTCTCCAAACATTAAATTAATATAATAGTGGCCATTAAGTGTTAAATTTAAAAGCTTTTGATTTACAATACTAAATAAATAAAACACACACACAAATAAACACACATAACACTTATATGGGCATTCATGCACAAACATGCAAATATATAGAGAGAAATATAAAGGAAACTACTCTTCTAGTAGGTAAAGTACTTAAAAATTATTAGAAATTGTATGTGAACTGCTATCAGATAAACTTTCGCATTCATCAGCATGAATTGGATCAAAGTGGTACGCTGTAACAGAGAAAATTACATTGGCAGCCATATGACTCCCATTCGTGGCGTCACTTCTGTTTGTTTTTACCCCAAGGGCTTGGGATTGTGTGCCTTAGTAGTAGGGCAAATTTCAAATTATGTTTGACCTAGATTCCATTTCACTTGGTCTTTAATACAGGGGCTCTAAGAATAGATTAGGCCAAAGGGCTGTTACCAGCATTAAAATCAAGTTTATATTAATAATTCAGGGTCATTAAAATAACTCCAAATGAGACTGTGCTTGAGTGTGTTTATTTCGTGGAGTATGTTTCTTTATTTTTCTCTTTACATGGATATTAATAATATAATAGTTTGTACGGTGCTTAATGCTTTCAACAGCTTGCTGAGCCCGCAAGTAAATAGAGTGCGGAGTAATAAAGATCTATAAATAGATAGTAATAAAGCACATAATTCGTTAGGCTCACTAATGCATAAAACATATACTTGCACAAATTAGTTTATGCCGATAAAGTATGTACGTGCACTTAATATAAAGAATTTAAGTGTTATTTTGTACTCTGATATATTGGTAATCTAACACTTTTCTTGCTAGTATAGTGTGTGTGTGTGTGTGTGTGTGTGTGTGTGTGTGTGTGTGTGTGTGTGTGTGTGTGTGTACATAAACTTTACAACAATTTTATTTATAGGCATAGGCTTGACAGAAAATTTATTGTAAACTAACATATATGGTCATGTTTCATTCAAGTTGCCTTAGTAACCATTGGTGACCGTACTCGTCCAGCTCTACGATGATTTTGTTCATCAGTTCATGCACACGATACGACTTCAAAAATTTCTTGTAGACACTCGAAATACTTAAAACAAAGTCAAAAATATCTTTGATATATATATAACTTAAATTTGTCTTGAGCCGTATTCTTTTCAAAATGTTAATTTGTATGTTTTTGCAATTTTTTTGACTGCGAAGAAGTCATTTATGTTCGCCCAAAACATATGCTAACGTTACTTCAGAGGACTAAAATATCGAGCTTGAATTTGAGAAACAAAAAAGGCACAACCAATCTCGGAAATAAAAGAACCAGAATACAAATTCAAACATATATTATTTGTGATGAAACATGCACTGAACTGAACTGGTGTGCATAATATAAAAGTAAAATACTCAACAAATGTGTATACGAACAAACTGAAAGGTGTGTACATGAATACTCATCTCTTTCTAACCTCTTCATCATCTTTTTTTGTATCCTTAACTTGCACGATGACCGTCCCATTGACGACCGTGCTCTATACAAACAAACAAAAAATTATCATTGCATCAAAATCACAGCAGGAGACAAAATTCTAAAAGTAAAATTGTAGCTTTAAGAATGATGAGCGTAAAACTTTTAGCAGCCATGAAACATCTTAAATGTATTCGTAAACACATAATTAAAAAAGCTAAGATAATAACGACGACGACGAAGATGATGATGTAATTGAAATGAACACATAATTAGAATTTCTTCTTTAGAAATACGCAAACTTTTGCTCATTATTAAAAACACACAGAACAAGCCCCATTTCGGGTTAGGCCAGATTCCGCCCAGTAACGGGAGTTCATAGTTCTACCTGTTCGCAAGATTCGCATATAGCACTCTTAGTGAGTATAAAGATACACTTAACAACACTCCTGCTTATTAAAGACATTTATAGTAAGTACCCACAAAGATACAAATCAAATGTTGCACATCAATAGTAATCCTCTTTCTCACCTCTTCGTCATCTTTATTTGTATCATGCTTTCATGGCAAAGACACACATAACGTACAAAAAAAAAATATACTGACTCATAGTCTCACCCATTATACAGACGTAATTAATAAACCATTAATTATAATATTAATATATTTATAACACACTCTTACATAGTAAACAGACGTGCATAATACACTTTTACACAGTAAACAGTAAACATAAACACACAGTAAACATAACACACTCCTACCTATTAAAGAGATATGCATAACAAACTCCTACCCATTCACACCTCTTTGTCATTTCGAACTTCTTGTTTCCCTCCCTCGGCCCGCGAGACACCAGAGGGTTTCTTACATGTCAACGCGGACCCTTTTACCATCAGTGGCATATACGTCTTGCTGCTGCTCTCTTCCAGAAAGATTTGCGTTTTCAAACCCGCCGAGCCCTTGAACAATTTCGGCTTGCGGCTTGTGTCTGAGAATATCAAAACACGCACATTGGCACCAGTTGTGATCCAAGCGATTGTTAGTTAAAAGTAGGAAAGTAATGACATTTGCAAGCGTAAATATCTTTTATTTCTCAGTACTAAATATTTTCAATCTGGTCCTAGATCTACACTGAAAATAGATTTGGGTCAGTTGCGCATGCGTATCGAGGCACAGGATGTGAAATTCTAACCACAAATAATAACAAAGCTGCTATTAGAGTGAAAAATAATAAATTATAATAATTAAAGCGAACATAGAAAATCTATACATTTCTCATTAAGCAGTGGAGCAGAAGAAGAATATTTTGGTAAAGTGACTGTGTTTGTTATAAATAAAAATATATTACAGCCCAAATCTGCATTACTTAGACGTTTAGTAGTAGTCTATAAATATAATATTGAGATCAGCAAATAAATTATAACTGTTGTCATAACAACTGACGTGTGCTTAATTTGTGATTTATTTAATTTAAGATTAAATAAGATAGTTAAAAGAAAAATCTCTTGTAATCAATAAAAGGATTAGGTCTAAATTTCATGTTAAATATTAAAAACTATATGAAAAATATTAAATTTTAGATTAGTTATTTGTTTACTAGAGATCGAACTCGGACTCTGAGTGACAACTACCTCGGTAAAACTTTAATAGTACTACTAAATGATCGATAGCCTATGTTCGATGATGTCAACGATGCGAGATCTTCTATCATGCAATTTACATATTTTGAACTCCGTGTGCAAATTACCAAATATACATTGTACAAAGAACACGAGGAAATAAAACTACTTCAAATAAATAGTCTAACATGTCTGCAGTAAAGGTTTTTAACTACTAGAAGTAGCCAGACTCTCCTCATGTGCAAAGATACCATTTTTATACAGTAAAGGTTTGTCGTACATTTTTTGGTTCGTCATGGTCAAACAGTATGCGAGACAGCCCAGCAAAGCATATTGAAGTATTTTCAGCATATTACAGCATTCTTTTAATATCCTTAGCTCAACACTCCCAATAAAACGCCAAAGCAGAAAGAGGCGGTATCTTGAAACTAATTGGCTAAAGAGGATTT
The DNA here is from genome assembly GCA_028829895.1 of Sinotaia quadrata. Taxonomy (NCBI): domain Eukaryota; kingdom Metazoa; phylum Mollusca; class Gastropoda; order Architaenioglossa; family Viviparidae; genus Sinotaia; species Sinotaia quadrata. Next base: position 122,314,717 of record CM054178.1, read on the forward strand.
GACAGTTTTAAATGTATCCACGTCACTATGCAAATTGAGTCAGTATGATAACAACAGGGACAAAGAGACTTACCCATCGATGTACTCAGAGATCTGCCCCCGCTTCAGTTGTTATGCATTCTACAAAAAAGAAAGGGAAAGAAGAAACAACAGGATTGCTCTTGCTGATTTTAATCTGTACAAGTTCACAGCGATGTTCCTTATTTTATCGTATCGGATGGCACGTCCGCCATATTTTCCAAGGGAAATAAATTCTTTTTTTTTTTAAATTATCATTTTTTTTTTTAAAAGCTAAAAACCGGCCTAGATTAGAACAGACCTCTTCATGGATAGACACGTCAGTGACTATCAGTTCAGTCAAAAGAAATATTTCTACCAAAATATCAAAACTGTCTCTTTCTATTACGTTGTGGTGATCGGGATATTAAATATATAAGCAGAGTCATTATTAATTTATGGATTTTCTTATTTTGTTTTTACTTAGCTGTTTTATGTAAACACGCTAAATAAATTTGTGCCAACACAATGATCTGCTTTAAAAAAGAAATGCTTGTAATTAATTATATTCTTGTCGAAATAATTTCAAATGATTATTCTTGAAATCCGCAGGAACTAGTATGGTACTGTTTGAATGAATCGTGTTCCTTTAGGTTATTAAGCTTTCATACAGACTTATTTTCTAAATATTGCTGACGCATGTCAAGCTGTTTAGATTCTAAATCAAGATCTAAAATCGGTAATAAATCACTGATCGCATAGATTTTCAATAATTATTTATCTGGCAAGTTATTTATATATTGGCATGTTTACTTGAAGTAAAGGTGTTTGAACTTTTATTGACCTGTATTTTGCTTACTCAATAAAGATAAACAATAAGTGCACATTTTTCGTGCTATAAAACGAAAGAAGTTTTAATATTTTAATATTCGTACAGAGGCGAAAGCGGCTTAAGCTCGAAGAGCTCCACAAAATAGTCATATGCATATCAATATTAAAATTGTTTAAGGGCTAAAACGCTATTTCTACTTATTCCTAGATCCCGATCTATACTTCTATAAATCAATTTATTTATATGCCGATCGGAAAAAAGAGAACACACTCTGAGGGCCCATCTCTAATGTTCCTTGCCGCCCCGCCCCCCTCCCCATTACCCATCGCTCCGGGGATGAGGGCTTTGGGAACTACTGATATAAAATATCCATTATGTATTTGTTTAGCCTATTCTAAAAGAAAAAAAAGAAGTTGATTATTCACCGAGCATGTGCTAGAGTTCTCTTCATACTATTGCGTATTGTCACCAGAAGAAGAGAGGAAATGTTCATTGCTGTATTTGCCATTCCGAGAAAATGGAAACAGAAAATGCGTACTTCATATTAAAATTTTATAATAGTTTAAAGTAGTACTGGGGACTTTTAAGAGAGGATTTTCTTATTAAAGTTGTAAGTGTTCATAATAATTACATTTAAAATACACACAACAGAAATCTTCACACCCACTGCTCAAGACACATAATAAAATTCAAATAATGTGACAAAACAAAATTATTCATCCACACGCATAATGACAAAATAAATAACTGTATTTGCAGGACGAAGCACTTCAATAAATGGATTTATGGTTTGAATAAACACTGACAGAAAAGAGACAACGCTATTCTTGTTGATGAAAAACTTTTTAATGGCTATTGTCTCTTTGTGTCTCAGCTCCAGATGGATGGACCATGATCAGTACACGCACGCTGACCAAAAGACGTCTACCTTAAATTCGGAATGTTGGAAATGCTCACCCGACGACGAGCAAGCACCGAGAAGTGTACACGTGTGAGATTAAGAAGGTATTTGGGGCAGGAAACCAGTCACTGAAGCACATCATCAAAAGATATGCTGTATCTGCTTTGAGCAGGTAACCCATTGGAACAGAAGGATGACGCGACTGGTTCTCTGTGCTCCTATGTTAATTCTACTGCAGTGTTTTGAACCTTCTTCAGAAGTTTCTTCAGAAGACACGTTGGCAGACCAGAGAGACAAGTTACAAAAGTCAAGTAGGGGGGTTCTGATGAACACACAAATGGTTTTGAGAAGGCTATGAATAGTGCTGGTTTCTCTTACCTTCAGACATGCCGCTCTGCAAGTCTTGGTTGGTGTACTGAGAGTTATCAAAAACTGAACAGATAGCGGAGTTTTACTAAATTTAATGGAAGTGAAACCGAATTACTTTCTTCCTGGCACAGGAAAGGATTTAAAACTCTAATAGAACTAGCAAACAAGTATGACTTTATTACCTTTTATTTGTAGCATATTACTCCGTAACCTACACTTAGCATCCGAAACACATTTATCTCCCCTTGCGATTGGTGGGAAACGATTTCATTTAGGCATCGAGGTAGCAACCGAGTATGAATAGTACATCGTTTGGGAACACAGGATTGCGACTTAAACGGTGGGTAGCGCCTGTGCATAAAGAATTCAAAGAACTGGTCTATTATGGGAGCCATAATAAAGATACTCTAGACTTGTTTTTCCCCACCCAACCCCTCTTTGTAGTGAGGGAAAGTGTTTCGACTGGACAGAAATGATCTGAACCAAGATAAAGCAGTATCGTGCTGGAGATAATGGAATAATATTACACCTCTCTGGGCACCCTAGACTAGTTATGATTACTATTTATTTATTTATAGCACATCACTAATTACAAGTGATTGAGAATCTTAATTTATAGTTATTAATAATCCTCCCACAAGACCAACATGTCTCTCACTTGGCGGATTATAAGGGTGTCGTGAAACTCTACTCTTTACACAATAATAAGACAGACGTTTTACCGTCGCATAATGTTCTGCAGGTGGAAACTTGTTAATAAAGGAGTAATAAAAATTCGTTTTTAATTTATATTTAATTAGCCCCCATCCACCCACCATTACTCCAGCATAAGTTTTAATATATGTGCAGTAAGGTAATAAATTTAATAATAAATTTAATAAATCAACAATAAATATAAAACATATGCATTTTATCAAAAGAGCGTTGACATTTACACCACTTCACAAAAATGTTTGATTTAAAAACGTTAGCCACTCATTCAGTTTATTCTAGCATAGACATCAGCAGTCAAATTAACACATATATATAATTAAGTTCCTAGATATGGTGGAGTGGAGTTTCAGAGAGATAATTATAGTCAATGTGCATAACCTTTTTCAATGATGACAGCTATCACTAGCACGTGTTCACAATCAAGTAGTCTGCAACAGGTCACTTTCTTTTTTTATTTGGTGATGGTCCAACGTACTCCTTCTAGACATGTTACACAACTGTTCCAGAATCTTCGATGCACTCACACCATGGAAAATCATCCAAACTTGAAATGCGCTATCAAAGGACCTCATCTGGAGCATTCTAGAAATTTCGTGTACGCTACTCAGCACACCATGAGGAATGTTCAAGAAACTTTCATGAATTCTTGAAACCAAACTCAAGCCTCATGTTTTGCTGTATTAGCTCTTGAACTCACGGTAATCAACTTACAGCAACACGTTACTGATAAGTTCGACAACAAGGTAAGATACACACACACACCAACATGATCCAGTACAGTAGTCACTGGAATCTAAAGTGGATCAAAAGCATCAAAGAAAAAAGATGTGCTCCTTTTGTAAGCCAACGATCACCTTTATGACCAAACGTAGGTCAAAATCAAAGTGATTAGAGTAGAGAACTTCTTCAACAACGTAACTTTTGGTCCATCCCCATTGGATGAAGTTGTTATGAGAAAATATGAGACTATTAGTCAGAAAAACTACTCATCCACTTGGAACTGGTTTTGGATTGCGTCAGCATTATAGCATATTCTCCACCTCAGTAGTTTGCTACATCTCTGGCAGTTTATCAAAATATCATCATATTTGACACAACACGTAGACAATTATGAGAGAAGTGTGGTGAGTAGGTTACATCTAAGTACACAATTTAACACAACACGTAGACAGTATGTGTTAGGGAGTGTTGTACCTACGAGGTATTTACTTGTATATGTATTCAAAAATTCAAAGCACAAGCGAGCACTACCACCATTTATGTACAATGCACATAAATTCTACACCGGCCGGGTTTTGGGACTATTATGGCTGTGCTTTGTCAAAGTTGTTGCCAATCCTTCATTCGCACTGTATTAAATATATAACGAAAGGGGATGTTCTTCCTCCCACCATCAACAATCCCACCCGCCCACCAAACAAAAGTCAGCCACCACCGACCTATGCACATCTTTTAGCGCACACATCGAATTATATTACATTCTTATGTCAATCCTTCCATGTGTGCGTCCGCGTCTGCTTGAGGCGTGTGCAGAACGTGCAGTACCTAACATTTCCTCGTAATGAATGACGTCAAGAGGTCAGTATCACATGATGAAGAACCGTGACTATTGAGAAGAATGCAACTAGCCCGACCCGATTAGGCGACAAAGACTACAGTACTGATTTAGTGCAGCAGGTGACGTAATTAGGCGACAAAGACTACAGTACTGATTTAGTGCAGCAGGTGACGTAAATCGATTATACATGCGTGTACCCAAGGAGATTCTTAGTGTGAGCCTACGTCGTTCAAAGTTTTTTTTTTATTTTTAAGTGCATGTGGGTGTGAGGAAGCAATAATAGAAGGTTTCTAAAAGTAGGTCATTCAGGTTTAAATCAATTGTGTTTTTTTTCGAAAAAGAAGTGATATGAACTTGTACGTTTATTGATCTGTTCAAAGCACGTGATCAAATTATTTTCGAGACGGCCAAGCAATGTAGTAGTTAGTCTAGATTAGAATATAGGCTCATGCTGATAATTATGTGGAAGTTGGAGTAGAACATAGTCACTTACTGATATATATATGTTGGTGCATACTGATATACACACGTGGAAGTTAATCTAAAACATGGACACATACTGATATCTATATATGGAAGTTAGTCTCTATGTGTGTGTATGTGAGAGAGAAAGAGAGCGAGAGTTAATTTAGAACATAAGCACATACTGATATATATATATATATGAACGTTAGTCTCTGTACGTGTGTGTGTGTGTGTGTGTGTGTGTGTGTGTGTGTGTGTGTGTGTGTGTGTGTGTGTGTGTGTGTGTGTGTGAGAGAGAGTTAATTTAGAACACAAGCACATACTGATATATATATATGAAAGTTAGTCTATGTACGTGTGTGTGTGTGTGTGTGTGAGAGAGAGAGAGAGTTAATTTAGAACATAAGCACAAACCCACATATATATGTGTGGAAATTGGTCTAGCGATCAAATAGTGATCATGATCGCTAAGTATATTTTCAGACTGCAGTCACTTCTGCCTTCAGTCAGACCCGACTTAGTGTCCGCGGACAACAGGAAATGAGATCATTGTGTTATTATCATAATACCAGTCCATTCTGGCTTTCTCTGTCACTCACTCTGGTTAATCGTCCATGAAATCAAGAAAAGTTGGACGTGAGCGCTAAATCCATATTAATCAATTATCGCTGAAATAGCCTACAAAATTCCACATTCCGATATTGCGTCTATCGGTCAGCACGAAATAGCGAGGGTTCATAGTTTACTATGTCTCCATGCAATTTTGATGGTAAATTTAATAACAACTACGGCCTCACGATTGATTCCGCGCAGATGTGAGTGCATGTATATTTCAATAGCTAACTAACGTGTATCATTGTGGTTGGGGAGCAGACGTGTGTGCATATATATTTCACTAGGTAACTAACATATTTTTATGGAGCAGGTATATGTGCATATATATTTCACTAGGTAACTAACATATCTTTATGACTGGTGAGCAGCGAGGTCGAGGCATTGCTTACCCTCGCAAAAGGTTGTCATGGTTCGAATCCTATTATACCAGACTTGGGTGGTTGAATTCTGATTTTTTCAACCCACACCTCTCTCTGACCGAAATTATCAAACCGTACACTGGATGGAAAACACTTTAGAGATTCAATCCTTATTTATTTATTTTTCTTTACATTATTCCCAGCACAGGGAGTTTTCTTCTAGACTCTTTCAAATTACAATGGCTGCAGCCTCACATTGCAACAGCAATGAAACCTTTCAAATTTTCCTTCTTTCTAATATCACACGTTTTTAAAACAAACAAATTACAGAACATATAATTTTCTAACATTCTCCATTCAATATTTAGAAATTATTTAAAAATAATTAGATATGAAATTTCTTCTTTCATAAAACTTGCAATTGCAGATGAACGAGACACAAAGGCTTGAACACTTTCTCGGATTTTACTTTCAGTATTAATGTAACGCCACCCCCCCCCTCCCACTTTCCCACCTGCCAACAGATTTACTATCTTCTTAAAGGTATTTCCCGCCACTCCCAACTGCTAGCAGGTTAATCAAATTATCATCTTCTAGCAGGTGTTCCCATTTCCCAACCTGCCAATAAACATATCAAATTACTATCTTCTGACAGATGTTTCCCTCTCCACCTACCAGCAAACATCAAATAACTATCTTCTGACAGATGTTTCCCTCTCCACCTACCAGCAAACATCAAATTACTATCTTCTGACAGATGTTTCCCTCTCCACCTACCAGCAAACATCAAATTACTATCTTCTGACAGATGGAAATGAGATGGTTGATGTAAAAGATCCGCCATCTGTGTCTGTACAAATACAAGTAGTAAATGGTTTGCAGTTTGGTCAGATTATTAACAAATAGAAATACTAAATGATTTGTAGTTTACATTGATCACATTATTAACAAATAGAAGTATTAAGTGATTTGTTGTTTGATCAGATTGTGTACAAATATAAATACTAAGTTTGTAATTTGATTAATCTTTTTTTTTCCTTCTGATAGACATCCCCTAACTAGATGTTCAATCAATTTTTCGAAACATTTCCACAAGGGTGACATTAAAGCAATTTGGTTGTTTAATGTAAACCTATATTTAACATGTTTGTGACATTTCTGGGCACCTTCACTCATATGATTATTATTTATTAATAAACAACATATAACTAATTACAAGTGTCGAGAATCTTAATTTATAGTTATTAATAATTCTCCCACAAGACCAACATGTCTCTCACTTTGCGGATTATAAGGATGTAGTAAAACTCTACTCTTTATATAATATTAAGATAAACGTTGTACCATGGCATAATGTTTCTGCAGGTGAAAACCTCTTACTAAACGATTAATAAAAAACTATCTTTTATTTATATTTAAGAGCCACCATCCACCCACTATTACTCCAATATAAGGTTTTAATGTATGTGGAAGAAGATTAATAAATTTATTAAATCAGTAAGCAAACATACAACAAATGAATATAATCAAAGAGCATTGACTTTACATCACTTCACAACAAAGTTTGATTAAACGTTAGACACTTATTTTATATATATATATTATGTTATATTTCAAGTTCATCATAGAAAACGAGAGTGGAGTTTTAGAGAGATATTTATAGTCAATATACGTAACCTTTTATTTATAGTCAATGTACGTAACCTTTTATTTATAGTCAATGTACGTAACCTTTTATTTATAGTCAATGTACGTAACCTTTTATTTATAGTCAATGTACGTAACCTTTTATTTATAGTCAATGTACGTAACCTTTTATTTATAGTCAATGTACGTAACCTTTTATTTATAGTCAATGTACGTAACCTTTTTAATAATGGCAGCTATCGCTAGCGCGTGTTCACAATCACGTGGTTTGCAGCAGGTCAATGTCTTTCTTATTTGATGAATATCCAACGTAACCCTTCTAGGCACATCACACAACTGTTCCAGAATCTTCGATGCACTCACAAAACACACTGTAGAGAATCGTCCAGAACTTCGTATGCATTGTCAGCGCACGACGAGGAATATTCCCGAATTCCACTAACAAATTTAATCATTCAACCTTGACATTGGTCATCAGATACTCTGTCCACTAAATTTATATAAATAAAAATATATCTCAGATATAAATCAGGTACACAGACTGATTGCATCTGTTATTTAGCTATGCTGTTACAGCTTTTGCAACCTGTTAAATAATTCAGTGAATTAAGTACATAAGTACTTTTCATGTTCTCACCTTTATCCTTTTTACAAGAATGAAGAATGTGCAGGAACAAAACAGTTCTAAAAATTTAATGAAAACATGAAGTTCCTTAAAATGACTGGCGTGTTTTATTAACGTTAACACAGTATAAACATTATTAAACAAAGGGGCAATCGTCATGGCAGTAATATGCAAACATTCCGGTTTCAACGAACGAGGAAAGAATATTACTAATCTACGAAAGTCACCATAGTAACCGACACAGCGATTTATTCTATCCTCGGAAGGAACATAACAATAACAGAGCAATAGATCTTAAAGTCTAGTTAGATGTCCATGTTGACTATTTATATAAGCTTACTTCACATACTAACAAGCGTTTGTTGGTGGTTATTTCAAACAAAAGTAATTTGAACATGCTGTTTATGTTACTATAAATCAGAGCGATTCAAATTATTTAACCCTAAGGGCTACATAAAGCAAAAATTTTAAATTCGCAGGCAATTCAAGATAAAAAAAAATATATATAACTACACCATTATAATTAAAGAAATACTTTTGTCTATGAAAGTGGGAAACGAACCAATTGTATTCGGGCCACATTTGGCCCCCGGGACTGCAGTTGGCCCCCGGTGCTATAAATACTGTCGAGAGATTGTATTTTGTCTTATTACAATTACTACCGGGAGAACAGTCCTTTTATTGTGCGTTTACAAGTAAAGCAATTCAATGGTTGATTAACTTGCTGTGGCCAGTGGTTAATTTAATCTGTATGCGCGCGCACACACACACACACACACACACACACACACACACACACACACACACACATAATATATTTGATCCCATTATCCCAATGAGGCTGATGTCATGTTATTATTTTTCTCTAGCAAGTATAATAATGATGACAACGAGGAACATGACAAAATGTCATCATTCAAGATAATTATTATTTAATTAATAAATTAGACAATAATCATAATTAAGTTGATGTATTATCGTCACTGTTTTGCATAATGTCGCATGAATAAGTAAAATGACTATTCGAAGTCACAGGTCACATGAATAAGAAATTGACTATTTCAAGTCACAGGTCACATGAATAAAAAATTGACTATTTCAAGTCACAGGTCACATGAATAAGAAATTGACTATTTCAAGTCACAGGTCACATGAATAAAAAATTGACTATTTCAAGTCACAGATCACATGAATAAGAAATTTACTATTTCAAGTCATAGGTCACATGAATAAGAAATTGACTATTTCAAGTCACAGGTGATATAAATAAGCAACAGAGTACTTTAATCTTCATAAGCCACTGGCCATTGATCCTCATTAATGGTTGCCATTTTATGGTGATCGAAAGAGGTAAGTATATGCATATCCTCAATGTAAAAATATATTAAAATCTATTAACGGACTTTGTAAGCATTACGTTAAGAAGGAGCCCGACAGTAGAAATGTTGTACGATTAAACAGCATTCAGGTCAGTTTACACGTCTTCAGCCATTTTAAAACCTCTCTCTATTCATTCTAAAGGGCACACGTGTTCTTTGTGGATTACTCCTCTTTCCAAAAGTGTTCTTTACAGAAAAAGCTCTCTCTTTTCACTTCTAAAGGGCACACGTGTTCTTTGTGGATTACTCCTCTTTCCACAAGTGTTCTTTACAGAAAAAGTGCTCTCTTTCCACATCTTAAAAGCACACTTGGTGGAAACACAATATCTCGGTTCATTAGGGGTCAAAACTGTACAAATAAACACTGATAAAATTATTCCTGTGCTATATTTTTTTCCTAATAAAATTATTAAGTTAATATTGTCAACCTTTATAATGATCAACAGAGAATAGTGCATCTTGTAATATTTTGTGTATTTTCTATAGCTTTAAAACATATTTTGCATTATGCTGCATGTGAGTTGAAGGCATTTAGGGCACACTCGTTAAACTGACCTTCCTCTTCAAACTCTCTGTGTGGTCTTTGTTTTGTTGTGCCAATGCGAGCGTAAGCATACATCAGGTGTGAAGAGGTTTATGACCCACAGTCAGCCCGCAAATCATTTATCAAGATGTCCAAGTTGGGGAATCTGTGCAGCAGGTCGGCATTAATTGGTGTCTTAATTAGGGCTGAAACTGGGTGGGTGGTCAAAGATTCAATGTATATATACCCCAGCGGCCAGCAAACCCGTTGTCTGTCTTATGGCTTAGGGTTGAATTACCTAAGTGGTCCAACTGCTCTGTGTGGATAGGAATTACATAGCAGTGCAGCTTGAACTTGAGAGTTAGATAAGAGCAAAAATTCCTGATTTTTGGTATCAGGTGACTGTGGTTTGTATTGTTGAAAGTATTTGTGGTGTAGTCTTGACCTTGATTGTTTCAAACCAGGAGGTAGAGTGGGGCCAGTGGTGGAGAACTGAGAAGGTTGCAGTAGTGTTTTACTTATGTCGGTAGCTTTGCAGTCTTGATCTTTGTGTATTCAGTGTCTGGGGTGCCAGTATAACTTCCAGTTTCTCTATCAGAAGGGTAGATGCGGAGAGCTGAAAGTGGTCTATTTTTCATACCCGCTTCCAAACTTCCACTGATTTTGCATGTGAGCACAATGATCTAAGAAGACATTTAGGAAAATGAAAGATGCAATGTGGTGGTGGTGGGAAATGAATGTCTGTGACGTATTTCGATTTTCCGGATGCCCGGGCAGCGATCGACAAGCCTACTCTTTCTCGTGTTTCAGCTGCCTAAGGATGATTAGCATACGCAGCCTGTAACCACGAGAGCCTTCGTTTCGTCCGACTGGATCTTGAGCCAAAAAACAGTTAAGTCAGCCAAAAATATTTCATCTAAAGCGGAAATCGAACACTGACCTCTGAACTGCTGCCATCTCGTGTTTGTAAACTGAGCCCTATCAAAGAGTTATGAGCCCTATACAAGAAGTTCCTGAACTCTATCAAAGAAGTTTCTTAGTTCATTCAAAGGAGTTTCTAGGGACTGGGCCCTCAACCCTCCCTAAAGAGAAAGCGTAGAAGAAGAAGAATGGGGAGGAAGGAGGGAGTAAGGGGAGAGAGAAATAAGAAAAGAAAGAAAAGGAAGGAAGGAGGGAGAGAGGAAGGGGAAAGAGAGTGAAGAGGAAGAAATAGAGGAAAGAAAAGAAGGTGGAGAGAAAGAAGAGAGAGAGAAGAAAAAGAGGTATACAGAGTGTGAGGGAGCGATTTAAATAATATATTACTTTTTAATTATATTAGGTCACTGGGCCATTCATTAGGAGGAACAAGAGATGGGTGGAGAGTTGGGGAAAGATTAAAAGTAAGAAAGAGTGAGAAGGAAAACTTAGTGTGGAAATGAGAGATTTAGAAAGGGGGAAGGAGGGGGGGATGAAAGAAATGAAACGAAAGAATCCCCCAAAAAGCATACGAAAAGGATTTCCACCTCAGTCTCTCTCAAATTCTTCAAAGGGCGTGCCCAGACATCGCCAGTCTTTGTGATCCCTAAAATTTAAATGCAGTTGACAGAGAAGAGGGCGACTGCGTAATCGATTTAGATCGATCGATACATTCACTTTCTAACCCTTTGTCACCCCCTCCTGCCCTTCCTACTCTGCTCCTCCCATGCGAAGTGTGGTTATCTGCTTGTCTTCAGACGCGACGGTAAAGGTCAAGAGCTACAGTTCATGAATCACTTTATTGCGTTACTGTAACAGCTTTATATATCGAACAATAAATTCATGAATCATTTGATAGAGTTATTCTAATAGCTTTCTATATCAAGCAATGGGTTTGTGAATATTGTAATGATTTATTGTAACAGCTTTTTATCAAGCAATGGGTTTACGAATATTGTACTGAGTTACTGTAACAGCTTTTTTTTTTGTTTTGTTTTAATCAAGCAATGGGTTTACGAGTAACTTTATAGAGTGTCTGTGGCGGTGTTATAAAAAATTTCGGGTTTGTGATTCACACAAAAGAACGACAGTTTTGGTGAAGGATCTGCTACAACCACTTTGACTTTACGGAGTGAGTGAATGTCAAGAATTCGTTATAGAGTAATTGTTACAATTAAGGAAAGGATTCGTGACCAATACTATAATTAATTGTAACAATGTTTGTGGATTAAGTTATTTTTAAAAAGATTAGTTCAAGTCATACGACTCCAACAGTTTTATATCTAAGCCATGGATTCGTGGATAACTAGAGAGAGAGGGGGGGGAGCAGTTTTATACTGAGTCATGGGTTTGTGGATAACTTTATGGAGTTTTATATATATATATAACAGTTTCATATTTATCCATGGATTTATGAATAACTTTGTGGAACTATATCTATATCAGTTTTATACTAAGTCATGGATAACTCTATGGAGTTGTATATAGCAGTTTTATACTAAGTCGTGGATTCGTGGATAACTCTGTGGTTTGATTGAGTGTAGGGGGCGCTTTCGGCTTCCGCCGCTTTCGCGCATAACTCTGTGGAGTTGTATATAGCAGTTTTATACTGAGTATGGATTCGTGGTAAACTTTACGGAGTTATGTATGGCAGTTTTATACGGAGTTATGGGTTCGGCGATACATTTATGGAGTTATATATATAACAGTTTCATATTAAGCCATGGATTCATGAATTACTTTGTGGAACTATATCTATATCAGTTTTATAACTGAGTCATGGATTGGTGGATAACTTTATGGAGTTTTGTATTAAGCGAGGAATTCTCGAAGAATTTATGGAGTTATATATAATAATTTCATGTTAAGCTAAGGATTCGTGAATACATTTTTGAAAATATATACAGCAATTTTGAATGAAACCATGGATTCATGAATGTGTGTGTTTCGCTATTCTTGTTTATTCCTTCTACTTTTCTCATTTCTGATTCCTGAATACCTTTATGGAGCTAAATATAGCGGTATTATATTAAGCCTTGGAATGTTTAGTAACTTTATGGAGCTAAATATAGCGGTATTATATTAAGCCTTGGAATGTTTAGTAACTTTATGGAGCTAAATATAACGGTATTATATTAAGCCTTGGAATCTTTAGTAACATTATAGAGCTAAATATAGCGGTATTATATTAAGCCATAGAATCTTTAATAACTTTATGGAACTATGTAAAGCTGCTCTATGATAAATTACATACCTTTGCTATTAGCAGATGATGGGTTCGTGAATAACTTTAGGAGTAACTGAAACAATTTTATGTCAGCTCACGAATGCGTGAATCACTTTATAGAGCGAATTTAACAGTTTTATGTCAATTCATGAATTCGTGAATCACTTTACAAAGCGAATTTAAGAGTTTTAAATCAAATCATGAACATCACTTTAATGAGCTACGTTAACAGTTTTAAATCAAATCATGAATTCGTAAATCTCTTTAGTGAGTTACGTTAACAGAATCAAATCATGAACATCACTTTAATGAGCTACGTTAACAGTTTTAAATCAAATCATGAATTCGTAAATCACTTTAATGAGCTACGTTAACAGTTTTAAATCAAGTCATGAATTCGTAAATCTCTTTAATGAGTTACGTTAACAGTTTAAAATCAAATCATGAATTCGTAAATCACTTTAATGAGCTACATTAACAGTTTTAAATCAAATCCTGAACATCACTTTAATGAGCTACGTTAACAGTTTTAAATCAAATCATGAATTCGCAAATCACTTTAATGAGCTACGTTGTAAGGTCTATAACAATCGTGAGTAATGGTTCTGTTAGTGCACAAACTACGTCATTCATTTTCATGCACAAAATAATAATCGATCCCTTTCAATCCTTCAATAGACGTTAACAAAGAGCTCCCTCGCCAAAGGATTCGTCGCGAATTTTCTTTGAAATCATATGACATCGTTGATGTTGTCCAACCGATTGCGTCGGTGTAAATCCGGCTTTGGCGAAATTTAGTTGTAAAATTAAAGGAGATATTTAAACAGAAATGTCTGTTTACGTCACGTTAGGATACTAGCAACTAACTGTTCATGTAACACGATGCAAGTGTAAACGCTGCAGCCATGGACTTGTATCCAATAACAGCAGGCGTTCGGGGGGGGGGGGGGGGGATGACTGGCATAATTCACTCGCCGCGCGGAATATATCAAACATCGCCAGGACTGGGCTCACAAAGAGATAAAACGTCCCGGGCACCGCGATGTCGCAACGACTAACTCACTTGACATTTAGGGATTCAATTCAAATGACAACTTTAAACGTCAGTGCTGTGGTTTGTTCGCAGCGCGACACTGACGTCTTTAACAGTACAAAATGGCTTGCGTAGAAAGAGATATAGCCAACAACAAATAAAAAGGACTACTGATTTCTTCGGACTTTTGGAGCGATATGCATCTCTTAATACACCAATACAATACAACAGAGCATCTCTTAATACACCAATATAATATACAACAGAGCATCTCTTAATACACCAATATAATACAACAGAGCATCTCTTAATGCACCAATATAATATACAATAGAGCATCGCTTAGTACACCAATATAATACAACAGAGCATCGCTTAGTACACCAATATAATACAACAGAGCATCTCGTAATGCACCAATATAATATACAATAGAGCATCGCTTAGTACACCAATATAATACAACAGAGCATCGCTTAGTACACCAATATAATACAACAGAGCATCTCTTAATACACCAGTCTATATATAGCTCAGTGACCACTACGACTTCTCTTCAGTATAGGATCAGATAGGTAGAGGTTAAGTCGTTGACGACTTTGCGGGTACAACACGGCACCTCGCAACTATTTCTTTATCAGTGCAACTTGCGTCGAACTCAGTGCCAAAGAGCCACGATTCGCCTTGGCGTCTCAACGATTCCTTTATGCGGATTTATACAAAATTCTACATAAGTGCAGTTTATTTGTTTGTTTTGTTTAAAAATTTGTATTATTATGATGTTTTAATACAACTCGAGTCAGAGTGTATGACGTGTTTATCTTTACGAGGAGATAACACTACTCTGATGACGTACTATCTTGTCCACAAGGATGCCGTTCTTCGTCTTCAGAGTTGAGCTCGTTCAATGCAGATGATTTTTTTCCTTCAGTGCGATGTGTGTGCTGGCTATCGGGTAGTAGGTCACCATCACTGTTTCAAAAGGGGTGGCAAAGGTAAACTCCAGTTAAAGTTCCCATGATACATAGTGCCTACCAAAAGCTTTTATTATTTCTTTATAATCCTAGACGGGGTAAACAATATTTCTTTTGTTATTTTCTATGACCCCTTCAGTCAGAAACGGATGTCGACCGCTGATTAAAAAAACAAAGATAATAATTTCAGACACAGAAATTATCGCTCATTTGTGTGCTGAGGGAGCAGAGATAATGGGAATAACTTAAACAAAAAAAAAAAACAAAAAAAAAGAACAATAACAAAACAACTCTTCTGTCTCTCCAAGTCGACACTGGAAGTGACCCTTAAATTGTTGGCTTCAACAAACGTACTCAATGCATATTGACATTTTTTTCATGACAGCATCGCGATAAGCAATCATTATTGGATCATTCATAATCATGGAAAAGCATCAAGTTAACTCTAATGCTTATCTTCGATGTGCTTATATTAGTACAAATTTAGGGGTCACATAATTAATTACTACCCGATAGCCGGCACATATGGTACTGGTGGAAAAAAAAAATCCTCTGCATTGATGAGCTCTACTCTGATGAGGAACGTACACCCAGTAATCATGTGCGCTCGCGCAGACGTAATACATGTGATACTAGGTAATTAAGTGCGTTCGCGCAGACCTAATACATACTTTGCAACGTGTTACAACGTTGTAGGCGCCATTGCCGTACGAGGTTCGCTGTCAGAATTATCTTAGGCTTGGGTTTGATTATGAATTCATAACTCATTACACGTCGTCTGTATTCAGTCCAGGAACCACTCAGGTATGGGTTCGCGTCTGGTGTAATGCGCTGGGAATTGCTGATTAATATGTTTCCTCACCTTGTTGTAGAAGGATAAAACTCAGTTAAATTACTTACAAAACAGGATTTTTTTTTTAAAATGCAGTTTTACATTAAATAAAGAAAATCAAAGCTCCAAAACCACTACGAGACACGGCTGAAGTTTAAATCTTGGGGGCAAATAAAATAATCTCGCCTTTCAATCAACACCAGTGATTGTGAGGTGCACCACTTAATAATCAAGGCCATTCAAGGGCAATTGTGTTATTGCCCTTGAGAAGTGGATTCGATTGTCGAGCCATTTTGATGGTTTACATGTGCATTTATTACTTCCCTTTATTCAAGTAGGTAGGTATTCGTTGTGAAGCGCAACAATCGACGAGGTGTACTTTGTAAAGAAGTTATTATAACTGTGTACCCGTCTATAGAAAGAGATCGCACAACTAATGAGCTATGGTAAAGCTATCTTTTTCAGACTTAGATTTGGAGCTATGGCAAAGCTATCTTTTTCAGACTTAGATTTGGAGCTATGGCAAAGCTATCTTTTTTCAAACTAGATTGGGGGAGAACTTTCCCATACATCCTGGTTGGTCCAGCAGAAAGGGAAGTTAAGGAGGGAACTGTGTGCATGGAAGGATAAAGTGTGTGTGTGTGTGTGTGTGTGTGTGTGTGTGTGTGTGTGTGTGTGTGTGTGTGTGTGTGTGTGTGTATGTGTGCGCCTTAATCAAACTTAAGATCACGCTACATTGAAAATCAATGTATCAGAAATTATTTTAATTTTATTTTAAATTTCATGTCATTTCTTCTTTCTATTCAGGTATCGTGCTTGCTGACTCGGCTAGCCTTGTAACACATCTTGTAAGCCAGCGTCACTCTTCACGATCACTGATATCGTTTGGCTTACACACACAAAAAAAATTCATTCAGTCTAGCCGTAATACATTTCGAGCACGTGTTGTCTTGCCGTGTAGCGAGTCTTAACAGTTCTACTTAAACAAATCATTAGATACGTCATTTATCTCCCAGCACCACCACAACAAATCCATTAGACCATAGGCTGAAAGAGAAAGAGAATTGCTTGAGTGAAATGTGAGCCTACAAATTACAATTCAAAGAAAGCGTCCCCTTCTCTGTGCCGTGTTAACGCATGGGTACGCTGGGTAGTTGCCCGGGGGCCCCATGCTAATCTATGTATGTTGTGACTTGCTGTCAATTTTTATTCCTGTGAGTAGTTGTGTAGGTAGAGGGCCCCAGTGCACTGCTTTGCCCGTGGGCCTATAATACTTTCAAGACGGCTCTTCCCCCTCCCTTCCTCCTCCCCGGTATTCTCTTCAGTTCCTGGCGCTGTTAACTCAGCTGTAACTGACAGTGAACAGGGTAATTCTTCTTCTTCCTTTTTTTTAAATAAAAAAAAAAGTACCTCGTTCATATAGTCTTAGAGCTGTGAAAAATCGTTCATGAATAACACGATTTAGACCCTTTATTCACTGTATATAAAATAACTATTTAAAAGGAAAAAGCTTTTCTTATCCTTTGCTTGCCCAAACCTAAATGTTCGAATTTTTTATAATTTTTTTCTTGGCTGGATTAAATGCGGCAACATAATTTGAGACAGTAATAACTAGATTACGCCTCATGGAACAACAAGACTGAATGCACCTAGATCTATGGATCACGTGACAGCATGAAATTGGTTCAATACGCGAAAGGTCGCTCGGTGCTGGTCGCGAATGACGCCGCCTTGCCAACCTTTTCAAAAGAGAAACATGGCGTTGCGAACCAGCCCTGCGTTCTTTCGATACCCGTCGTCGCCACCCGAGCAACAACGCTTCTAGCTGAAGAGGTGAGTGAAATTTAATGGACAAGACATCGCGTGTCCATTTCGAATCTTCTTTTTTGCTGAAGTGTTGTTCGCGAAAACCAAGCCACGATTACTCTGCGCGGCCGGCTGTCAAAACGTGGTCATGATTTATGACTGATGTGCATAATAGAGAAAGCCCGAATGGAGGTATAAAACTGGTTTGATGGCTTAGCGTTCGACTTATAATTATAGTTATTGTAACTTGTTCAGGATTTTTTTTAAAACAGCCAAATAAATAAGAGACTATTTCCTGTGACTGTATGCGTTTAATTATTCAGTGGCTCAGGAAAAAAAACTGATAGCGCCGAGATAGGAATAATGCATTAAGAAGCAGAACGACACACGCACGCGCACACACACAAACTCTCTCTTTCTGTCACATGCACACACAGAATGATAAGACCTCGAAATTGTGATAATGAGCTTAATAGGTTATGTATGGCTGATCCAAAGATGGATTTTTTAAAAAGGCTAACAGACGGTAACATTACTTCAGCTTTTACGTATATTTAATCCAAAATTTGTTGCATTGAATCACGGAAATGTTTGCGACATCATCCTTAACTTCCCAGTGTTATTACTATTGTGTATGAGTAAAAGACTATAATTTGACTATTGTTTAAGTTAAATACTCGATTACAAGAGTTAACGTGGTATTGATTGCCTTTTTCTTAAAACGGCAGCTTTTTTCCACCAACACCAGCGTAACAGCTTTTTATTTTATAAATGACAATAACTACTCTTGCCCATTTCAACACTTTTGTCGTTTGAAGCTTTTCTTGTTATTTTACTTTAGCAGTTACGTTGAGCAACAAGTCAAAACTAATCTCACTATTTATCTTTGTTTTTAAAACATTAATGCTAAAGTAAGACCTATAGCAGTATTGCTCACTTGCCCCTTTCTCTGTAGATTACCTAAGGTCAAAGTTCACTTATGTACATGTGCATTGAAAGCAGGGCGCCACTCCGAAGGTAAGGTGAAGGGAGTTACAGTTCCTGGCTGACGTGACGTCGCTTTGTCAACATTACCGGCTCTGGCAGCCTTTGTCTAGTAATTCACTGTTGCCCCAAGTTCAGCTCGCAAAAAGTCGTGCGTCAAACCTGTGTCAGCTCTGCGAGGGGCAGACACTAAATGCATTCAGAAAATGTACATGTAGGTGAGGGTCTCATTTACATGTTGGCAGACGACAGTTGGTAGAAAATACAAATTGGAGGTGGTGGGTAGTTCCACAATATACGTCAGATGATATATAAAAAAACACGGATGGGTAAACTTGTAGATAATGCTGATTCACCGGGTTCTCTAGAGCTCATCTGTAATGTCTGCACAAGAACTTAAAAGTGCAACTACCCCCACCCCACCCCCTCCCAGGCATACCCCCCCTCCCCACAAAGACACTAAACTGACTAAAGCTTTCATAATTGTTCGTTAAAGTGTTCAAGAGGTCAAGGTTTGACTTAGTGGTGAACAATGCTTAGGCCTATAGGATATTTTTTTTAATCACTTCCTAGTTCACGGAGGTGGGCTTAGTGTGTTTAGTGCATCGATTGGGACGATAAAGCGGGTCCTGTGTTACAGACAGCCAGGGGCGTAGCATTGGATTATGCAGGTTATGCAATGCACAAGGGCCCCAGTGGTCGGTGGGGTCGGGGGTGGACCCTGGCAGCGAGAGGAGTCTGATTTATGTTGAATACAACAGCGTTCTTTTTCGTTTGAAATCGAAGGAGCCCATCAACCGAAGCTCTGCACAAGCCCCCCCCCCAAAAAAAAAAAAAAAAAAAAAACCCTTGCTACGCCACTGCAGATTTTTCTAAAGTTAAAATAGCCGAAAAATTAATAACAAGCAAAATTACATATCACCAAGCAATGGAGGTAAAAGAAAAAATCAAACAAAACAACACAACAGCAAAAAAAGAAAGAAATATTTTGAACGTTTTCACAAATAATTTCAATGCGTGCGTTAACGGCCATTCATCTATTATAGACACCGTTTGCCTTCTTGAGGAAATGGTCTGACTTAATCATTATTTTATATTTGTTATTTTTATTTATTTGTTCATGCATTCTTTTGTTTACATAAGAATTTATTGGAGGATGTGATTATTCCAAGTGACCATGTTGATAAAGGTGACCACACACCAAAAAAAAATCAGATCTTCCAATCGAGATGTTAAGATTATTTTGTTCATTTTTAAATTTAAAAGTAATAAAGAAAGATTTTTAATAAAACAAAAACAAAACAGTACTTACTGTTTTATTTTTAAAGTGATAAACGGCAGAAATTATTTCCCTTTGTTGCTGAAAATAAATCACAGTACGGTGTCGCTTGACGTCATTGCCATTTAGAAGCGAGGGTGTGGGGAGGGGGTACCAAGATAGATAGGGTCAATCTCTTCAGCAAGTTGACATTTGAAGCTTTGAATGATATCGTGTGCTCCATCACTCCATCAAAATGTAGATAACGACTATATTGTCCCAAATCCCGAAGGAAAAAAAAATATTATACGTGAAAGTGCTTTTACTAGTACTGACATTTTGTTCCACCTTACGCGGGACAAGATACCACAAGGGATATATTTTCTTTTTATTCATTTAAAGCTTGAAAAATGGACTATTTATATGGAAAATAGGCGAGTTATTCGACATGTGGGTTTATAGATAAGCACTTGTGTCAGACTGTTGAAATGTGGGAACATGTTTTCCTTTTATTACTGATCCTTTCTAGGCAAACACACACAAAAAATATACTGTTTTGTTTTATGTTCTGTTGCTGTTTTCTCTCTCACACGTTCTCTTTCAGGAACACTGCAAATGCACAAACACAAACACGACAGACGTAGGTACATAAACACACAAACACACACACACACGCACGCACGCACGCACATAACACTCATGCAGACATGCATGCACAAGAACATACACAACACTCACGAAGAAATATTCATGCACATGTACACACACACACACACACACATGCATGCACACACACACACAAACACACTACTCACGCAGAGACATGCATAAACAATCTCACATGTTTGGGGCCCTTGGTGAGTATACAATTATATTTAACTTTTACTTTACTCTTGAGTGAAGTTTTCTACTGTTTCTTTCGCAAGCATCTCTAGACACACAAATATACTCCACAAATGCATGCATCTTTAGACAACTATTATTTAGCCCTATACTTATGCAAATACATGCACTTTAGACAACTATTATTTAGCCCTATACTTATACAAATGCACGAATCTTTAGACAACTATTATTTGGCCCTATACTTATACAAATGCATGAATCTTTAGACAACTATTATTTGGCCCTATACTTATACAAATGCACGAATCTTTAGACAACTATTATTTGGCCCTATACTTATACAAATGCACGAATCTTTAGACAACTATTATTTGACCCTATACTTATACAAATGCATGAATCTTTAGACAACTATTATTTGGCCCTATACTTATACAAATGCACGCATCTTTAGACAACTATTAAATTATTTGGCCCTAATCTATACTTATACAAATGCACGAATCCGTAGACATATATAATTATACTTATACACCCAAATGCACGCTCTCCGCACATTTAAATGTTTGTGCAGTTTATTTCTCCATTTTCTGTATCTCTTTCTCTTTTTCTTCACACACACACACACACACACACACACACACACACACACACACACACACACACACACACACACACACACACACACACACACACACACACACAAAACCAAACAATCAAAACAAGCACACTCATGCACATATGCGCGCGAGTACAAGACAAAACAAAACCTCTCACATAGTTTAATCACTGTTTCTCGTGTAATTTAAACTAAAAAATATAATATAATTTTTTTTCATACCCCCACTCCCGCAGTGTCTGTGCCGATGCACACCATTACAAGTTCGCACAGCAAGGATTCCCCGCTGTTGACACACCTTGTCAAATTTCAGGAGATAAACTAAAGTCTATGATGAATTCATCTGGATCTAAGCCAAAAAAACGAGTGAAGCTGTTGCCGAGCATTCGTGAAGAGTCCTCCCTCGGGTCACCGCGCATCCCCGTGCACATAATCCCTCCAGGGACTTCGAGGAATCTACCGTTCAAAAGATCCATGATTATACAGACTTTACCAGAGGAACCAAGACCAAGGTCTCCGTCGCCAAAGGTGGTTGTTCATTTTTTGTTTTCCCTTTGCAATTGATGTACATGTGTTGTTCACATATTATTGTACATGCAATCCGTGACGTAACTTGGGTTGAGTTTGCGAGTGTCTGTAAGTGTACTTCCTTGCAGTGACGAGATTGTTCAACGTGGGATACATATTACCAATTAAAAATCAATATTATAAGTCACATATTACCAAGAGTACAAGTCAATTTATAAGTTACATATTACCAAGTAAAAATCAATAATATAAGTCACATATTACCAAGAGTGCAAGTCAATGTTATAAGTCACATATTACCAGTAGTACAATTCAATATTATAAGTTACATATTACCAACACAAAATATTTTAATTACAAATTACAAACAGTACGAGTCGATATTATAAGTTATATGTGTTTACTTCATATACCCTTTATTGATTTGAAAGATATAAAAACCGTTTATCAGTGAATTCGGATGTAAAACCTTTGAGTGAAATCAGATGACCGCAGACTGGGTGAAATCATAATTATAAAACCGTTGACTGACTAAAATCAGATATAAAACCGTTGACTGACTAAAATCAGATATAAAACCGTTGACTGACTAAAATCAGATACAAATCCGTTGACTGACTAAAATCAGATATAAAACCGTTGACTGACTAAAATCATATATAAAACCATTGACTGACTAAAATCAGATATAAAACCGTTGACTGACTAACATCAGATATAAAACCGTTGACTGACTAAAATCAGATATAAAACCGTTGACTGAGTGAAATCAAACGTAAATGCATGAAATCAGATTGATGACATTGGCGTATTTCATGACAACGCCCTTAACATTGGACTGGAATCTCTGACAGTTCAGGGTATGAGAACTTTGTTTTCTTACAAAATAAGTTATTTTCACAATTTTCTGTGGGGGAAAACTTCAAATACAGGTTCTGTATGTTCAACTCCAACAATTGGCAGTTAACTGGACGAGTTCACACCGTTCAGTTTCTAAACTTCAAAAAGCATCAATACACAACATTTGAAATTAACTCTTGTCGACGCTCGGTACAGAATACATCGTCTACACTCGTACGTTTGCTACAGAAAGAGTTAATACTTTAGAATAAGTGGAGGTCCTGGTCCTTATGTCAACCCTTTCAATGACAACAACAGGTATATTCACACAGTGAAGCTCTTCTCCAGCAGTCGGCATAATTTTTTTCCCCTTAACAACTGTTATAAACAGCATTTGCAGTATCCGCTCACAGAAATCCTTCTTTCAAAAGGCCAGATTGGTTTTTTTTTTTCAGCTGTAATTTAGCACGAGAGGGTACCAAGATAATGGTTCTCCAAAAGTGGCCTAGTTGTTTTCTCACAATTGCATCCATCTATCTGTCTATCTATCTATCTATCTATCTATCTATCTATCTATCTATCTATCTATCTATCTATCTATCTATCTATCTACCTATCTATCTATCTATCTATCTATCTATCTATCTATCTATCTATCTATCTATCTTTTTTCAATAAGTATTATTAGATTAGCGATGTCAACATTTAAAATGATTAAATAAGAATATAACAGTTTGTAATATTTGTGTATTTTAAACTGTGTTTTGTAGTATTTTTCATGTAATTGAACTGAGGGCATTTAGTGCACTCTGAGATTAAGGCAAACTTTTCTGCTCATACGGTCTGGGTGGTCATCTACTCTGATGTGTAAAAGTGAGGCTTGAGCAAGCATTGAGAGCTGAAGGGTTAAAGACATGCAGTTAATGACACGCGGCTGGCTCTGAAATGGGGAAATCCATATATCGTCATTATTTAGGGCCTCATTTAGGCCAGATCGAAGTGGGATGTATAGTTTGGCTATATATATATATAATATATGCCTCAGCACTCAGACATCTGGGTCAGTCTCTAGAGTCAACTGCTAAGGCCAACAGAATCGGTCACCTCAGATCTCCGAGGACTTTCTATGGGAGTGAATGTTGCTAAAATTGGATTACCGTGGGCTGTAAAAAGCACTGGGAGTCTATTTCAAAGTTGGATTACTGTGTGTAAAGTGTAAAGTTGGAGTATTGTTCTGGCTGTAATTCACTGGGAGTGAAATTCTTGTTTAGTTGGATTTCAGTAAACGGTCAATTATACATTGGAGAATAGTCCGAAACCGTTTCTCTCCCAATACCAGTAAAGCCATGAGGGTGGAGGTTTGTTGTTGCTTTGTCAAACCCGAACACCAGCTTCAATAAAAAAAAAATGCAATGTGTACAATGTAATTTTTAAAGTGTGTAGTGAATAATATTTTATGTAACTCAGGTATCCTTGTGCTTACCAGCAGTTTCTCTCTCTCTCTCTCTCTCTCTCTCTCTCTCTCTCTCTCTAACACGCACACACCCGCGCGTGCACAATTTTCATGTCGATCACGATTTCTCATCAAGGAATTTTCATCAACAGGTCCATTACCTTGACCACGTTGACCAAGTAGTCAGTGAGTATCTCCCTTATTCTCGCTTTAGCGGAGTGCTGCCCGTTGTCCAGGGCTTCGCTCCTCTACCCTGCTCTTGCTGTGTGGACCGAAATCGGGATAACTTTCGGCTCAAATGGGAACGCAACCACCCACCACCACCGGAACCGCAGAATGAGCTGGATGTAGATCCCAACCCTGACCCTGGTCCAAGCAATCTCAACTCAGATTCGAACAATTCCTCCCGAAAGGACCAAACTCCTAGAAACGCGATCAACCAGAGTCCAAGGCTTGGGCCGATTCCGCAGCATAGTCCCCGGCGCGAAGAAATGCCAGAAAACCGGTTTAAGTTCCAACCAGCTTACCGCCCTACTGAATACCGCCGACCTTTCCCTTACCCACTATACTACCTCACCTCGGACTGGAGACGCCCCCATTGGTTACTCGCTGGCGATCAAGACGACCACAAGCAGTTGGAACAGGCTAACACTGCTTACATCATGGAGAGCGTGCTAGATGCAAATATCAAATACGACCTTGCAATGCAAAAGCTGGAAAGGTCGGTGAGAACAAGTTTTAATGACGATGATTAAAACTATCTTAATCCACCGGATTTCGTCTCTACAGCAGCGGGGGGAAACGGAGGAAAGTAGGTTGTGTGTGGAGGCAGATGGGGAGGAGAGGGTTGTGTCCACTGTTTTGTTGTTGTTGATGATGTAGCAGGTTCCGAGTGACGATGCGGTGTCTCACGCAGAGAACTGTAGAGCCAAAAATAAATAAAATTATGTAGCTCACTGAACTCAAGACACTTAGACAATTTTATCATTTTAAAGACGACAATCCAGATCTTTAAATGGCACATTTTGGGTAGAGAGTCACTTTATTACTAAGTCATTTTATAGTATTAATTTATATTTCTACTAAAGCAGTTTTTGTTTTTGTTGTTGTTGAGATAATCATTGTTACTTGCTCACATATTCAACGCCCATTTATTACTTGTGTACAGAGACATTATGAGTGTTACCCCGCTAAGCATTAAAAAAATCTAAGTAATTATACTAATTAGTAATTACTTTAAAATTTAGTAGACCGAGCGGATGAATTAACAGTATTACTGAGTGTTGTGTGCATAAAATGTTTGTTGTTTTCAGATCCTGCATTGCGTATGTGTGCACATGCATACATCCTTTCAGATATATATTTATTTTAAATGTTTGCGTGTTGACTTACGTGTTGATATTTAACGTCACGTGACATGGCAAACGAAGAAGGCATAGTGTAGTCACGAATGGTTGGTTGCCCGCAGGAGCATATAACATAAATTTTCAATACATTTCAGTTTAAATTTCAGCAAGGCAAAGTTAAATATAAATAGGAGTGAACATGAAGGTTCCAATACTCTTTCTGGTAGACAACAAGAGCAGTAATCGAAAGTAAATATTTCGATAAAATCCTCCATCAAGTCAAAACGTGTATTAACAAAAACAAAATTGACAAAGACAACATATTGTTTTTTTGTATGAAGATATCTTGGATTCCGATTAATAAAATAATTTATTTTTACTTTAAATTTTGTGAAGGTTAATTTAATAATTTACTTTTAATTTTGTTAACGTTAGTTTGAATAAGGATTGGTCAGGTTTTTTTTTCCCCTTGCGCGTCAAAACTGAGTATAGCAATGACCAGACTGATAGTACTTTACCATTTGTAGCTGTTTGTTTCAGCTTTTTCTGAGGTAAGTAAAATATTTTTATCAATATTATTTTTAAATGATTTTTCTTTTGCATTTTAAATGAAAATATTTGTAAATGCTATCTACATTCATATACATTTATCGGGTGTATTTTCTTACCTACTACTACTAATATAATATTTTAAAGTACTATTGGAATCAATGATGCAATGTTCAAATATAATTTTGTGAATATAACTTCTTGAAATTTTCTTACGTTATTTTCTCTACATTTAGTAAATATTTGCGTTTATAGTACAATTATACAGTTATGTAACGTTTGTATGTCCAACTGTAAATTAGCCTGTATTGTACGATTGTCTGTTTTACTTAAACACAGGATCACTGTTACTTTGGCAGACTACTACGGTCCTTGATTAGCAAAGTATTACACTGTTAAAAGCAGAGTCATAAAATTATCTAGCACCTTATAACCTAAAGTCATAAAATTATCTAGCACCTTATAACCTAAAGTCATAAAATTATCTAGCACCTTATTACCTAAAGTCATAAAATTATCTAGCACATTATAACCTAAAGTCATAAAATTATCTAGCAAATTATAACCTAGTTAAAGTATAGAAAGAGCTCTTACTTCTATCGTTGAAATGATGCAATACAAATAGTGTCACAGGAACAGAAAGAACATTGCTAATGACCAAAACGCGAATCCTGACATATCGTCTCGCGAGACTATAACTTATCGCAACTCGCACTTCTATATTTAGCCCGCTCATAGCAGAATATCAAAACTGTCGAAAATGTAGATTTATTTTGTCGTCTTTCAGTTTATTAAACTGAATATGGATTAATTTTAAGATTTCTTAAACATTATTTATTCACTGCTGTTCTAGTGAGGTTGTTGACAAAAGCTTGCTCGTTAACGTCGAGACTTTAACATTTATGCAAGTACATTTCATTTTAACTGATGACTGGCCAGTTCACTTCTTCGACCGTGCTATCTGACCACGGGAACAACTAGTCCAGTCCACAGTTAGTTTTTTCTGATTAAATTGTTGGAATTTGTATAATTTTACAAAAAAGGAGGATTCAGGTCGAGACCGCCATCAATAAATCGCGTGAAAGAATATATCTCAAATGAGTTAAACACAGACTCTGTTCAAGGTCATTAAAAAAAAATATCAGGTATGTCTGCGGAAATCAACTTCAGTTGGTAGAAATATGACGACGTTTCCGGAAAAGATGTGAATTTAATAACATAAAAGTTCAAGGCCATTCTAAAAATATCATGTAAAAGTCTGCGGAAATGAACTTCCGTTTGTTGCGGTATGACGACGTTTCCGGAAACACATTTACAAAACAGCATAAGAGAAAGTACTTCACTTGTAATTTACTCTTCCTGATTTTCAAGAAGAAAGTTATAGACCTGCTTAGAAGTCTAAAACCACTCTGATCGGCATTTTCCTTTAAAATCAGTATTTCTAAACTCAGTACGTGCATGCTGTTTGCATTTGTTTTAAGTTTTGCCTTAAAGCGAAAAATATTAACAAAATTATTATTACTTAAATGGGCAGCAAGAGCTTTATGACGTTATATTGCAGGAGGTGTGTCTAGTGTGAATGTGGATTCTGAGCTTTCATAACGAAATGTGACGATTGAGGGTGGGGAAGAGTTAAAAAAATCTGTTAAAAATGCGAAAAGATCAAAGATAACTCATGACTCTTCTAAAGTCCTCCAGAAACAGATTTATTATTTTTAGTTAGGCGCGTAGCGGGACTTACCACTTGTAAGTATTCTGACTCGCGAGATGCGCTCCTTGTAAGTATTGTGACTCGAGAGTTACGCTCCTTGTAAGTATTCTGACTCGCGAGATGCGCTCCTTGTAAGTATTGTGACTCGAGAGTTACGCTCCTTGTAAGTATTCTGACTCGAGAGTTACGCTCCTTGTAAGTATTCTGACTCGAGAGTTACGCTCCTTGTAAGTATTCTGATTCGCGAGATGTGCTCCTTGTAAGTATTCTGATTCGAGAGTTATGCTCCTTGTAAGTATTGTGACTCGAGAGTTACGCTCCTTGTAAGTATTCTGATTCGAGAGTTACGCTCCTTGTAAGTATTCTGACTCGAGAGTTACGCTCCTTGTAAGTATTCTGACTCGCAAGATGCGCTCCTTGTAAGTATTGTGACTCGAGAGTTACGCTCCTTGTAAGTATTGTGACTCGAGAGTTACGCTCCTTGTAAGTATTCTGACTCGAGAGTTACGCTCTTTGTAAATATTCTGACTCGCGAGATGTGCTCCTTGTAAGTATTGTGACTCGAGAGTTAAGCTCCTTGTAAATATTCTGACTCAAGAGATAACGCTCCTTGTAAATATTCTGACTCAAGAGATAACGCTCCTTGTAATTATTCTGACTCAAGAGATACCTTCTTGTAAGAACATGTGTACTTTCTTAAAGTGGCCAAAGATAAAGTCGCATATTAAATAAACAACTACTTGTTTAAAAGCCAAGATAAAAGATACATAACATGTCAACCAAAACAACAACAAAAGAAAAACAACATTGGGAAGATGTATGAGTAACTTTTTTCTTCGTTGTCATATGAATGAAAGTTTTAAGGTGTGTGTGTGTGTGTGTGTGTGTGTGTGTGTGTGTGTTCCTGAAGGGGAGTTATGCTACCATAGGTATAGGGAATGAATGTTTGCAACAGGATTATCTGTGTGGTTTTGTTCGGGCAGCAGTGAACGTCAGACATTGTCCGATGTTTAATTGCTAAGGCATTTTGTGCGTGCCACGGAAGTAGTTTTATCGTCCTCTTCCAAGGACTAGAGGTTAAGCCCTACCTACCCGATCTGGCATCGAACTACTAACATCTCAAGCTACTGTCCAGGTTCTGCGAAACAGTCTGTCTCTAACTACTACAATTAACAGATGCATCACCACCCCCTTTCTGTGACTGCGGTAACAAACTCATACTCACACCGCCAACACTTTCCTTGAAATGCTACAACGTACGTCAGTATATTATGTGCACACCCTCTCTCTCTGCCGCCTGAAAGGTCAACCTACGTCAGTATATTAAGTGCACACCCTGTCTCTCACTGCCGCCTGAAAGGTCAACGTACGTCACTGCACACCCTGTCTCTCACTGCCGCCTGAAAGGTCACGTACGCGTAATGAACACCTACACCTGGTCCAACTGCTACGTCAGAAAGCGCGTCCTAGAACGTGCCCAACAGTATTTACGGAAATGAAAGTTGGACGAAAGTTTCTCCCACCTCCCCCCCACAACACTTCTTAAGAGTTAACTAGTTTTCTTTCTACACTTTTATCCACAGTAATCCAGATTAAGCTTATCCCTGTCAGTTTAGAATGACGGAGGCACAGTGGACTGGTTTTCAGCGAAAGTCATTTGGTTGTTATTTTTATATCCGTTTTGTTTAATGCGCGGTCGTGTGTATGAGTGCATGTCTGTGTACAAGTGTGTCAATGTACACTTGCGATGATTGGGAATAAGTTTTCAGACCTGATATAAATTAATAAATTTAAGTTCTCAGACCTGATATAAATTAATAAATTTAAGTTCAAAGGATGGTTCGATGTCTTTGATAATAACTTATTCCACGTCGGCGAAGCATGGAAATCTCTAATGTAGTCAGAAAGGAAAAAAAGACTACCCACAAAAAATGTACAGTCAGAAAGGAAAAAAAGACTACCCACAAAAAATGTACTTGACCACATGCTCATTATTGACTTTATAATATCAATAACGAATGAGCGAATAAACAAACGAAAATAAACACCAAGCCCCCAAAATAAACAATAGAAGCACGAAACCCCTCTCACAAACAGGACAGCAGATACGGGCATATAAATAATACAACCTTCCCATCAACATCTATGCTTCATATTTAATAAGCATTTGCATTTTACACACTTCAATGGTCCCCGTTCCCTTTTGTAGATAGAGTATTGCATGCATCAGTGTTTGGCAGAGTAAATTTGCTTGTCCCTATTAAAACTTAATTATTATATAGATCGTTAAAGGTCAATGTGACATGATCTTCGGGTATCGCACATTACGATATTTCCAAACAGAGTTAAAATAACAATTCAGGTAAAAAAAAAAAATGCTAAAACTTCTGATGTAACCCAAACCAGTTCAGAGTGGATGAATAATTCCTGCTATCCAATAGTTTCAAGTTTACAAATGATGAATTAGCCAATGGACAGAGACCAAAACCTATCTGTTGAAGAAAGTTCTGTATTCTAATCACTTTGATTTTGACCTAAGTCAAGTCTTGTCATGAAAGGCGATTGTTAGCTATGGTGAGTTAACTGGTTAATTTAATAAATTTATTGTTAAATTTAATACCCTTCTTGCACCTATTATTAAACTGTATGTTGGAGTAATAGTGGGTGGATAGGGGCTCGTTAAATATAATTTAGATGGATTTTTATTACTCCTGCAGAAACATTTGCGACAGAGAGTGGAACTTTACGACATCCTTATAATCCGCCAGGTGAGAGATAGGTTGGTTTTGTGGGAGAATTATTAAGATTAATTAATTAAATTAAGATTCTTAATCACTTGTATGTAGATATGTGTTGTTAATTATAATAAAATAATAATCACAAGCAATAACAAAA
Organism: Sinotaia quadrata; assembly: GCA_028829895.1. Classification (NCBI taxonomy): domain Eukaryota; kingdom Metazoa; phylum Mollusca; class Gastropoda; order Architaenioglossa; family Viviparidae; genus Sinotaia; species Sinotaia quadrata. The sequence continues at coordinate 122,345,556 of CM054178.1, forward strand.
GGGGTGCATGCCACACAGTGTAGACATTAAAAAAATCAAGAGTTTCCTTCAGGTCAAGGATCACAGGTCACACTAGTTCAGGATCTGAGTTATTGTTTCCTGTTACGAGTTTGTGATGTCAGAAGAGCAAGACAAGGACTGAAATTTCATTAGTCATGAGATAAAAGATGGCATTACACATTGACTTGTCCTACCTTCCTGCCTATTAAACGGCTCCGCGTCACCTTCCATCTACAATAAACAAACAAACAAACAAACAAGCCTGGTCTTAACAGCAGTGAGTTTAGCGCACCTCTGTTACGTGTCTTTGTTTTCACTCTCTCTCTCTCTGTCTCTCTCACACATTCTCTCTCTGTCTCACACACATACTCTCTCTCTCTCTGTGTCACACACATACTCTCTCTGTGTCTCACACACATACCCTCTCTCTGTGTGTCTCACACACATACCCTCTCTCTCTGTGTCTCACACACATTCTCTCTCTTTCTGTGTCTCACACACATACTCTCTCTTTCTGTGTCTCACACACATACTCTCTCTTTCTGTGTCTCACACACATACTCTCTCTCTCTGTGTGTCACACACATACTCTCTCTGTGTCTCACACACATACCCTCTGTCTATGTGTCTCACACACATACTCTCTCTCTCTGTGTCTCACACACATTCTCTCTCTTTCTGTGTCTCACACACATACTCTCTCTGTCTCACACACATACACTCTCTCTCTGTGTCTCACACACATTCTCTCTCTTTCTGTGTCTCACACACATACTCTCTCTTTCTGTGTCTCACACACATACTCTCTCTTTCTGTGTCTCACACACATACTCTCTCTTTCTGTGTCTCACACATATACTCTCTCTGTCTCACACACATACTCTCTCTGTCTCACACACATACTCTCTCTGTCTCACACACATACCCTCTCTCTGTGTGTCTCACACACATACTCTCTCTTTCTGTGTCTCACACACACACACACTCTCTCTGTCTCACACACATACTCTCTCTGTCTCACACACATACTCTCTCTCTCTCTCTAAATATATATAATGTAAAACTGATATAAGTCATAATTTGTTTTTGAATCAGCTGTAAAAAGCTCAATTAAAAATGAAACCCCAAAGCATAGTTAAATATAATAACACAGCAAATATATATAAAGGTCAGACAGTGCTTTCTATCGATTATAATATCTAGTTTCAATCAGCGGATGTCCCAGTTTAAATAAAATAAAAACTATAGTGTACAATTCAGTAGTGTTGTACCTGAAGTAGAGTATAAGATGATTTTAAATAAATATTGCTATCGCTCTATACCATCATCCCCCCCCCCCCGACTTGATAGCAGTTAATCTTTATTAATCATATTTAAAGTACAGTGTAATATTTTAAAGGTAAAGAATTTCTCTTTGGAATCCATGGTAAAGTTCATCCATTTATAAAGAAATCAGAGTTTAATAGAAACATAATACTTTTCATGGTTCAGATATGTGTTTTTCAATAAATTGTAATATATAATATAGAGTTCCGATTAAAAGAAAAAACAAAATACATTGTAAGATTTAAAAGTTAAAGATTTTCAATTCGAATTAAAAAAAGCAAGGAACATGGATAACAATGCACATTGATTATTTTAAAGGAACACGTACATCCCCCATCTCTCCAGTCATAAGCTTAACCCCTTCACTACCAACTGACTGTTGTTTCGTCACCAGAAAAGAAAACCTACAATAACTGATAAAAGAATCTTTTAGCGATTATGTCAAAACAGCCAGCCCCAAGTGCCCTTTCTGAACCTGACATGCACTAGAGTGACTAGACCATAACAAACTGTTTCTCGACGAGTTAAATGCACCCCAAACCAATAAATCATGACAAATCTGTTTCTCACTCAAGTGGTTGTGTGGTGTCTAAGCGTAGCTGACCCAATTTAACCCGCTTCTCACTGTCGGGACTGTTTAAGCACGTTAAGGCGTCAAGCCATTTATACCGGTCACTCATTTCAGGATACAATCTAAATTGAAACGGAAAACCATCTTTTCATCAGATTGAATATGAAAATCTTACATCGATAGCCAGGGTTCCGCATCCATCACAATATTGCAAATTAACGTAAGAAAAAAGATGTTGCTATGACTCAGAATGGTTCACTGGGTACATCAACATGCAGGTCAAACAACTTTTAAACTTTTGAGGCCACAATTTGTCATAAAACAATAAAGCAACAAACACCACCTCCATCAACACTACCCCCCCAAAACCGAAAAGCCAGTGTACGATATTGCGAATATGCAATCTTTTTATAGCAACTGCAATACCACTGGTAATGTTCATTTTAAAAAAAACAACACAGTTTCATAGCAAAGATTACTCAATGATAAATAAAAACACATGCTAATGTAGATGTTTTATAACTTGACAAACAGCAACACAAAATGTCGAATGTTTCGACTAAACTGTAGTCGTCATGTGGGGGAGTGATAAGAGATGGGGAAATTAAAATAACCAGGGGCAGTGCAAGGGGATTCCACGGTACTGTATTCAGCGATCTGAATACTCACCATTTGAGTCATGTATATCCTTGTGTGGCAGAGTAAATTTGCCCATCCCTATTTCTAGATTTAACTGTTATATAAATTGTTAAATTGTCGAAGTGACCCGACCTTGGGCACTCCTTATGATGGTATTTTTGTTAAGTGTCAGAGTAGGAGTAAACAACTCGAATTAAGAACATGCTAGAAATTGCTGATGCAACCCAAACCAGTTCCAAGCTATCTCTTACGACATTACACGGTCATGATTATGAACACCACACACGTATAAACTCTAATTATAACCATCGAACTGTTCACGATATGTAACCACAGTCCTGTCTTATTTATTTTCTCCTTTAAAATATATTTTACTATTGATACTTAGACCACTCGTGTTGGCGTGGCTCACTTACATGTTATATGTTGGTGTCTGTCACCTGTATTTAATTAATATACCTGGTTGTACGTATCAGGTGACTCGGAGCGATATTCTCGATATCACTCTACATTATCTATCTTCCTTCTTTCCAACACGTGTGGCCAGCCAGAAGGTGTGTTTTGGGGATTAGCCTAAGGTTACGTGCAGTCCGGGGTGGTGGAGACTTAACATCTTGCCCGTCTCCCAGCAAAACGTCTCATTTACCACACCGAATTGATCATATTGTCCAAGTAATAGTTATTGTTGTGTATCGCACTGACAACTGATTAAGTTGTCCAAGTAATAGTTATTGTTGTGTATCGCACTGACAACTGATTAAGTTGTCCAAGTAAAAGTTATTGTTGTGTATCGCACTGACAACTGATTAAGTTGTCCAAGTAATAGTTATTGTTGTGTATCGCACTGACAACTGATTATGTTGTCCAAGTAATAGTTATTGTTGTGTATCGCACTGACAACTCTGATTAGGTTGTCCAAGTAATAGTTATTGTTGTGTATCGCACTGACAACTGATTATGTTGTCCAAGTAATAGTTATTGTTGTGTATCGCACCGAAAACTGATCATATTGTTCAAGTAATAGTTTGTGTTTATCGCATTGGAAAGTGATCATGTTGTTCAAGTAAACGACAAAGAGACTTCAGTCGTTTCAGTTACTCAGAAATATATGTCTTCACTTTTCTATTTTCAAATTACCTGTATTTATTGTACCGTGTCCACATTCAGAGAGAATCGCCTTCATTCCTTCTTCCTTGTAGCTTTTTGAGTTTGTGACCAAACAACGTAATAGCAGAGAGAGAGAGAGAGAGAGAGAGAGAGAGAGAGAGAGAGAGAGTATGTGTGTATATGAATGGAATGAGGAGGGTGGGGACAACAAGCACAGACTGGTAAATGCAAAGAAATACATTTGATTTTAGTTACTCAGATCGATCGCAGACTGGCAAATGCAAAGAAATACATTTGATTTTACGACTTTAGTTAGTGACATAGATCACATACAAGCAAACGCAAAAAAAGTATATTTGACTTTGCAGTGAGGTCGATCACAGACTGACAAACGCAAAGAAATACATTTAACATATTAGTTAGTAGTGCAGGTTACCGAATGACAGAAATACTTTGACTAGTTAACAGATTGGCAATCGAAAATAAATACATTTAACTGTAGCAAGTGAGGTAGGTCACTGATTAGCAAACGGAAATAATTGCATTTGGTTGTAATTAGTGAGTTAGATCTATGCCTCGTCCCCATTATGATTATTAACCTGACTAATTATCATTAAGCAATGCATAACCAATTACTAGTGAGTGGAACCTATTTTAGATCAATACTTCCGACGAGTTACCTACTCATATCCCACTGTAATTAGATATGATATTAACACATAATTCTCTATTCACAGGTGGAGCTTCTTACTTAACCAGTAATGTTATCTTACCTGGATTCATTCATACTTAATTAACAATTAACTCTACGAACCCCCATTTACCCGCTACTACCCCAAATTTACAACGTGAATATTATGCGTAAGAAGGAATAAGAAATATTAATAACTTTATTAAACAACAATTAACAAATACAGTTACATTTCGAATAGCCTCTTATACTCTACTAATTAACAATAAGTATTCAAAGGAATATCTCTGTCCTAACGATATACAGGGATAACCTGTTTAGTGTTTATCATCATGGAATAAAACAAGCGGAAAGAGAGAGAGATAAGATAAAATGTCATGGCCTGGCATTTTTCGCCACAACTCATCCAGCGCGGGCCGGACCCCTCGCAGTACGCTGCACGGAGTTGACACACCGTCTGACTGAGTGGTAGTGTTTAACGTGCCCTTCAAGACGACACCTTAGAATTGTCCCACAAATTCCTTAGGATTTACGTGTCTCGGTTCAGCTGACACTGTCGTAGGCCCTTTGAACAGACGTAGTCAGACTCTACCATCCTAGATGTTGATCTATATAGCGATTGCCGTTAAATTCCCATACTGACGAAATTCCCATAGAATTATGCAAACTGCCCATCAAAACATCAGCTACCCATGGGTCAGAAAACCATCAAGAAAGGCATGCCTTCACAGCTCACGATTGCCTTTAGGACCGGACTTAATCATTGATCAATCGTATATCGAAGTAACTAGAAGGGTGTGTGTGTGTGTGTGTGTGTGTGTGTGTATGTGTGTGTCTGCTTCCTTACACTCACCCCAGAAGCCGCAATAGACCTTTCACCTTCACGATGTTCTCAATCTTGGTCTGCTTCTGGGGGATCCTCACGGTCTCGCGGTGCGTCTGAGGTGGAGGGCAGGAGGACTGTCGGAAGGGGATGAAACAGGTTGCACCAGTTTGGCGCACACCCTAAACCGCCCTCCGTCGGGGGAGGTGAGGGGGCCCAAACGAGAAGGGGAGCTGCCTGGCTATTTATGCTACCTCTGACGCGGGTGTTTGACTAGTCAGCTTGACATCACGGTCGTCCACCGAGTCTATGTCACTAACTCATTCCAGGTGTTACTTACATTGGCTTAGCATCGCGACGTGTGAAGTGCTGACCACAACACTTGTGTCTTACACATTCGTCCTAAATATGTGCGGGTAACTTTCACCCGTCACTGTCACAGATTGGTAAACGGAAATAAATGTATTTACTTTATTTTTTGTGAGGTAGGTCACAGATTGGCAAACGGAAATAAATGCATTTGACATTATTTTTTTTGTGAGGTAGGTCACAGATTGGCAAACGGAAATAAATGCATTTGACATTATTTTTTGTGAGGTAGGCCACACAGATTGGAGACTCAGCAGTCGGTGGACAAACAAGAAAATATTGAAAACTATTGGTTAGGTTAGTGATCTGTCGGTGATAAATTCAATAACTATGCATTTTACTTCATTTATTTGCTGATGCTCACAAAGGTGTAGCCAGGCAGGAACATTTTCATCGACGATGAGTGTAATTTTATAATGGAACTTTAACTGAAATAATTAAGAAGAAACGACAATTTTTCTTCTTCTTTTAATTTTTTTTTTACACCTATCGGTGTAAGGAACATTCAAGTATAGTTTTTGTTGCACTGTGCTTGAAATAAATATAAGGTTTTTGCGATTTTACCGAGAAATCAGTCGTTTTGTTTTTGTTTTGTGCTTTTACGGGCAGATTTTACTGATCTATAACAGTTATATTACTTTGGCTGAAAAATTAAAATTAATAACACATATTAATACAATCGCCACCACAATAAGCAGCAAGTGCCAAGTGTCAAGATGTATACTCTGTCTCGAGAACCGAAACATTTCAGTGATAGTCTACTCTTTAAAAAACAAAAACAAAACCATTCACTACTAAAAAGGTTTGTCGTCCGCCTAAGACAATTTGTTTCTTCATTTCCGCTTTGTGGAAATGGCATGAAGACCTCGACTGCCACTAGTAACAGTGACCAGACAGCCAGATGTGACCGAGACGCGAGGCACCCCCACCCACCCCCAATCCATACGCACGCCTCGTACCCAAGAGTAGTCCTTCCCCGCTGCTGCAAAGCGCCGGCTTCGCCAATAAAGTCGATCGAATATTCCAGAGGACAAGGAAATGGCAATGCTGTTATTTCAAAGAGACGAAAATTCGGTTCGACCGATGATGCGTGCTCAAACGCGCCACAAAGGACAACTTTATTTTTTCGGTTTTTTTGTTCGTAAGCTGGCTGGCTAGCTGTCAGCCGAAAAGAAAAGCAGTACAGGCGCTTCCCGCTTGACGTACCAACGATCAGCCGTTAATGACGTCATAGCGTTTGGATGTCGAGCGCGCGATCATTAGCCGATCCTAGCTGAAAAAAAAAAAAGGCCTTTTGGCAGGTTGGTGACGACTTAGTTTATCGATCACGTTTGTCGTATGAATAATTCTCTATCATTAAAGAGACATAATAAAGGAAGTAGGGGAGCGGAATGCGAGCTGTTTACTGCCTGACTTTGTTACATCTTGCCAAACCACCAGTGTAAACGTCGGAATAAGTCAAGCTACCACGTGACTGTAAGATTATCACTGACACCACTGAGTGAACTATTAAATAGTTAGTCTTACCCCTCCCCCCCCCCAATGCCCTCGCTAAATTTCTTGACTAATCCAAATACCCTGCATTCTGATATAGGAATGTATGTCTATCCCATCACTCTGTCAACTCTTATGATTTTATTATGCAATGTCTTTATGTATCTACTGTTAAAGATTATAATCTAGCATTTTCTTTAAGTATCTGCAGTTAAAGATAATTTAGCATTGTCTTTAAATAATTACAGTTAAAGATAATCTAGCATTGTCTTTAAGTATCTACAGTTAAAGATAATATGTGCCTGTAATGCAAATAAATACAAATTTTCAGTTTACGTAGATCTAAATATTTCTCCAACCAGTGACAAGATATGTGCTGGAACTAGGGCCATTGTTGGATGTCAAAGACAACCAATTCTCACGGTACACGAAAAGCTTCATCTTAGTTCAGGGATCAAAACAAAGCCGGTGTTATAATGTGGTTTCCACTTGCTCTGACAGATACGCCAGTATCTAGGTTACGTTTACGTCATATTCAAATCAAACAAACCTAACCTTTTGAAACCAATAATCGCAACCAAGAACAGCAGGTTTCTAATTACAAGATATAAAGAGGTTGAAAAAAAGAAAGAAAACATAGATCGCAATATAGAAAGGAAAACTATCTCGGAAGGTGAAAAAGTAATAAAATGTCTTGTTGAAAATAAGATAAAATAGATAGATATGAAACATGTGTGCATGTTGCGGAGTGATTGGGAGGGGCGGGGGAAGACATTCTTTTTGTAATTTTTCAAACAAAACCAGCCCTCAATACTTGAGACCTTTAAAACAGGACATAAAGCCACGTTATACCCAGACCTTCCAAACAAGAAACAACCCATATAACGAGATCTCCCAAATAAGAAACAGCCAGTATACGAGATCTTTCAAACAAGAAACAGCCCATATAACGAGATCTCCCAAATAAGAAACAGCCCGTATACGAGATCTTTCAAACAAGAAACAGCCCATATAACGAGATCTTCCAAATAAGAAACAGCCCATATAAAGAGATCTTTCAAACAAGAAACAGTCCATATAACGAGATCTTCCAAATAAGAAACAGCCCATATAACGAGACTTTTCAAACAAGAAACAGTCCATATAACGAGATTCTCCAAATAAGAAACAGCCCATATAACGAGACTTTTCAAACAATATATATATATATATATATGTAACCTTTATCAGTTTTAATAACAGTAGCAAGTTATCATGAAAATGCTTAGTGCTTTTTTAATACCTTGTTGGATATTGTATTGTGTTCCTTTACAGTATGACATTAAATACCAATATTAAATATCCACAGTTGTCCTTAAATTATAGTAAATAACTGAGATAGAGAAGATGCCCACAACTGTCCATGAGCTATGGGCCATAAAGACATTAGGTAATTTTTAGTGATTAGATTCATGAGATATATTTATGAATTTCCTTATTTCTTAAGGAGCCATTAATTCCACCTTCAAATTATAAACTAAGGAAATATAAGCTTTATAATTATTTTATAAAATTAGCAGTAAGCTGATTGTCATTTTTGTAAACCCCCATTAAACCATAAGGCAAAATATTGGCACTAGCTTTTATTTTGCACTGTGTACAAGATTTTACAGCTAGAAATTTTTGGCTGTATTCTGTTCTCATTCAGTATTTAGCACTCTTACTGTTTATATTATTGACAAAAATGTATTTGATTATTAAAAGAAAGACTTACAGGCCAATAGAGATGGTGCAGGGATTAACTGAAGCAGATTAGTTATAATGAATTAACGTTTAATTCTGATGTACAACTGGTTTCTAAGGTAAAATGATTTTAAAAAAACTATTTTGTAGGTAAGTTTAGGCTTTATCCACATGTAGATGATTGTTCTTTGTTGCCATTTGAAGAGAGCTTAGGAACTCTAAAATTTATCAAATATTGCAATAGCCCAACAGTCTAATTAATGTTTGTAAATGTAACCACAATTTATTCATGTTCACCCTAATAGTATAATGATGAATGTCTCACTTTGATATTTTAATATTAAAGTAGCTTTGCCTCATGAAGCAGTAACACTTTATGATTACAGAGAACTCAAATGAAAACACCAGCAATATATAAATGTGCTAAATGTCAAATACTCATTTTCAACAAATATGAACAAACTGCAAACAAGGAAGAGTTAATTATTATTTTATTTCATATTAATAAATGCATTTTTACACCTTTACAAAATGAAAGTGACCATAATGTTTTCATTTTTTTTCTGCAATGATTAAAGGAATAATCTTAATTTTGTTGTGATGGAATGAATGGAAAGTATACAATAAATTTTGCTTCTAAAAACATTTTCTGCAGCTTTTAAATTATTAGAAATAAAATTAAGAAATAAACACAAAAATTATGAAGAAACAAAAATCCACCCTAACAATAAACTATTAACTGCAAACTAATATTTCATATGATGTCAAGAAATAATTTACCAGCCATACCTAAATCCATCAGAGTTGGAAAATATTGAATAAACATACAAAAAATGTTTATTCAATGGTCTAAGAAACAAAAAGATAAGAATCAGACTGAGTAATGAGCAGATTTAGAAGGAGCGGTGCATTTTCTGGTATGAGAATTGTACGTACATATATAATTAAATATATATATATATATATATATAAGCAACCTTATATGTAGATGTCTGCAGCATAGAAACTATACATTGTTGTTAAAGAAACTATCAGCACCATGCTAAGCTGATCGTGGTTTTATACGGAATGCTCAAGTATAATGTTAAGCAGCAAAAATACATATAACAATAACAATAAATGATATATATCTCCAAAGTTGGTCCATACAAATATAGATTAAACTTTACATTACTTGCTTTAGGAAACAGGATCATATAATCAAATGTATCCATAAATAAATACAATTTTTAAATTAAAAAAAAGTTAATAAAGAAAAAGTAACATTTATACCCCAAGACAAATTTAAAACAAGCAAACGATAACAATAATCTGACTGGCACTGAAATTTGGTCCCCTTTCTCTGCACTCAAATGCTGGAATGCTTGAAAACATTAAAAAGTACTAAAAGGCGTTCATTATTACAACAATTTGAACAACCCCCTCCTAAATCAAGAAAAAAAATGTTGCTTATTCATAAATAAAATGACCAAAGGTAGAATAATTTGCACTCTCAATATGTAATCAATTTCAATGCAATTTAGCCTTTGATTCTTTAGAGTTCTGTGAGTCGCACTTCACAATATTAAGCAAAAACCTCAAAATAAATGCTGGTCTTGCAACAAAGCAGAGGGGGTCAAACTCTACATTGGTCATAGTGATCAATGGAGTTTTTCAAAATGATACAACTTCCTTAATTTAGGAATGTCAATGCAACCCAATTAGAAAGCACTTAGGAAGTTTACTATTAACATATTAAATAGAGTTCCTTAATTTGGGATTGTTGAGCTGCAACCCAATCATAGAGTACTTAGATGGCTTACAGTCTAGAGAAGAGGTCGGCAAACATTTTGGACTATTAGGCCATTTTGGAGGTCAAAGGCACACTAGGCCAGAAATGGTCAAAAGTAGGCTTGAATAAAAGTCTTTGCACTTTATTTTGTGCAATTTAATGTGTAATAAAGAGAAGACAGTGTACACTGTACTTCAAGGGGTAGGGATGGACAAAAGTTAGAAAAAATCTGAAAAAAATAATCTATGTGGATTGATTAGGCCAGTCATACCTACAGTACATACATACACTAATGTTGAACTTTAACTAAGCCAGTGATAGTACAATTAAAATAATTTCGGCTTTCTTACTTTTTCAAAATAAACTGTATTTGACTGTTGACAATTCAATTAGGCCGGATCCAATAGTAAATAACTAGGGAGGCATTAGGCCAGACTGGAATACTAGCTAGGCTGTATCTGGCCTAAAAGCCAGACTTTGCCGACCTCTGGTCTAGAGCTATTAAATCTACTCTTTTATTAACATTTTCATTTAACAGTGTTAAGAAAAATTAACTAAGAAAAAAAACCAGAGGTAAAAGTTGATTAGAAAGGAGTATGAAGAGTGAGTATCAATGATTTGTTTATAAGCTAGTAGAAAACTGTAGCTGTAATAATGTAATTAAATTTACCACAATTTAAAAATTTACAAAAATCATGACAATAAAATGATAATCAAAGACAATTCATAATTAAACAAATCTAACTGATAATCAAAGAAATTTTACTGATATTCAAAGAAACTTATTTCTTTTAAAAAAATTTAAAATAAAACTAATATGTACTTCTTTCTTCACTGAAATCAGCTGAACAATGAAACATGGGTTAAAAGTATGTATTCATTTACATATGGACTTTTAGTGGGATGCAGAAAAAGGTCTGTTTGTGCACAAAACAAATAACAGAGTATCCAGACAGGCAGTTCATAGAATAGGTGAGTTCTCTTGTCTTTCCAATTTTTGATTTATTTGGAGCTCCGGATACAAGTATGCATATTTTGAGCTAGAACATTACCTAACAAAAAAATTATTGCAAATACCGGAAGAAAATAATCAAATAAACAATAATTATTAGACAAAAAAAAAACACAGAGAGGCAATCTCCCAAACAATGTTTGAAACAAAAAGATTTTCAGCTTCTAAACAATTCATTTACTTTTTTGACCTCTATAAAATAAACTTATTTATACATTTACCTAATTTTACTTGTAAATTGTTTTCCTTTTGTTCAATTCAGATTAAATATATGACCATGTAAATGCAAAGAGAAATCTCTCAACAAAGATATGACAGGACATATGAAAGTCAGATACTCTAAAAACAGTAAAATTTCAAAACACAGATATGACTGGACAGACAAATACACACTAGACTAATCTATTCATCATCTTTCTCTTTCTTGCCATACTTCAGAATTCGTGTGAACTCAAGGTAGTCAAAGTTGCCTTTTTTGATTGGAGCATCTCTGAACATTTCGTCAACCTAAAAAATTAAATGACAAATTTGTCAAACATTTGTTTGTACAGAATAATATAATGTAATGCTTGTCTGCTTTCTTTTATAAACAACAATTGCAACACTTATAAAAGACAAACATGTTAAGTTTTAATAAAACTAATGCAATATGGAAACTCAAAGTGCTTAAATGATACACAAAACTTCAAAGATTAGTCACCATCCAATCAGATAATTTAATAATAGTTTTAGATATTTTGACTGGTTTCAGCCTTAGTTATTAGTAAATGTATTGTGAAAGATATTTATTATTATTTATTAGATATGCTGACTTTTATAAGTGCTTTTTCCTTGTACAGGAATCTCTTGATTTATGACACACCAATTTAAAAATCTTCAATTTGATAGCAATATAATTATTAAAATTAATAACAAGAATTATTCTCTTAATAAAATATATTCTGCTTATAGAAGTGTGATCTGTGCCAAATGAATAACCAAAAGTGAATTTGTTAATTACTGGAGAAAGAGTAGCATGGATTATCCCAAAGAAAGGTTAATAAAAGATATTCATAAAAACTATACTACAATTTTTAATTGAGATTTCAGCATTACACAAATCACACATTAATCCTTTCACAGTAATTACTAGAGAAAGAGTAGCACGGATTATCCCAAAGAAAGGTTAATAAAAGATATTCATAAGAACTATACTACAATTTTTAATTGAGATTTCAGCATTACATAAATCACACATTAATCCTTTCACAGTAAACAATGCTTATTATAAATTATACATTTCAAAAGTCCCAATAAACCTTGCAATAACATAATGAGAATACAATCAGTATCACATTGCTATAATCTTAGCTGCCAAAATGGTTTAAAAAAGGGTAACAGTTAGAGATTAAACCACATGCTGACACGGTGATGTCTTCCAATCAGTCTTATCCCCTCAGTTTTGAAAGTGACCAATATATTTTAAATTGCAGGTCATGTGTATGTGTATAAAATCATTTAATTTTCAGAACACTGAAATATTGTTTCATTCAGTTTACATCTTAAATTAATGAACATGCTTCTGCTGGACATTAAAGAATCAATGTTTAGGGGTGGGGGATAGTGAATTTTGTTAAATGAGTATACTTATACAAATTTATGTTGTATAATGAAATCTTTATTTAATTTTTTTAACAATACAAATAATCTTAGTAAAACTAAGAAAATGAAGTGGCCATTATCCTACACACAAATGCTTTAGTGTTTCAGGCACCACCAACATGAACTTTATTATTGCATTATCATACAGTGAAGCATGATGCTATAAACAGTAATGCTGAACTACTGCCTTAATAAACAGGGACAACTTCAAAAGGTGTATACTTAGAGGCAGAAATAGCCTACCCTATCCGTGCTGTAAAATAATAAATATAGTGATTATGTACTTTCTAGTATCAAATGACAGAGATGGTACACCAAGAACTTCCATAAAAAAATCTCCACATACTCTTATTATTTCTGGAAGTGAACATTAAGTAGATTAATATCAGATTATAGTATTAATTAAAAATATTTTTATTTGTAATAGGCTGCTATGGAAGGCTTTTTTTTTTTTTTACTGTTTGTGTATAGGCACTTGCTTTGCAGTTGTTAAGCCTTCGCACTGCACTTTAAACTTGTCACAACTGGAGGTTAAGCGTTCATTTTACACCAACAGCAGTGTAGAACAGATTAATCAGAGTGCAGTAACAAGTGGATGAATGGGTAAAATACTACAACTGCCAGAAATAAGGAGTATTATATCACTTGTGAATTTGTAGACAAGCAATGGTAATGTTACCTTCTATTTTAATGAAATTTCGTTCACAAAAAAATTATATGGAATCAAATGAATTCATAAATCAAGGATACCTCTACATCTAAAAAGTGTTATTAAAAAAATTAAAACATAAAATCTAACAAAAGTGTAATTATGAGACTAAAACAAAAAGCTATTTAATTACCTCATCCTCTGTAAAACGATCCCCCATAGTTGTCAAGAGTTCTCTCAATCTGTCCTCTCCAATAAATCCTGAAAACATAAAATTAATTGTAATAATTACAAAATAAGATACAATATGTTTCTAATCCAAATTTATTTAGATAGCTCCATTTTTCTAGGTGAAATGTAAAAACAAAACAATATACATCATTTGTTTGGCCAATGAAATCTAGTTTGACCAACACCAATCTTCATGGGAATTATCTTTAAAAAAACATTGAACCTTTTATAACTTTCATGCTCTGCCTTCTGGAATTGTGATGTATGCTAACAGGCTTGACTAAAGTTATACCGGTTAAACATATAGGACATGTGATGTATACTAACAGTTTTGACTAAAGTTATACTGGTTAAACAAATAGGACAATCTACTCAAGCCAAGTTGGGAAGTGCACATGATAAACATTACCATTTACCATTATGCTGGATTGTTCCTTACCAGAGCTTCAAGAGACACTTCATTTGACAAGTTGACTCTAATTCTAATAATAAGTAATAACAGAAGGGAAGGTTTGGTAGATATTAGTGTAACATTATATCAATTGTAGATTCATAAACAACTATTGTTATAATTTTACATGGAACAGTTTACATTATATCAGTAAAGAATAGACTAATGAAAAGGACTTAAATGTAGTTGCTGCTATTTATTTCTATCCATAATCTGTTCTTCTCTAAATTGCTACCTGGATGTGCAGCCCATATTTATATTAAATCAGCAAATATGAATTGTTCATAAATAATGGCTATGTGGTGAGATAGTACCAAATTGTCATTATGTTATTAGGAATTAAACATAATGGTGAGTACTAAAATATGATGTAGTGAAACAATAATCTTTTATTTATCATACCTCTGACCACTGTACTATTATAAGTCATATAAAACATACTGCTGTTATTATCAGTTTTAAAAAAACAGACTGATACTGTGATAGTGAAACATGTACATGTCGTGAGAGTGCAATGTGCACCTTAGTATCAATGAATATAAAAGATAGCAAATCAATACATCAAAGCTAGTTTTCTTCTGAAGAACTGATTCAAAATTGAACCCAAATGAGACAAGATGCAATCAGAATGTTTTTCATATTTCTTTTTGTAGACGCTTTACTTCATAACCAGGGAATTCTGTGGGTAAAAAGAGAGTTCCTCTGTGTGATGGATGCCACAGAAAATAGAGAAATTAAGTCTGATAAGTACAAGCTACAATACTCATCATGACAAACATCAATAATGTGCACTGTCTAAAACTGTAATAATGTGCAACCAATAAATGAAGCAATTAATTTAGCAGATTTAAAGAGCCAACCTTTGCCGTCTTCATCAAAGCAGGCAAATGCGTTTTTGATGACATCCTCAGGGTCTGTGCCATTCAGCTTATCACCAAACATGGTTAGAAACATAGTGAAGTTGATAGGTCCTGGTGCTGCATTCATCATTTCATCCAGATATGCCTCAGCCGGGTCTTTGCCTGATCAGAGAGATAGTTTAGAAATTTGTTACATTTCTAAATACCAAACAAATTAGTAATATGAGTTTCAATAAAGTTGTTTCAGTAAATTCCAAGCAATTAAATGAATAAATGAACAAACAACAGTTGCATTTTTAAAATTTACATTTTCTGAACTGCAGATCTTCAATCAATGCAAAAGAAATATATTTCAAGCCAGCAGCAGAACTTTAAAATTAGAAATGTGTAATATAAACTCTTTTTCAATGGTGATAATTTTTATGATAAATATGTATTCAATTTTGAAGTGGGACTATACTCTTAAAATTGCTATATGACTTGAACACAAATAATTTATCTTGTTTCATGGCTTGCTAATTTGTCTTTAACTTCTTCACCAGTTTGTTTGACACCACCCCACCCCATTTCTTATGTTTGATAGACTTATCTCCCTTTGAATATAGCCTTCATTTCTTGTCTAAAATGAAGGCTATATTCAAAGGGAGATAAGTCTATCAAACATACGCAAATTATTTTGTTCAGTACTTACTTTCCTTAAAAAAAATCTACAATTCCTGGATGCTTTTTTTTCAATTAAAAGGGGAAAAAATGCTTTAAAAAAAAAAGAAGAGAAAGCTAAATTAAGTTACAGTTTTAGAAGACTAAAGATTGCTTACATTCTGTGTACCACAAATGATCCTTAAGAAAAGATTTTGTGTGTTGTGTGCATTATATTAATATTTTCCACTTGCGGAATTACTACCTAATCTTAATGATGTATGTATAGCCTAGGTCACACAGTATTATTATTCAAGTTTGTAATGTCACAATTAATAATGAATTTTTATTTTAAAAAAGCATACCTTTAATTCACAGAACATCTTTCTTCAAAGGTGTAAACAAGCAAAAAACCTAACAAACTATGTATTGCTGTTTACTACCCAATTCATTTTCATCAAAATGTACATTTAGAATACATTCTATCATTTACTGTCTTTACTGTCAGTCTGTAAATGTTAACTATCAAAATTCCTCCATGCACAAGGTAAAAAAAAAATTTGCACAAAACAAAAATATTGCTTTCAGTGCAATGAAATGCTCAGATATATTGTTGTATCTTATAAGATACAACAATATATCTGAGATGGGGTTACATTATGACATTAAATACATAAAGCAGAAATACTCCCGAGTGATAATACAAACTTCATAAATGTTGGTATAACTATTTATATAAAAATTCTTATTAATGTGTACCTAGAATCAGCACAGAATACAAAATTCATTTGAAATGGCTGGGCCTACCTAGTTAAATAAGCTAGTGATGATAAAAGTTAAAGCCATATACAGCAGCTCCTGCTGTTGTAACAAATAAATTGAGGAATATTTGTGAATTGGATCAGAGAAAAAAAGTTATTAAATCAGAATTTTAACATCTTTTCCCATAAAGAGTTCTTGTTCCATTATAAATACATGAGGCACCCATATTTTGTGATCTGAGTATATAATAATAATATACAATAGCATATGACTTACTGTCTTTTACTCTCAGTCAGGAGCCAACACAGTAGCAGGTTAATTTATTATGATTATGTACATGCATTACTTTAGTAAGAGTAGGTAGTCCCAACGTCACCACTTTATGGGCAAAAACTTACAAAAATGTGTGAATATGCTAACACTTATCTAGGTAGAACCAGCTATTTTTTCAGTCTTTGGAAATGAATGAAATTTACACCATATAACTATCATGGTGAAAGAAGTCAATTTACCAAAAAAAATGGTTGCTTAATCTTTCATACTTTTTTAAAATGCAATTTTAAAACATGGGGAGAAAATGCTTTTTACACGTTTCTTTACGTTTTGCCTTTTTTTGCATGCACCCTAAAATAAGAACTGATTATCTGACAGAGCTAAATTTTTGCATACCTCATGTATCCAATGGTGACATGCTGCCTTCTTTTTTCTAAGGCAATAGCTTTTTTAATATTTTTTTAGCTATAGATTCTCAAAAATGAGAAAAAACGAAAATTTTGCAATGGTACTATGAGCCTACACTGAAAATGAACATTAATGCTTTTTTGCTTATTCTGAGTTCCATTTGACTTGTTTAAGTAATTATACTGGAAAAAACCAATAAAAATACCTGACATTTTTAGTTAAAATGCACTTATTAATGTTTTATGTTTTAAAATTTATGATGATTTAAAAATAAGGGTAGAGGGCTGATTGAAACCTAGTGGCAGGTTGAAATAAAAACAGTAGTGTTTATGTATTCTGAAACAAGGTCCCTTAAAATCTTGGCCAATTTTTACAAGTTAAATGAACCCTAACAATAATTTAACCATTTACCAACTCTAAAAAGATACCATGGGGGATATCTCACAAAAACTAAATAATGAATGCATATTTGAGGCTGTTGATATTGACGCTATCCATTATAATTAATTAAATGAATGTCAATCGTGATCCATCATAACTTAGTTAATAAACCAGTTTATTGTGGGGAAAAAACGATCTAGGATTGAGTGTGACCATAGTCTGACAGAGATTATAAAAAATTTCAAAATATATATTTAGATAGAGTACAGTTTGCTGATCATTTTGATATGTGAACCAACTCTGGGTGATGTGTAGTTTCAAAGATATGACAATTTGCTAGTTCATGTCTTCTGTATAAAATTTGGTTGCTGCTTTTCTCATTAACATTTGCTGAAATGGTTATTTTTAACTTCAAATAATTTTCTGTTTCACTGCAATGTATCTCGGGAAAGAAATAGGCTTTAGCTATGTGGCAAATGAATTAATAATATGCATTCTGGATATACTTTGTTCATTAGTTGCATATACATGTACCATGATGCATGAATGTTTGTCTTTGTTGCATTTTGCAGACAATTTTATGAAACAAAAGCATGTTTTCCATGGCAATTTACAATAAAATGAAATGTTGCTTTTGCATTAAATTTGTTTTTTCTTGTTATCTGTGTCTATGTTTATTAGATAGACTGGTTTTTTTGTTGTTGTGGATTATATTTTTCTTGTAATATACATGAAAAATCACCCATTTCTTACATTATAAATATCTTAATCATAAATGACGATCTCAAAAAGTATTATAGCTATCATCATAATTTTTTGTACACAACCTTACTTTATTGGATCACACATTTAAAGCATAAAAGATCTGTACAATATTAGCTAGAAAAAAATGAGTGGAACAACCTAGTAAAAGTTGTTTCTGGCAAATGGCACTACCCATTCTCTAAGTATATTGAATATATGAATAAATGTAATGCACATTAAGAAAGAAAACAATACTTTAAAAAAATAAAGACCTGATACACAACTTAATTCTTACCAAGTGATGCTAGCATGTCATGAAGATCTTCTTTATCAATAAAACCATCTCTGTTCTGGTCAATCATATTAAAAGCTTCTTTAAATTCCTGAATCTGTGCTTGATCAAACATAGCAAATACATTTGATGTTGCGCGCTGAGCACGCTTTTTGGTTGTCTTTCCTTTTGCTTTTCGGCTCGACATTTTGAAATATTAGATGAACTGAAGAGGAAAAAAATCATGATATAACATCCATGGTAAAAAAAAATTAAAAAAGGTCATTATGAAAGCATATTAAAAATTTCATTAGAATAAAAATGTTTAGGAAATGCAGTATAATTTAAAAAAAAACAACTAATAATAATAATGGTGATTTAATATATTGCAATAATTACATGTACTGACAAATATATTTTAAGAAGTCTAAATTTTGTTATAAAGAGCTTGATAAATAAAATTAAAAATAACAAGAATTACATAAATTACACAAATGAACTGATATAAACAGCAAAAGTATGTCATGCCACCCTGTGGTAGGCTTCAATACTGAGTGGTCCACCTGGGGTTGCCAGTCCTCCAAAATACAGAGGGAGCAAAGTCCCTCCAAGACTAACCCATAACAGTTAACATCTAATTCAGTAATTGAGTAAATCTACTAAATGACAAAAAGTTCTTACACTTACAGGTCTGGGAGGTGAAAGTGTTACTGTTACTAGTGTTAGCAAAACACATTTTTTACTTTTAACAATTTAAAAGAAAATTAGGCCTTTATATACAACTAAGTTTAAGGTAGACCAAATACATGCAAACTTGTGATTTAAAAACACTTTCAAATAGACAAAAAGTAAAAACAAATAATATTCAAAGAATTTATAACTATATAAGATCCCAGTAAAATGCCAAATGTATCAAATTCCAGGTAATAGTACTATTACTAATAAACATCATTATAATACTACAAATTATATATTTACAAGTGTTAGCGATTATTCATTTTCTAACTATGACAAAAGGACTTTCAGTTAAATTTAAAATACCAGAATCTACGCTGAAAAAGCAGTTCAGTTGAAAATTTATCCCAAGAAATATCATCTGACTAAACATTGAAATTTTTGATTAAATATGTCACTTATCAACCTGTAGTTATAAGCTGAACTGAAATTGAACCACCAAATATCTAAAACTGCTTTCTTTGTCTTAGTTTGAGTTTGCTAACAAATAATGAACAAGTAGGCCTATCGTCTGTGCCGCCATTAGGTTGCCCAAAGTCCGGAACTAAATTATTTGCTAAATTTTATTTATAAAGCAAAAATGCATCAAACTGGCTTTTTTCGGATTTAGGTATAGAATATAAACTACACGTAATGAAAAACAAAGAGCAAAACAACAACAAAAAATAACTTAGCAGCAACAAGATAAAAAACTAAAAAAAGTTGTTTATATTATAGGCCTCGCCGTATTACTATTACTTTGTATTACTAGTGGTAGTATTAGTGAAGAATTTGCAAAACTTCCGGAATTAAAAAAAAAATACCAAAGAAAATGGGAAAAAAACAAATTCATACCCAAACTCAAACTTAAAGAAAACTCCACGCCGGAACGTCGCTATTAAATATTTTCCTTTTAAGGGAATGGCTGTGCCGATGACAAGCCTACTAAAACGTCACAACAGTGATTCATTGATATTGCTGACACCATGAAATGCGACAGAATCCGAAAAGCGGAAAAGAAAGTAGGTCACAAAAAGTTTCTTTCATAACCCCCCAAAATGTTACAATGATTCATTAAAAAAAATATAAACCCATTACATAACACTACTAAAGATTCATACAAAATTTTTTGAGGAAACAGACTACAGATTTAGTTTTACTGGCAATCAAACTTTACCAACCTGCAGCAAAACCGGTTCGAGTCCCAACGCAATCAACGCATGCGCAAAACTGAGTTGTTTAATGCACTCTTAAATTATTTTATTAATTCATATAAAATGAATAAAATTAAAAATATGCTTTTTTCTAAGTAACTCTACAGTTTGCAAAAAGAAAAATATTAATTTCTATGCTGCAAAAATTTTAAACAATTAGTAGTATACTGAGACACCTTGTTAACATTTCCGGCGGAAGTAGTGTGTTATAGCGTGTTTGCAAACAAAAATGTTCCAATAAAAAAATGTTTAGTACATGTGCCTCAATTTTCATCCACCGTAGGCATAGATACTGAAATATAAAACAATATTTGCACATCTTCACTACTTGTATTATTAGAATGAATAAGAAGACTGTCGAAGAGCGCATTGGCGACGTAATCGCCGAAATATTGGTTAGATTTTAACATTTCTGCTATCTCACTTTTATGTTTATTTTACGTACATTTACAATTGTTTATTACATGTATTATTTTATTTCCGTCTGCGAACTTCATTTACTGATTTTAATTTTGTTCATTAACTTAAGAAATTGATGTTGATTTTCAGTGCTTAATCCACTTCTTACTTTTCTAAAAGCTAGTATATCTGTTACAATGTGGAAGCTATTTAAAATAGCCTACCACATCGTCACTATCAATTTCACCAATACCATCATCATCACCTTATTTTGAACACTCTCTCATATACACACATAAGTATTAAAATAAACACGCGCGCGCACATATAAATAATAAAAATAATAAATTCTTACTAATTGAAAAAAGATCAATTTAATAAAATTTCTTAGTTAATGATTTACAGTGTACAGTTTAAATGCAATATATTTATAGACTGCAACTGCTTTAATGCTAAATACAATAAAACTTCAGATTAATGCATCCCTGATGAATAGAAATTTGGATGCATGTATAGTGTGATCTTATATTGGCTCCCATTGTTTTGCAGATCATATAGAAATAAAAATCTTTTGGAAGACCCCTACAGCTATTCTAATTCTATTCATTTCATATGATAATCATTATCATAATGGTATAATTATGTTTTTGAGGTGGGGAAAGATTGCTTTTTTTAAGATTGTCCCCTGTCTTAACATTTTATAATGTTTTTAGTTATTTCATTATGTTTCTGACTTAAATGCTCAAGATTTTCTTTTCTTTCATAACAAAGTCTTTTGATTACATAACATGCTTTATGCTGCTGCCATGTGTTCTCTTAACTCTGGAACATTTATAAATTCAGCTAAAGCAGTTGATAAAGATGTTGCTTGGAAACAAATATGTTTTTTCCCTTTTGTGATAATCCACAATGTGGCACAAATTCTCTGTAATCTTTGTTTAATATTACTAATTTAAAAAATGCTGGGGTAATGAAATAATAATAAGATTTGAGTGGACCTATTTGAAATGGCAAATTTTCATAACTCTGCAATAAAATGTCCTTGCATTTATTCGTATGCATTTATTTATTACAATTTTGGAACCTAAATTATAGCATTAAAGCAGGTTTTTACTGTAATATATTATTATCTATTGTAAAAAAATCTAATTGTCACAATTTATTTATCAAATATGTATATAATAAATATAGTAATTTTAACGATTGAAAAGCTACAAAATCTGGTTGGTTGGTTGGTTGGTAGCAGTTTTTATGTTATGTTATGCTTCTCTTAAAATAGAATATTTTCTAATTAAACTCTATCAGGTTGACACATGAATACATACATAAAATAAATATTTAAGTAGTATGTTTAAATTAAAAATTAAATTATAATTGATTAAAAATAATCACCCACTTGCACTCATTTGACAAGTTTCTAATAATATAGACACACATGCATTTTTATTCTAATCCAGCACTAATATAGTAGGCTACTAAAGAATAATGCAATGTTGTGTGAACATTGTGAACAGGCTGTTTCTTTAAGCCATCAATGCAGTTGTATTTTCTCAGGAATCTGCTCCTAATTTAATTACTCAGTAACTTAGTAAG
Source organism: Sinotaia quadrata (assembly GCA_028829895.1). NCBI lineage: Eukaryota > Metazoa > Mollusca > Gastropoda > Architaenioglossa > Viviparidae > Sinotaia > Sinotaia quadrata. The sequence continues at coordinate 122,368,311 of CM054178.1, forward strand.
GGTGTGTTGACAGCCCTAGCGCTCATATCTTAAACAGATACCACAAAACTCCATGTTTCTTAATTTCTCATGGATATTTAATTTTGGAATTACATGTTTTTGATGTTGACCATTTCGCAAGAATGCTGTCCAATACTTATATTAAGAACTGGGGAATCATGTACTTAAGACGAATGATCAGGATTGTAAACTGATTATAATAAGGTGGATGCGTAATAATGTGTTGAGAAACCTTAAACACTCTAGAAATTATAACAAGAGATACATCTAATATGATCTATATTTATACGTGGGTGTATAAAATTTTTTTAAATGCTAATAGAAATGACATTATTTGCTTTAAATCTCTATCTAGCTCAACACTTTGACTTTAATTGCTTGCTTTAAGTTTATAATGAACACAGAAGTTTGATTTCTGATTGCTGTCTTCTGATTGCTCTCTTTAAGTTTATAATGAACACAGTAGTTTGATTTCTAATTGCATACTAAAGAGGAACCAGGCCATGGAAGAAGCCTTCTGTTCTGTTATCAACCACAGTGACCCAATTGTAGCTTACAACAAACAGCTGAGTGTCAGTAAAGTCAAGAACCTATGGACTTCCTTGGCTGAGGTAAGCATGTATAGCTAGATAAATTCTCAGCATTGCTTGTATGAAAATTCATATTCAGTTTGAAAAATATTTTGCATGTATACAGAGCTATTAATTAATTGTTTTTCATAGCTACAAGTGAAATGTGCACTTTAAAAAACCCATTGGCAATATTTTTGCTTTATAAAAAAAGAAGAAAGGTTAATTGTTATCATGAAACTAAAATTTAAAATAATGTATTGAGTATGAATATTCATTTAATTATATATTTAGTAATATCAGTATTAAAATTGATATAAATAAAAATACAGTGTATTTGGAATTATGAGCTTCAAAATTTGGATAATTGAATTTGTTTTCATTTAGTAACATCATATAATCATACAAGAATATATACTTTGTTAGGAATCGAAGGAGAATGTTGACATTGCATTACGGACTTTTGTGCGCTGTATCTACAAACATAAAAATGCTGCCCGCATCGGCATGCTATGTGATGTTTTGGAAGCCCTTGTGGAAAACAATACAGTGCCATCAAAGTAATGCTTTTTGCTAATTGTTGTCAGAGTGCTAGAGAGTGTATGTATATGTATGTGTTTGCATGTGCTAAAAAAATAAATCTATCATAAAGAAAAATGTTTTGTTGTGTAAAGACTAAATATCTGAATTTTTTAGCTAGTTTAGAAATGGATGCAACTTTTTCTGTCATATTTTTTTAATTTGTTTAGTATTGATTGAAAAATATAACAATTAGCAGACATTTTCTTGATTTAATATTCAGAAATATATGTGACGCACTACTGTCACATGAAGATTTGAATGTAAAGCATCCACTGCATTGGAATGCAACTTTTAAGACTATCCGGCGCATCATTGGGGGAGTTGACTACAAGGTATGTTTGTGTGTGTGTGTGTGGTTAGTGTTTAATATTTGTTATTTTAAAAAATATATTGAAGCGATATAATATTATAAGTATTTTTTCTGTGTGGAAGAGCCGAGAATAGGTGATATCTAGATGGGTGGATATTTTTGTTGTTTGTTGAGACAATATTGTTTGGAAGAGATGTTTTGAAAGTACTTACATGCCAGTTCATTTATGCTGATTTGTGCAGACTTGTTTTGAAGATATATGTACACAAGTTATTAATGTACCATAGATCAGACATAATGATTAGATGAAATGGTGAATTGTGCAGACTAGTTTTGAAGATGCATGTACACCAGTTAATAATGTACCATAGATCAGGCATAATGTTTAGGTGTATTCGTGTAGACATGTTTTGAAATACATTCTGTACTACTGAATAGAACATAATTTTGAAAAGTTTATAAATATAAGTGTAGTCATCTTAAAATCTTCTGGTTTCAATACATATGAACAGGGGTTTTAATACATATGAACATGTGAGTATTATATAACAGCATGGTTATGTGAGTTTGAGGCTAATGTTTATAGTGTTTACGTGTACAGTGTGTGTGTGTGTTTGTGTACATGTGCTATCATTGTCATGTTTAGATGTAAACTTAGAAACTTAAGTTGTAACAGACATTCAAAAAAGAAAATTATTTTCAAATGCTCTCTTTATCATTTTCAGTCTTTTAGTTGCTTGCAATTCTTTCCCAATTTAAAAATTATCAGTGTATTATAGACAGCCTTGTATATAATGGGGGCCATCCATTGTAGGGTGTAAGGGATATGCTGAAGATATTTCTGGAGAAGAGTGTTGAGATTGGTCCTGTGGAGAGCATCAGCATATTGCCACAGCTACAAGTTATTACCCAGGTGAGATACATTGACTGAAATATTTAAGCAGATATTAACATTGACTTATAAGTCATAAAGATTATTCTTAGCTTGATGGCCTTGGAAAAAATGTGTGTTTGGTTTCATTATAATTATTTAAAGACATTTTTAAGATGCAAAGGATGTGATGCAGTTATAGATGTTGGTTTTGTGTCCTGTGTTCAATTGCATCCACAGCTTTGGCACATAATACAGTCACAGAGCCATGTGGTTGGTTACTCACCAGACAAATTACAGACATATACAGTCACAAAGCAGTGTGATGGATCACTCACCAGACAGATTACAAATCATAAACAGTCACAAAGCAATGTGATGGATCACTCACCAGACAGATTACAAAACATACAGTCACAAAGCAGTGTGATGGATCACTCACCAGACAGATTACAGACATACAGTCACAAAGCAATGTGATTGGTTATCACCAGACAAATACAATCACAAAGCAGAAAGATTGATTGACAAGAAATGGAGTTATTAGAGGTAGGTAATTTAAAGTCTTTTTTTCTTACATGACCTGGATTAAGCATTGCTTTCACTTGCTTTTGCAGCAATGTCACAATTGCCATGTCAACACATGTCTCCCGCCACACGCATGGAAACACTGACGCACTTTTATATTCTTGAACACACTTCAGCGCTGGCCTCACCTTGTCAGTTCCTTCAAGCAAAACACGATGATTAGACTAATTCTGGCAACTTTGATATACTAGAATCCTCCCGATGTATCCAGCAAATACATCTAAACATCAAAGTATATAGCATACTCCTTATGTTTACACACTGCAGTAGGCTTTCCCTATGCTTTCCCAGTCGTTCAAGTTTCTAACCAATGAACATGTAAAGGGTAACTGGAAACTTGAGAGTTGAAACTCGAAAGTGCAAGGGAAAAGGCCACTTGTTCACTGCAAAATATAATTAAGAAGCAAACCTATGTTTCCCATTTATCACAATATAACTCCATTCTATAACATCCCAATCTCAACTTACAATTTCCTGCAACAATATTTATTAGCCCAATACACACATAGTAAAACAAATACAGCATATCAAACAATGTCAAATGTTAGCACACTACATCTGTGCAGCTTAGTTCAAACATTTGTAGAAATAAAAGTCAACTCTCATAGTACATCTCTACATAAACACAAGTATAACATATCAATAGTAAAAATGGATTTTTAATTTTCAGACAATTGGTTATGTTAGAGATCATAAGCACAGTACCTGACTGAAATCAAAATGTTTTATTTATATTTTTCAGACTATTACCTTATAGACCACATTATTAATATTGAAGGTTTTTGTGTATGTATTTTTTAAATTGTTGCTTTTGCTTTAGACTCCAATGCTTGCTGATGCTGGGGATGAACTGTTTTTGTATTTTTCAGACAATTGCATATGTTATAGACCGCAATGCATGCTTAATGCCAGGATACTTTGCCGTTTATGAGCTTCTAAAAGTGTGTCCTAATCCACGTTTGTGGCCACATTGGGTAAGTTGGTTTGATCTGATATTTCGTCTTGATTTTGTTGAAATAGTTATGTTAGTTTCAGTAATAATCCCTGCTTGTGGCCTAATTGGGTAAGTAGATAGGATTTGAGTGTTCATCCCTATTTGTTGAAACAGTTATGGCAATTTCATTCTCTTATTATTCACATTATTTTTCTTTTTTTCATGGCCAGATTAAAGTTATGGATTTCTAAATAGGTATTTTCATTACAACTTGTAAAACTATTTTGTCACTTTAATAAAAGCTCAAACCTAAAACTTCATGATATTTATAAGACAGTTTTTTTCATTCATAAAATAAAATCAAAGAAGGCATGTTAAAACACTAATTATTTCAATAGTCAGACAAGTCGGTTTCCAAATAAATTGCCTTTATGCTGTTGCTTTCTTAAAAATTAGTAGTAAGACAAACATTCAGGTTCCACTCTTAGACGGATGTGTGATCACACCTAGTAATTAGTTTGTTTCATATCTGTTGGAAGTATAATTTCCTTGTCTTTTTGCAGCTTGGGAAAACCTTATCTGGACTAGTTGACAGCTTTCGCCCTGCTGCTCAAATGGTTTCTATTGCAGGTGATTATTTACTGTCTTGGGCTTTGGTTTTTTTGTTTTACCATTTTCTTTTCAGGAATCTTCTTTCCAGTACTAAAAAAAATGTTGAGAATCCTAGTCATTGTTTAAGAGGCATTACAATGTGGAAATTGTTAAAGAATGCTTGAAGTTTTTCTTGTGAAAGTGGGTGGTGACTTTAAGTAATGAAGAGCATTGAATATAAATTGATCATTTTGATTCCTGTGATTTTGTCATGGTAGCTGGTTGCTTCAGCAATAGAAATGTTGCAAGCTCTTCAGTTTGTTCATGGTGTGTGATCTTGTTCCATTAAAACTTTGTTTCTTTATTTTCTTAGGTCGCAGTCGTTTGCTGCCAGTGGTAGGACATTCTATGGCAGTGAGCAATGTCTGGCGCCTTAACTCCCAGACACTTAGTTTTCAATTGAATGGTCCTTTGCCCTACGATCAAGAGTTGTTGGAGCCCCAGACAGGGCTGTTACGCTATGTCTTGGAACAGACCTACTCACGAGAACTTGTTTGCACTATGCTAGGGCTTAACAAACAGGTCAGTCATTCAAAATGATGATGTGAAAGGTTACTCTTTCTGTGTTAATTTTCACATTATTTAGCTGTTTGACTTTTAATAAAATAACAAAGCTATTAAATGAAACCATTTGATATTAAATTAAGAAGTACACTGTACATGTACTATAACTCTATTGATTATAAATCTTATTTAGATTGAATTAAAACAATAACAGAAAAAAGTAACATTTATCAGCAATAAAGTTTGTAGAGCGTTTAGTACATCCTAAAATTACACCTAATATATACATATATAATACAAATTTATTTATTTTTTGCTTATTAGTGACTTGCAGAGAATATTTTAAATTTGAAATAAACTTGAATGACCTGGCTTCGAGAATTGTTGTTGAGAAAATAAAGCAAAGAAACTGCATGCTGCATGGTCTGTTTTATTTTTCTTCAGGCAAAAGTACGCTGTGAAGCTTTAGAATCACAATTGGTTGATCTTGTAATAGCAGCATTGGAGCGTTGTGAGAAGGAGCCAGACATTGGTAGCACCAGCAGTGGAGGAAACTGGGATGAAGCTGATCCCAGTCAACTTCATTGGCAGCACTTGTCAAGCCAACTCATCTTTTTTGTTTTGTTTCAGTTTGCATCCTTCTCACATATGGTGTTAGCATTATATGAAAAGGTTTGTTGGATCTTTGATTTAATTCCGTTATTTATCACTCATTTGTATTCGGATTGAAATTTTCTGTTACCAGTGATCTCGTGCAGATATATATTCTGTAAAAAATGTTATGTTAGTTAAGATGGAAAACATTTAACATTGCAGATTTATTAATTCAACCTTTTATTTATATTTGTCTAAATAAAAAAAAAAAATTTGTCATTCATATTATGCCTTTATTATCTCATGATTTGTTATACTAATTGATACATTTACTGTTACCATAGTTGAAGGGGAAACAACTTCGCAAAGGGAGAGACCATCTGATGTGGGTTCTGCTGCAGTTTATTTCTGGAAGCATACAGAAAAACCCTGTAAGCAGTTGACTGTATTAAGATTTATCCATTACTTAATTTCTTGCATTGTGGATTGTACATTTTATTGCAGTTACTTATTATTTTCTTCCATCATACGTGTTATTCACAATTTTTTTTTAATGAATAGGTACATAAAAATGTACTTGATTTCTCTCTGTGTTTGCTTGAAATTAAACTGGCTGTATAAGAGTTGTTCATTTTAGTAATGACTTTGCTTGGTAATTATATGATTCAGGTTAATTGTGTTGTAGTTATTATTAAGTCTGCTTGCACTAAGAAGACCTGATATTATTTTTCTTTATTGTAATTGTGTTCTAGTCATTATCTCTGTCTGCAAGAAATAGATCTGATGCTACCTTTCTTTACCATAATTGTATTGTAATTATTATTACCTTTGTAATAAACAGGCCTGATATACTTTTATTTACAATAATTTAAAAAAAAATTATTGTAATTTTTTTTTATTGTTATCTCTGCCTGCAGTAATGGCCTGACATACTTGTATTTACTCTCATTGTTTTGTTATTATCTCTGCCTGCACTCAATAAACCTGATGCTGTCTTTCTTAACTTCAATAGTTTTGTAATCTGTAACAGTTTCGTTTTCACAGTATGTGTTAATGATTTTTGTGAAAAAACAATGCTAATATGAAATTGTACTTTACCTGAATCAGATTAAATTGTATCTTAATTACAGAGTTATTAAAACAAATTAATTTATGTAATATAGTTTATTCATGTTCATATCATCTTTTATAAACAATTTTATTAACCACTGTTTTATTTTTATTATTGGTACTCAGCCTTGGACTTCAGAGTTTCACCTTGTCCCTTATGTATTTGCTATTTTCTTCTCGATTTCAGATTTCCGACTTCCTGCCAGTTCTGAAGTTGTATGATCTCCTTTATGCAGATTCAGAAGTTATCCCCATGCCTGACATCACAAGAGCTCCAGCAACTCATGTTATGGCTGCCACATGCATCTGGATCCACTTAAACAAGAAGGCAGAAAATGATAAGCTTTCACGTCCTATTCCATTTGGCCTCCGCGAACATCTCGAGTGAGTTTTTCTTGCTCTTTTCTCTTGTCACAGTCACAATTCATATGCTGGATGTCTTTATTGTCGGAACATGACGGTAAAATCCAGGGAACAAACAACATGAAAACTGGTTGTAAATTGTTAGTTAGTTAGGAGAATTCATGAAATGTGTTCGTAAAGACAACGATTGTGATTGTAAGAGATATGGCGCTTCTGTTTATTAGCAATGCAAACTCTTTGTATTAAAAAAAAAAAAAAAAATTAATTCATTGGAGAATACTAATTAATAGATCTGTGGCAATTAAAAGAAGAAATATAATATTTTGATAAACAAAAGACCGTTGCTTGCATGCACTGATGCATACTGAGACATTATTATTTTTGTCAGAAATATGCAGAATAAACCTCTCCAGAAATAATAGAATAAAAAGAAAGAAAAATATTTAAATTTATAAAAATTAAGGAAACTTAATTTTTAAAAAAATTTAATATATCTAAACTTTTATCTTAAAAAAATTCCTTTCTCTTCTGTTACAGTTTCCTGAAACAAACTCTGTCAATGAAGTACATGCCGAGCAATGATTACAAAATTGCTCTCCTATGTAATGCATGTAAGTCGTTTCATTTTGCACAGTTTTAAATTAATACATTGAATTTTTAAAAGACTTTTAAAAAACTTAATGCGCAACTTTGAGAAAAAAGTTTATGAAGTTTAAAGTCCTTATTCAGTACCAACATTTAATCTTAGTGCTTACACTTGAAGATACACAAAGCACCAAGTGGAGACAATTGGGAAAAGATACTTCCTAGAAAGTTAACTCTCTTTGACTTTGCATAGACAGCTGACAAATTGATTAGTATGGTTTTGCCAATGATTGATTTTCATATTGGCTATGGTATTGATTTTCATTCTGGCTGTGGTGTTCATTTTCATTTTAGCTAGGGTATTTATTTTTATTTTAGGTATATTGATTTTCATTTTAGCTATGGTATTTTATTTTCATTAGAGACAAAGTAGAAGGAAATTCATGTTATGCATATTTATTAAAATACAACAGCTAATTAATAATAGAGTTACTTTATTTTATTTTCAAATAATCTGATGGACTTTAAAATTTTGTGAATGTTAAAATAGTAGATGGGTTGAATGGAGAATTTACTTGTGACAATTACTGCCTTAATTTTTCATTTTATTAACCATAAGCATTCCTGTGGGATTGTTCAGTTTTGGAATTTGTTGCCAGCAGATGTACCAAAATGACTTAATCATGACAGAATGACATTTTTCTTAACAAAATTATTAAAGTCTGAATTAATAAAGACTCCTTATTTTTTAATTTATAAAATACATCCTTATAGGGGTGATGACATATTATATTATTTTCTTTCTGGTCTGCAGTGATGAGTGTGGATCTGTAGCTTGTTATCAAACTGTTTTACATTAAAGTCAGATTAAACAGTATATTTTCAGAATGTGGGAGATTATTTTATATTTAAATAAAATGTCTTATAAAGACAGGATAACACAGGATATACAACTCTTGATCAACCCATCCTTTTGGAAATAAGATATTTTGAGAATCTGATTCAGAAGTTCAGTCATCAAAGTTTGCTTATTAATGCTGACAAAAGACACTTTCCAGTTGTTTGATTGTTTGAGAAGTAATTTATTTTAATATAATCATACTAGGTATTCTCTATTATTAAGCACTTCGACTTTAAATAGTTTAGCTTAATATTTTAATTCTGTCTCCTAGTGTTCTATACATTTAACAGAAATCTTGAAAAGAATAATAAAACTAGTGCAGCATGTGTACACTACTGGTTCTGTAATCTAACATATTGAGAGGTCATAAGGGTCATTCAGATTATCATTGTGTTTGTATTACTAGATTTTAAAGAAAAACTTACATTTAGTATACTATGACTTCTACATTATATACACTTGTATGCACACAAATAAACACTTCTTGCCTATGCAAAAACACAACAAATCTCACACATATCACACACATTGACACATGTTAAACATGAACACACATACACTCATAACAACTCCAATTAGTTTTCTTGCATGTTTGTTTCTTTTAAAATTCTAATGTCATACATGTTAAAACATTTAAATCATTCATTTATTGTGAGGTTTGTAAATGTATAAATTGGTTTTTTTTCGTAACAGACAGCACAGACACAGATTACTTTGCACGCCCAATGGGTCATCTAATTGATAGTATCTATGGCAACCAAAAAAACACAACCTTATTGCCTGGAAACATAGTAGCCTCAGCTCCCACACAGCCATTGTCCATGAATCTCCTTGACTCTTTGACAGTGCATGCCAAGATGAGGTTTGTGCAAATAAGTCAATGGAGATAATTTTTTTTCCTCTTTTTCCCCCTCACTCTGTAGATGTTGTTAACAGTTTTTAAGTTGAAAATACAAAAGTTATACTTTGCTTCTGAAAATTAATAGTAAATAAATACTCACAGTTAATATTTCGCACTAGAACTTTTATCTGCTCCTAAGTTAACTTTTCAGTATCAGTTTTTTACTTTTTTTTTTTAAAAGGAGAGCATTTTCTTGTTTGAGCAGAACTAAATATTAGGTTCTCTCAGACTAAAAGTGTCAACTTAGGGAATTAGAATTCAGGTCAGTTTTAGTAGAGAGAAAAGTATGTGATTGTTATGTGTAGAGCTTGTATACAACCTTGTTATAGTATTAATCATCATGATTATTAATTTAGAAATTCAAAATCAATACTAATAACAGTCCCAAGGTCCAGCTTACTCCTCATATCAATATGCTAATTCCTGTTGCAGTATATAGTAGGAAAATTATTCATCTTAAAGGTGAGCAGACTAGTTAACTTTGCCTCTGTTGCTCAATTGCCAGTACACCATTGCCTTTGAATTCAATGGAGTCAGAGGGAAAGAACTCAGACTTTCTGTGAACTGAACTCTCTTTACAAACTGTATAGTGGGAAGGGAAGTGAGGGTTATGGCACGTGTTTGTATCCTTTGATTATCATTTCATTATTTTTATCATTAAATTATTATTATCTTTCTCCTTAATTAATTCTTTGAGTGACCATTAATTGTGATCGGCTGAAGTGAGGTATGTTTTGGATGAGTGAATGCAGTTAATTAAGAGGAGAAGATAATATTCACTAATCCTAGAGGCAAAGCAGACTAAAAATAATCTCTCTCTACTAACACTGAACTTAATCCTAATTCCTTAAGTTGACACTTTTAGTCTGATAAAGTAATTTGTCTTAGTTGACACTATCTCTTATCCCTCCTGATATCAAAATGAATTTGAATTTAGTTTTAGAATACCTTTAAAATTTTGTTTTGCAGTCTGATTCACAGTATTGTGACACGAGTTATCAAGCTTGCCAAATCCAAGTCCACAGCTGCCCTAGCACCAGCACTAGTAGAGACCTACAGCCGTCTTCTGGTCTATATGGAGATTGAATCTTTAGGAATCAAAGGCTTCATCAGTAAGCTCCTGTATTCAGTCACTTTGTTGTTATTAAAGTATTATTTTATTGTCTTTAGTTATTTTCAGTCTGCTTGTTATCTCATTTCTCATCAATTTATGTTGTCAGCCATTCTAATTTCTAGAAAATCCCAAACTCATCATTCATTCCCCAAATCATGGAATACATGCCTTTTTTCTAATGTTTGTTAAAATTTAAAATAAGAAAATATATTCTATTGGAGAGTAAACTTGTGGGTTGCTTAACTTGAATACACTCTTGTTTAAACATACTGTAAAATAATACTTTGTGTTCTGTTCACTGACATATGATGTGCTTTATTTGAGTAGGAATTGATCATTTCATTTAGAAAAATGAAAATAAACCCTTTTAAAAAAAATATTATTATCATTTATTATTATTAAACTCTTCTAATTCTAGGGATGTAATCACTGATAATGCAACATTGATATATTTTCAACATAATGTAAATATAATAATGACATGTTCCCACCACCGGATAACTATAACTTTGATATATATTTAAATTAATGTAAATATAAAATAATGACATGTTCCTACCAACAGATAACTATAACTTTGATATATTTTTAACATAATGTAAATATAATAATGACGTTCCCACCACCAGATAACTATAACTTTGATATATTTTTAGCATAAGATAAATATAATGGTGATATGTTCTCTCTACCAGATTGGAACTTTGATTTTCTTTAACATAGATAAATATAATGGTGACATGTTCCCTCTACCAGATTTTTACTTTGATATTTAACATAAGGTGAACATTATGGTGACATGTTCCCACCACCAGATAACTATAACTTTGATAAATTTGTAATAAAGGTAAATATAATCATGGCATGTTCTCACTACCAGATAACTATAATTTTGATATATTTTTAATATAAGGTAAATATAATGACGACATGTTCCCACTACCAGATAACTATAACTTTGATATATTTTAATATAATGTAAATATCATGGTGACACATTCTAACTACCAGTTAACTGTAACTTAGACATATTTTTTAATATAAGGTAAATATAATGATGACATGTTCCCACCACCTGATAACTATAACTTTGATATATTTTTAATATAAGGTAAATATAGTGGTTTCTACTACCAGATGACCATGACTTATAATAAAAATCCCATTATCAAGTAATTGTAATAGTGAAATGTTCTGATTGCCAGGTCAGCTCCTACCAACAGTGGTAGAGCACCATGCATTGGGAATTCTGCACACATTGCTAGAAATGTTCAGCTATCGTCTTCATCATACACAGATCCACTATAGAGTTCAACTACTAGGCCATCTGCACAGTTTAGCTGCCATCCAGCAGTCTAATCAAAATCAGCTTCATCTATGGTAAGCCTCACATTTCATTATTCATTGTGTGTGGAGTTGTCTAAATTAAATTGTATCAGTTATCATTTCACCAATTCCTTTATCACTCCACCTTCACTCTTATTCACTTCCTCACCGTACTGTCATTCCAGCCTCACTTCACAGTCATTCAGTCTCTCACTTTAGTGTCATTCACTTCTTCACATCTCTGTAACCTCAGTCCCTCTCCTAGCTGTCACTGAGTCATTAGTTTAATGTCACCCCAGTCTATCTTTTTACTGCCCCACTAGTCCCTCTCCTAGTTGTCACCCAATGATTAACCTTCGGTGAGTCATCTCAGTCCTTCACTTCATTGTCACTCCAGCCCCTCATGTCACTGTCATTCAATCATTTACCTTAATGTCACTTCACCTTGCTCTCTTTCGCGCCATTACTTTTACTGTCACAAAGTCCTTCACATCATAGCTTCTGTCGATTCATACTAACTTTACTGACACCCTGCTCTTATCTCACTGTCACCCACCCAGCCTCATCTCACTGATATTCCACTCTCACTGCCGAATGCCACTTGTTGTTTAAATCTGATTCTGTATGCAATTCTCTTTGTAAATACATTTATTATTTACTTGCTTCACATTGTCATTTTTTGTATGTGGATTTATCATTGTGCTGTATTTACATTCTTTATATGTCTTGAGCAGTTTGCTGCTTTGAAAATTTATATAAATATATTTGTTGTGTATTTTTTGTGTAAATATTATAAAGCACTTAAAGCTGCCTTAACTATAAACAATCAAGTGGTGGTGCTGATGGATGATGACAGCAGCAGGTATTAAAGAAAAAATCACTTGATTTGTGACTTTTATTTAGCCAGTTATAAATGATGCGTGATAAACTGTTTCAGTGTGGAGAGCACAGCACTTCGCCTCATCACCAGCCTTGGCAGTGCTGAGGTACAACCTCAGCTATCACGCATTGCAAGCGAATCTAAAAGTCAATCTATTGTGGCTGCAGAATCTGAGGAACTGAATCGAGCACTTGTTCTCACGCTGGCACGAGCCATGGAAATTACAGGTGCTGAAATGCTGTGGATGTTTTGTTGTTGTGTGCTTTAATGTTTAAGCAGCCAGTAATTGATATTTTTTATTTCTTCATAGTTTTCCTTTCTATTAATGACTTGAGTAACTTTCAGAGTTAATAAATAAGTGTATAATAACCATGAAATATATTAATTGATTAGTGTATTTTTATAATTTATATTTTTGAAAATTTCATATTTAAATTGATTAGTTTAATTTTTTGGAGAAAAAGAATTGACCTGTTCTTTCATTTTTGCTATTTATTATTTGTTATTTCTGATCCCTTCTGTTGGTCTGATACAGGAAAAGCCCATAGACAGATACAACTGTGCAAGTGTTCATCACAAATTCTTTTCTTTGTATGATTGTTCTTTCTTGGATTTCAGGGGCTGACAGTTTTTCCTCTGCCTGGTGTAAAGACATTTTAATGTCCATATTACAGACAACTCCCATGGGATGGCCCTCCGTCACTCTCCAGTATTTTCCCCAGAGTTTGGCTGAATTTTTCCGAGAGCATCCTGCTAACCTGGAAAACAAAGTTCAACTCAAGTCAACAGTGGACACTGAGTATTCTAAATGGAAGAGTATGTGGTCGGTTTGTTATTTGTTTGGGATTCCCTTAGCAGTGTGTGCTAGTGCTATTTATTGTGATAGGATCACAATTGTGTGTACTCATGATTCGCTAAATATTCACAGGATTTATGACGTTTGTTGGTTGGGCATTATTTAAAAAATTTTTTTCTGGTAAAGTTTTTGCTCAAATTTTTTTTTTACTGTACTTGCTGCAAAATGTTTATTATTAGAAAATTATTTTAATTTTTTTGTTTATTTTTTTCTGTCCCTAAATAGATAAAGATAGTATATTTTCTTTTCATTGATAGACTGTTTTCTTGAATATATACATAAGTTTTGCCATGACTCTTAAATGTTTGTTTTCTTTAATGTCTAATAACTTTTTCCTGAATCTTTTAATCTGTGTATTATATTTTGCTCCAAGATGTTGATAGCATTTTAGAAGTTATGATATACATTAATGTGACAGAGTGTGGTTCATTTGTACCCTGACATGTTTGCTTCCAAATGAAAAAAGAAAGCCTGTCAGGAAATGTTGATGTTTTATTTTTTGGGGTGAGCATCTAAAGGAAGAAACATTTTGTTTCCTCCATGTTGTATATGATTTCTTAACTCTCGCTAAGGTATATTATGTGAATTTTATTAACTTTCTTTTACAAATTGTTGTATTGTCGTTTTCCTTTTCTTTTTTGTGTGACTTGGTTCATTATTAGGCAGCTTTTGTTTAAAAATAAGCATTGTTTTAGCCACTTGATGCAGGCAGGTGTTCACTTCTTCACGTAATTCATTAACTGATAATTATCTTATGTTTTTTGTTGCAAACCTGGGCTTTTTACCTATGGCAAATGAGAATGACATTATTGCATACAATGGCTGGTTATTTACTAGTGATTCAGGCATGGCAAATGGACTGTTATTGCATACAGAGCCTGATTGTTTACCATTTTCTTTAGGCATGACTATTGAGAATAATATTTTTGCACACAAAGTCTGGATGTTAACAAATGGTACAGGAAATGAAAATGAGAAATATATTATTGCACACAAAGTTTGGGTGTTAACAAATGGTACAGGAAATGAAAATGAGAATTATATTATTGCACACACAGTCTGGGTGTTAACAAATGGTACAGGAAATGAGAATGGTATTATTACTTTCTATGTAATTCATTATTAATTCATTGCAAAGATGGGCTGTTGGCAACTGTTTCAGACTTAGCAAACGACAGTGACTTTATTGCTTTCTTAATCATGTATTTCATTCATGCAGGACAAAGCCTGGTTGCTTAGCAACATTTGGGACAAAATGGCTTACATAGCCTGGCTGTTTATCAATTTTTCAGGCATGGCAAATGAGAATGACATTATTGCTCACTTCTCTATGCAAGGCATCCCTCCTCTGTTTCTTTGTATTGTCTGGAAAAACATCTTGGATGAGAGTCGTGTACCTGCAACTGCCTTTAGGTATGTATAAGTGTGAAACACATACACACAACTTGTTTGTTTTGCTTGTTTGTGAATTTATTATTTTACTTGAGGTTAAGGTTAACTATTTCTCCCATACTTTAAGGATTTGTTAACTGTAGATCTTCCAGTCCAACTTTTAATATGCACAGAACTTTGGAACTGAAATTTTGAATACATTATAAAAAAGAGAGTGCCAAAATAAATTTGAACGTTTACAAAATAAAATAAATAATTATCTTTTTAAAGACAAGAAAAAGGAAATTAAATTAAATGGAAAAATATTTTGAATGACTATTTAGCATCTCACATTTAATCTTGTTGTTTATCAGTTACACATCTTTATAACATGGTAATCACACACTTTTTATGAAGAAATGCTTGTACAATTAATTATGTTTACAGTTAAAGATTTTGTAAATTTCATAGCTTTGTTTAGAAACAATTGCATTAGAAATGACATGAATAAATACCACCAAGAAATTAACTATGTTTTTAATGTCTTCCTTTGTTTTTGTATTAATCTGTTCAAACAGAGAAAATTTGTGTAATTTTGAGATTCTATCTGAAAATTTGTAAATAATTTTTATAGAAATTCTTACTTTCCCCATACAATCCTTTGAATTAAAATTTTTTAAATGGATTTTAAAAAATTATGCAATTACACTATTTAGAGTGTTGGATCGACTGGGCCCTCGAGCTCTGTCAAGTCACCTGCGCAAATTTTGTGATTACCTAGTATATGAGCTGTCCACAAGCACATCCCAGCATTTTGCACGGGTAGGTACAGTCTAAAGAAAATAGAATTATAACTAACAATTTTAATTTAAAGAAAACAATGCTAGTAGTGTGCAAACAATTAGCATTAAGTTTGTGCAGTGGCATTTCCACAAAGTTGTGTACATTAAAAATTGACATATACATATAAGTACTTCTTTTGCAGTTAAATTTCTTTTATAAAGAATTTTTCTGCTCTGCACCCCTAACTTGATATTTTATTTTGCCTTGTTTCTCTTTGAAATTACACTATAGTTCTGGATATTGGTATTTGATGAATGAAATTGCTTTGTGATAGTAGGTATGTGATTTACCTGGGGGTTTTTGAGTGAGTGGTGGTGGAGGGTGGTATTTAAAGTTAGGCACAATTTAATAGGTATGTCTATTCATTTGGCTAATTTATAATTTTGTTAAATGTGTATTGTTTGATTGTACTCTTATTTTTCAATATAGTGTGTGTGTGTGTGTGTGTGTGTTACCAAGTCTGTAAAGTAATCTCAAACTGCCTTTCAAGCAGACATGATGTAATTAATTCTTATGTAGAATACATGATTGCAATTGTTAAATATCTTTCACAGTTTCATTTTCTTGGGACTTGTTTTGTCAGCTAATATTTTAAATTACTGATAGTTTAAAAAAACAAAGTGAAAATAAATTCAAGAAATATCAAACTTAATTCAGTAAATTTAATAACAAAATATAATTAGTATAAACCTCACAGGTTTTAGGTTAACTTTAATAACACATAATAATTAGTAAATGCCTCACAGATCATTAACTTTCGATGAATGATAGATGAAATTAAAACAAGCCCTTATTCTTAAATTACTCCATAGCAAATAGGTAAGAAATTTTTCCCTTTGTTTAGTGGAAAATTAATGGCATTGTCTTCATATATTTATTTATTTTTTTTAATCACAAAATTTTAAAGATACATATGCAGACTTTTTTTTTTACAGTTGATTGAAGCTGTCAGTGACATGATGTGGAAATATAATATCATCACCATTGACCGATTCATTCTGTGCATGGTGAGTAAGTGGGATTACAATTGTTATTAAAATCTGATTTAGTCTCTTGTTCTGTGTATTGTCATGTTGAAAAGTAGCATTACCTTCACATTGTTTTAAACACTCTTTGCCTCCCCCCAAAAAAAACCAAAAAAACCAACTATGCATGCAAATACACATAAACTTACACACATAATTATATAATTAACTTTTGTATTTTAGAGATTCCAGATAATTCCATGTGCTTCCTGTTAATAAGAATTGTTTTAAATGTGTTTTTGAATTGTCATAAATTAATTATGATTTATTTGAAATATTATTTACTTAAGTTATAATATATTTAATTGCAGGCTTTGCGAAATTTGGAGAATACTGAAGCTCATTTGCGATTCATCATCATTCAGTTTTTGGTTACACGCAATGAATTTAAGAGCCGGGTCATTGATTTTGTGCGTGAGGTAATATGTAAAACAGCAGCACAAATCATTTTATTTGTATTAAATTTCTACCTTTAGACCATTTTTATTGTTTTTGATAGTGGGCAGGAAATATGTGTTGTGGGTCATTGATAATAAACAAAAAAACTACACTTAAACTGGCTTTACAAATTTAAATATAATTCTGTTCATTTGATGTGTATTTGTATATTGGGTGACTCTGGTATAAAGTAATGCAGTAAAAATGTGTATATATATATTAGACCCTCCCATGCTTTATGGTGGGTTCATAGTACAATCATACACATGTGTGTGTGTGTGTGTAATGCAGCTAGTCATTGACTTATGACCATTGTGACTTATGACTGACCAACTTTACGACTGCCACCTGATCACAAATATGTACTGAATATTTGACAGTGCATTTATAAGATGTGTAGAAAAATGATATAAAATAAAGGATATTCTGACATACAACGAAATCAACTTCCGATCATTCTGCTGGAACCAATTGCAGTCGAAAGTTGATGACTGCACTGTGTATATATATGTGTGTGTGTGTGTGTGTGTGTGAATGTTTTGATATGTTCATATGCATTTAATAACAGTGAATGTGACAGTTTGTGTGTGTTGTTCTTCAAATGAGGCACATAATAACCATAATTAAACTGTTATTGAGCACAGTGATAAACTTTAATTCTGACAAAATGTGAATTTTTGCTATCATTGTTTTAATTCAGTCTGAATTAGATTAACAGTCTACCATTCACCATATACACTATATTTTTTTGTTTTACATCAGCTACTGATGTATGATTCAGTACATCATTGTCCAGCTAAGTAATAATACAGTAAATGTTGATGTTCCATCACTTTGATTACTGGAACATGATATTACATTAATCTATTTATCTTTTCATTAATTTTCAGTCATCTACACTGATCTATATATTATTTATTTTTATATATATATATATCAGTGATCTTTGATTTTTATCTTTTATATTTGATGCTTGTATTCATGAATTAAATTTAGAATTTCCAAGTATGTGCAGGGTTTGACTTCATTACTGCTGACCTTAGATGTCAACAGACCATAGATGTTGTGAAATTGACACACGTCTTTGGGAATTTTCTATAGAAATTGCAAAATCTCTACTGGTTAAACTAATGAAGAACTAAATCATTTATAAAAAAAAGTCCCATTTGCTTCTGGTGCATTTATTTGAGAGGGGGTGTGTATGTGTGTGTTTGTGTGTGTGTACTAAAATTGTAAGTATATTTGTAAATATATATACACTAATAAGTTGTATGCATATATTGATATACTATACATTTATACATATGTGTTGATATGTACTATAGTTGAGTGTATTTGTGATGTTGTGTGTGTTCTATAAGTATTTATCTATTTGTGTGTGTTTTTGGTATTGCAGAACTCTCCAGAACACTGGCGACAAAACAACTGGCATGATAAACACATGGCTTTTCATAAGGTAGTTTCATTGTTTCATGTTAGACATTAACTTTCAGTATCTTGAAGTACTTTTGTAGTTTCATCTGTCATTGTCTTGAACTATTCAAGTTGCCCATCCTTCATCATAAACTGTTACTTAGTGCCGTGTTATATTAGTAACCTTATCTCTTAATGTTATGTATAGTAAGTAATAGTGCTGTAATGTTTTACCTGTCTTATTTATCAAATTTATGAATACTTAGTTGTGACTAACTCTAGCCGTAGTGCGATGTATTATCTTATCCGCCGATGTTACAAATAATTAGTGCCAGTTTCATTTCATAGTATTATGAATACTTAGTGTCATGATATATTATTGTTTCATTTCTTAGTGTCTTCAATTATTACTTCTTATCTTTTTGTTGAACTTGGGAACATTTTCACCATGTTTTTTTTTACTAGTCTACTAAATAATTTAAAACAAGTATAATTTGTACAATTCTAAAATGATTTTCAAAATAAATATTAGGGGGGACATTTTAAAAGTATTTATTTAAATTTAATTACTGAATGTGTTGTGGTTATTATTTCAAATTTTAAAAAAAAAAAAAGTTTTCTTACCTTTTTCTTGTGTTGACCTTCGTCAATTTGTTAGTTGTTTCCTTGAATAAAATCCGAAGAAAACGATTTATGTTAATTACCACTTGAATATATAGTACAAATAATAATTTTTCTTGTGTAAATATTCACTATTTCTTGGGAAAATTGGATGCTTTTGAACAAAACAAAAGTGTCACATGAAAACCATGGTGCTTTGCTTTGAGAATGACCGTTTTTTAAATTTTTTATTATCACATGGTCACATCCAAAATTTCAATAGGCTGGTTGAATTTCATCTACAATTTATTACAATTAATCACACAATAAAGTTCGTTAGGTAGGATCAAGCAAACAACTGAAAATCATCCTCAAAACATGCCATGCTATCAAAAACTTCGGTTCAAAATGGCGGCTCAACTTCAACAAGCGTGGGGTGACTGGGGATTTCCGAACTTTTAATGATATGACCTTTCTAAAAATAGTTAGCCAATGATAACATTTAGAGCAGATTGGCTGCTGAACCCAAACATATCTTTCTCCTTGACCTTGATTGTTATTTTTTTAAATGTAGCATCTCTTACACTGAGCAAGCGAGCGCCTTTATCAGGGCTAATGACGGACGAAAACGTGACGTCGTTAGAAAACAGGTTAAACCGGCAGCTGTTAAAATTGCAGAAATCAAATTTTGCCAGAAAGAAGCCCTGCGACTGGGTTCAGTGCCTTGCCTGCAAGAGTTGTGAAAGAGAGAATTTCCATCTTGGCAGAAAATATGGGGGAATAAGTGATTTCTTCAATCAAAGAGTGCAAACCTTTTGCTATTCAGCATGATGAGGCTACAGATACCAGTAGTAATTCACAGTTGATGATGTATGTTTGACACAGGATTCTGATGCAATTGAAGAAGAAATGTTGTTCTGTTCTCCTGTTGATTTGAGAGCTCATGGAATTGATGTCTTCAACAAGGTCGATTATTACTTCAAAACACCAATTATTGATTTAAAGTGAGAAATAGATAGTGTTTATGGCTTTTCCAGATTATGTAGCGAAGTAAACTGGCACTACTTTGTATTGATTTGCAGGGTTTAGATATGACTTGCAGGTTACTCAGACAAATAGGCAACACTTTTGATTGGTTTATAATTTGCTGGATTTTAGGCAGTGTTTTGATTGTTTTTTTGACTTGCAGGCTTATCCAGAGAAATTTTATTATGAGGGCATCCAAGACCTTAGCAGCCCTATTCAGCACCAACATCTTCCTGTTTACTTTGGAAATGTTTGTCTCCGTTTTATTCCAGTAAGTGATGGTTTTCATCATTGTACATTATTTGTTGACATAGTAATCATATTTATACACACAAGGAAATAAATCCTGTTTACTCCCTTCTCTGTTTCTTGTAGTCTCTCCAACTATATGTTCCTCCTGGTGTTGAAAAACAGACTACATTCTCTCAAAGAATAAATTCACAACACAGACTGTTTATTTCACAAGGCAAAGTCTCCACTGCAAAATATAAATTCAACTGTCTTACTGAATTATCTCTTTCTTAAGAGTTAAAATCTGAGTTTCTTCTTTTCTCACAAATTCTAAACTGCAAGTATAAATTCTCATCTATTCATTTCTCCAACAAATTCTGAACTGGTTACTTTCTCTTTCCATATTCACTTCTATCCCTGCTTCAAGTTTGAGTCATTTCACTTGTTGTCGGAGGACCATGTGAGAAATATCTGCAAGCTGGCAATAACGCCACACTACACAGCTCCTTCCATGCAGAGCACACAGTTCTCAAAAAAATGTTCCTTTGTTCACATTCTCTTAGGCACGTACACAATGCCTGCTAGTTCCTAAACAATGCATACAGCTACACAATAATCAATATTCTCTGCTAAGATTTAAAAGTGTTTCACAATCAACATGATCAGAAAGCATTTTAAAAAGTCACAACCCCAAATGAGCACTTTCAAATGACACAACTCCCTTCATTAACACATTAAAAAAAAAAATCACAATAGCAAAACAGTGCAGGCAAAGCTGCAAACATGCACACACACATGCACGCACCAACTGACAATTTAAACCTTTGTTTTATATGCATATTTAACAAAAATAGATTTATTAATAACTGTTACGACCTAACTCTTAAATTATGAGCCGCTGTGAAGAAATATACTGTGTGTTTGTTAGTCATGTATAACTTTGTTAGTTACACTTTCAAACTTAACATGTAGAAAGCTTTTAGATTTATCCATGTGATGCGACACTAACATGAAATTTCACAGTAATCGGATAGCTGAAATATAAATAAGGGAAGAATCATACGTGATTCGGCAAGGAAAAACAACCAAAAAAATTTTCTCGGTAAGCCCATTTCCCTCTTACGTGATAGAGAAGAAAGTAGGTGGATAGGAGCTTGCTAAATATAGATTAAAAGACATATTTATCCTCTCCATTAGTAAGAAGTTTTCCGCCTTACGGAAATATTGTGTGACGGTAAATGTTTGTCTTTAATGTGGTGGAAGAGAGAAAACGTTTACGCCTGCATATCCATCAAGTGAGAGAGATAGTGGTGTCTGCTGGAGAAATATTAATAATATAAATTATGATTCTCATCACAATCAGTTATGGTGATTAATTAATTAATAATAATCATAACACTTAACTAGGTGGAGTTGGCATCACATATTGAAAAGATATATTTATTAGCATTGCATGAGTGTATGATATTGAAAAATGTATATGTAGTAGTTTTACATGATGAGTGATATTGAAAATGTATATTTAATATTAGCATTATATGAGTGATTGGTATTGAAAAGATATAAAGCATTAGATGTGTAAGTGATGTTGAAGCCGTGTATCTGATCAACATTAGATATGTGAATTACATTGAAAGGTACATCTGTACACATGAGTGATGTTGATAAGGTTCATCTGATTAACATTAAAATGTGAACAATGCTCGAAAGACACAATTTATCAACAAAACTAATTTCAGCAATGTCAAAAGGTTCATATTTGATGAACTTTAGATGTGTAAGGCTGTAGGAAAATACCTTTGATCAAAATTGCATATGTGATTAATGTTTTAAAGGTTCATATGATCTGCATTACATAAAATGAGAGCAGTGATTTTAAAAAGATAATAATAGTAATAATAATAATTTGTCATTGCTGTGTGCTTCATTCAGGTGTTTGATGTGATGATCCATCGATTTCTGGAGTTGCCCACGGTACAGAAGGCACTGGATATGGTTCTTGACCAGATTGGTTGCCTATACAAGTTTCATGGTAATATGTTTGTTTGGTGCCTCAGGTTATGTTTGTCCTATATTTGTGTTACAGCTTGCAAAATCCCGGCTAAAGTGAAAAAAATTCAAAAGTGTTTTTTTTTCTAATGTATTAAAATTTAGAATCTTATGTTTATTTAAAAACAAATGAATTTTTATCAAATAGTTTTTTCACTGTACATTTTTTTAAGTACATACCCCTGGACTATCAAAGGAGAGAAATCGTACAGACAAAAATTACGGTATTTAAGTGCTTTTTAAATGAAAACTAGAATTTTCTGTGGAAACTGTTGGTGCTACTAACTTCAAAAATGTTTGAATTACATCCTCAAGGAATGAAAAATTAGAAGAAAATTTTCGTTTACCCACAAATATAGTTATACAGGGTATACTATAAATGAAATTTAGTGAAAATGTTCCCATTTGTAGGTATGTGACTATATATAACTCTACTATATCAATCTAATCAAATATTATCCTACAAAAAGTATTAAAAGCTGTGTTAATCACATCTTGGCTTGTATTGTTGCATAAAGACAACAAAAAACCAAAAACAATAAAATGTTTAGATAGTGACAAGTACTAAGCAATTAAGTAGGCCTACAATTAAGACTGTTGAATGATGAATATATCATTGTCGGCCTATTGCTTAACATTTAAGGATTATTTAATACCTTTAATTTATCTTTGAAAAACAGATCTTGAGGTATAATAAATTTTATTAAAATTATGTAGGTTAACAACAACACACGAATAATTATTAAAATTGATCAAATGACAGTTCTGGCTGAGCAGGCAATGTCAAGGTTGAGTCAAGTGTGTTGGCATGTGTAGTTCTACCCGATGATAACATATAAAACTGCACAACTCTGTTGCTTCATCGGTTGCTTGAATATTTTCATCAAGGTCGCATAAGAAATTTAAGTATTATTGTCTAAAACATTTCTGTTCAGCTTCTAGCTAATTCAGTAGACGACACATAAGTGGTACATGCCATCAAAGCTTACTTCCGGTTGGTATCAACTCGATACCTAGCTTCTAAAACAAATTAATTTATACCCCAGATAGCACAATTTTGCACAGTTATAATGTTATTTTGTAAACAGATTCTGCACACCTTAAATAAATCACAATTACACCATAAAAAATAAAGTTTAAATCCTAAAATTAATTTTTAAAACACCTGGCCAAATTCAGAATAAAGCAGGTGAAGCACATTAACAATGAATTTTAGGCGACCTTGTGTCCAATTTATGCGCTGCCACATGTCCTATGTATTATAAATAGAATCTAAGAGCCTTCTCATTCGTAGTCACACGTGTGCACCTCTGAAAAAACCATGCGAACAGTCCTGTTAATAGGGGTGAAGTAGTCCAATCCTGGATCAAAGAGTTGACCCCCCCCCCATTAATCATTTTATACTTTAAAAAGCTATAATTATGAGTTCAAACAGCAAAGAACTCATGGATTATTGAAAAATAATGATTAATAAAGTGATTTTTACAGTAATCCCCAAATTGATTTTTTAAAAATTTACACTACAAATGGCTGTAGCGTGAAATTAATTATAGCGACTTTTATGGGTTTTTGCAGGCTGTAACACATTTATCTTTGCCTGTACAAGTTTTTTTGCAATTTGTTTGAGTGCTGAGTTACTTTTGTGATTATCTTTGTATGTACAAGTTTCTTGGCAATTTGTTAGAGTGCCGAGTTACTTTTGTGATGTTTTTAATTTTGCCTGTACAGGTTTTTTGGCAATTTGTTAGAGTGCTTGAGTTACTTTTGTGATGTTTTAATTTTGCCTTTACAAGTTTCTTGGCAATTTGTTAGAGTGCTGAGTTACTTTTGTGATGTTTTTATTTTTGCCTTTACATGTCTCTTGGCAATTTGTGTGCTGAGTTACTTTTGTCCTATCTTTATCTTTGCCTCTACAAGTTTCTTGGTAATTTGTTTGTTTGTTTAGTAATTTAGTTAACATTAATTAGTGATGAATTCCTTTATTTTTAACTTCATTTTATGTTATTTGATATATTCTTTTATCTTTAACATAATTTGGAGCCATTTGATACATTCTTTTATCTTTAACACCATTCATCCCATTTGATACACTCTTTTATCTTTTACATCATTTTATGTTATTTGATACATTTTTTTTTAATCTTTAAGATCATTTTATATTATTTGATACATTCTTTTATCTTTAACATCATTTTATGCCATTTGATACATTCTTTGATTTTTAAAACCATTTGATGCTATGTGATACATTCTTTTATCTTTAATATAATTTTATGCCAGTGTGCAAGAATAGCACATTAAAAAGTTTGTAAAATACACATTATTTAAAAAGAGCAAAAGAATTTTACATTCTTTTTTTTAATTTCATTGTATTTTTCCTGACCGCTCTGTAACAAAAGAATTTTACAGCCATATTTTATTTTCTTGTGTGTGTTCCAGATCACCCTATCACTTATTTATATAACACACTTTTCTATTACGAGAAGCGACTGAGTTCTGTGCCCCTGTTGAAACGGAAGTTAGTTAATGCCATCATTGGTGAGTACTGTTTACCTGTACTTCTTTCTTAATAATTTCAAAGTAGTAGCAATTAACAAAAGAGAAACAAAAACCAAACAAGAAATTCCATTAAAGAATAATTTGCAAACTTTTCAAACCCCTCACATACATTCTCATTTTTCAAAATCCAAGAAGAAATGGAGGGACAGAAAGCCTACAAGTATATTGGTTATGTTGTTTCTCTTTCTGACAGTATTTTAGTTATACTTTTTAACTTTGCTTCTCAACTTCTGTTCTTTTGCTGACAGTATCAAAAGTTTTTCTTTTTAACTTTCTTTCTGTACTGTTGCTATTTTCTATTGGCTTCGGTTTTATTGGAATTTGTTGAGTCTGAGGTCAGTCACATAATCTTTGTCAATAGTTTAGTGATCATTTTGATTAAACCAAAAACCAATTAGCTCTTTTGGTTAAATATTAGTTAATTTTGTATTTTATGGATCTTTTTAAAACTTGACTTCCATTAACTTTTAATGGCTTTATATTAATCACTTGTAGATTTTACAGAGCATTGTTTTGTCATTTTCACTTAACATCTTCACCACTATTTGGTATTTATTATACAGACTAAAGAGCATTGTTGTCATATCATCACTAGTATTTGGTGTTTAAAAGGAAAGACCTTGAAATGTTAGATCTTAAACCAAAGCCAATACAGAGAAAACCTAAGCAGACATTTTATGTAATTCATTGACTTCTAAAGATTTTCTTATGTTTTAGAGACTAGAAGATGAGGCTTATCTGTTGTTAGACTCTGATGATTATTAAAATTTAGTGATTTCTGTAATATTGGTATTATGTATAATTTAGTAATGGGCATCACAGTAAAATTTTCTGTCTTAACAGTGTAAACAGCAACTCATTTAGAGTATAATACTATGTAGAAAAATTTGCATCCATTTCAAATGATGAAGCACATAATACAGTTCAGAGTTGGAAAAATAATCCCCACTCCTCTACTCATTAGAATCTTGTAAACTTGTTCACATATAGTTCTTATTCCATATTCACCCACTGGAGTTATTTTTCAGTTCAATGAAAACATAGGGGCTATGGTATTAAAAATGTAAATGCTATGCTGTTTGTGAACAGATTTATAAAATGTAAAGTTATATTAATTACACAGTAATGAGACATTTTAAAAATTAAAACTTATAATTAAACTTTAAAAGAAAGTGTTGGGAGCAGGAAAAATTGCATTTTCTAATAAAGATGTTTTAGAGTCATCATCATATCATCCTGGAATTGATCTGAAATTGAATCAGAATCATTAGATAAAGGACAGAGCTTCCACTGTCTAGAAACGAATAATAGATCTTTCAGTTTATCTCAAATCATTGGAAACAAATCATATCCATGCTTATAAGAGACTTGCCTTTCACTTTATCTCAAATCAATTGATCAAAACATGCCTGTTCTTCCAAGAGGTGCATCTTTCAATTTATCTCATATCATTGGATCAAAACTTATCTGTGCTTCCAAGAGATGTAGTGAGAGTGATACAGATCAACCTGTAAGGAAAAATCTTTAGATCACATATGAATTTATAACATTTTCATGAGAAAGTCAGTAAATTGCTACTTTATAAAATCAGACACATTAGGTTTCTTTCAGTTTAAATGAGTCATATTTCCAAAATGACACAGATAGGGGAGAACATTTATGGTATGGTCCATGTGTAAGGAACTACTTAACTTTGACAACATAAATATCTGAGTGATATACTTGTATCTGATAGTGATATTCCATTCTTTGCACATCACTTAGACGCTTGTAGATCTCTTGTAGTTATACATTTTCAACATTCTTAACTCTTAAAACGTGTACTGCTTTCTTAACCATCCATTATATGATGTTAATTTATACTGCATTCTTAATACATCTCTTATATACTTAAATCTTACACTATTGGATTTGTGCATACATGTAATTCTTTTATTTATTTACTATCTGTGCAGACTTGCATCTATATTAAGATTCTCTCAGTTGTTGGTTTCTTTTCATATTCAGACATATCTCCTCTCTCTCTCCCATCCCCCCCCCACCCCCAATCTCTTTTCTTTCTGTATGTTGACATTTTGTTTGATTGCTTTTAATTTTATTTTAGAGACTTTGACAATCAAGTTCTTTCATGATTTTATGTTAGGTGCATTCAAAGACATTCGACCAAGCACTTGGTGTTTGTCAGATGAATACCAGACATATCTCCAGCAACCAGTTGATGATTCTTCCTGGAAACCTGACCATGACTACTACGTTCAAATGGTCTCACGCCTTGTTAACAGTATCCTACAAGTAAAAACTTGTCGCCTCTGGGATATGTTGCTTTAGAAAAATCAGCATTGGTGCTTTTTAAGAGAAAAATCCGTAAAATACCTCTATCCCTTTTTATCAGTAGAGTTTTAGGTTGGTTAATTAATTTGTTTTCTATTAGAACATATATTTTTATTAATTCATTCATTCCAGTTTGAATAATGAGACATTGCTATTTGTACAGTTTTATTAGGATATATTTCATTCATAATCAGAGCAGTGTTCAGTAAGGAATTACTTTCATAATAGCTCAAAGTTCTTTCATAATAACTTAAAATACTTTTATAATAACTTAAAGCACTTGTATGATAACTTACAACACTTTAACAATAACTTAAAACACTTTCATAATAACTCAAAATACTTTAATAATAATTCAGATCAGTGTCATATTAAGTCAAAGAACTTTAATAATAACATAAATCTTTTTCACAGTAACGTAAAACACTTTCATAAGAACTCAAAGCACTTTCATAATAGCTCAGATCACTGTCATATTACATGTAGCTCAAAGCACTTTCATAATAACTCAAAGCAAAATACTTTGTCATTCACTGGTCCTACTGGACATATGTAGATAGTACTGAGACTAGCTTTTGCTACTTAACATCTTAGAAACCTCAGAATGATTGAGAATGGATTTTTTAAAATTTTACAGTGACCATTTTGAGCATAAGACCAGTATTGATCATTAAGCATTGGCTTCTCTCATGTGAACAGTTAACATTTT
The DNA here is from genome assembly GCA_028829895.1 of Sinotaia quadrata. Classification (NCBI taxonomy): domain Eukaryota; kingdom Metazoa; phylum Mollusca; class Gastropoda; order Architaenioglossa; family Viviparidae; genus Sinotaia; species Sinotaia quadrata. Next base: position 122,396,545 of record CM054178.1, read on the forward strand.
TCAGTGTTTCAGTATGACAATATTAGTTCATAAAGTCTTCTACATTGAAGTAGGACTACATAATTCCAACTCTGCTGGTCTAGGGCTAACATACTCAGTTATATAATCTAGGGCTAGCATTACCTTCAGCTGTATTAGTCTGTAACTAGCACTAACTCCACCTACACATTTTGGTCTAGGGCTATCATTAGCTGCAATGACACTGGTCTAGAGCTAGCATTAACTGTGTGAAAGACATAGCAGAAGTATATGCATCACCATTGTTTTTCTCCCCAATCTAAACCACTCTCCCCACCATTTGCTGCACTTTGTTTTTGAACATGATATATACTTGAAGACAGAAGAATGCTAATTATAATTTATTCAGTGTCTGGATTATCTTTTCCTGACATTGTAAATTGTACATCTACATCATCCTTTAGTTGCAAATCAGTGGATGAAGTTATCATCCTTGACAGAGATATTAGCTATCAACAACAAACAGCCTCCTCCATTTCCACACCGCGACTGGCGCTTTAATGAATTCCCAAATGCAGCATCACATGCTCTGCATGCCTCGTGTGTGGAGTTGATGGCACTTCCTGTACCAGGACTCATGGTTGGGTCGTCTCTTTTAGACGTGGCATTAAAGAGGTATCCAATACCACTCTTGAAAGAATTCATTGTATGTGTTTTACTGTTTAGTTATTTGAATTAAAAAAAAAATACTGGAAGGGTAGATCTTGCAAATTTGCATTAATCCATTCATTATCATTATTTATGTTCTGGACAATAAACACATACAATTTTTACTTTAAATAATGTTAAATAAATCATTCTTTATATTCAGTTAGCAAGCAATAAATGTGAAGTGCCTGCTTGTAATCCCCAACAACCCCCATTTTTCTCTAATAATTCAGTCTCTCTGTTGCTGCCTTGTGCTATGTATATGCTAGTAATGACTAAAAGCACCCCAACTAGCAAAATATACTAATGGCCTCCATGATTCTAAGTACAAGAGTGATACTGATAGTATGACATATTTTCATAGAAAACATTGTTAATTTGAGCCAGTTGAAGGAACACTTGTAATTCTGTGGTTGTACATATTTAGAGATTGATACATGAACACAGTTTAAGGCTTATGATTTAATCATGTAATATGTATTCTACAACATTTAGGGGAGATTTATATGCATAGACAGTTTTAAGGCTTGTATTTTTATTGCAATTTTGAGACTACAACAGTTAGAGAGATTCATGTCAGCACACTTTAAGGCTTTTGAGTTATCTTTTAATTTGTGATGTCACCTACAGAGATTATATGTGAACACAACTTGAGGTTTTTTAAATCTTTTAATTTTTTGACAGTACTGCAGTTAGAGGGAGGTGTGTATAAACACATGTTATACTTTTGATTCATTTTGTAAGTTTGTGACATTAAAGTAATTAGAGAGATTCATATGTCAACACTATTATAGTTATTGACTAAAGGAGAGAATGAGATTTATGAGTGAGTAGGACTTTAGAGTGAGTAGGACTTTAGAAATCCTTAAATTCAAACCAGCATTAACTTTATCAGAGATGGTATATCATTAATGAACACATTGCAGTAGTCCATGTATCTTATTTTGACTGTTGGAGAGAATGAGGGAGACCTAGGAGGAGTGAGAAGTACTTTAGTATCTTGACATAAACTTCATCTGTTTCTTAAATTAGCCACTATTATCCACTTTTAATCTCACTTCAGTTTTCTGAATTGCTAAAGAGCTTAAAGTTTAATTAAACAGTTTGTTGTGTGAGAGATTATTATTGTCTTGTGTACTGTAGCTGTTCACAGTTGCCTCACGAGAAACTCACAGAGTGGATGAACGCCATAGGATTGATCTTGACAGCTCTTCCTGTAAGTAGAAATGTTTCAGTTCATTCAGATTTACCTTGTTTATTGGTCTTGAATTGCATTTTATTTTTTCTTCTTGTATAAACTCTGAATTTTGCTGAATTGCTTGACAGAACTACATATGTAGCATTATTTGTAGGAGAGTACTTAGTTCTATTTATAGTGACACATTTAAGCTTTTAAAGTTTTTATGCTGTCAGACATCCATAAATTTAATTTAGTTCTATTTATAGTGACACATTTCAGCTTTTATTCAATCAGATATCCAGAGCTGAAATTTCAAGCAAAACAACATTAGTTAGTTACTGAAAATTTGCGGTTCTTTTTATTATTCTTTTATTATAGAATACACTCCAACAGCATATGAGTAGAAATGAATACTTTTTAAAAAAGAGGAAAATCATGTGGCATATCTATGTGTTACACTTTAGCACACTGCTCCAGTTACAAAAATATCTGCTGGCTAATGATTGTATTCAGAGCACACACCTTTCATTACCTAGTAGTTGGTTGGTAAACAGGTAAGAGGTTATCAAATTGTGATGTAATCTGTTGAAATGAAAAGCCTCATACAAATTATCATACAGAATAAAAGGGGAAAGAAAAATAAATTTAAAAAGTCCTCACTTGTCACAGTAACAGCTTACTCTTACCAGTGTATTTCAACTCGATTCCAGAAGTATAATATTATAAATTGTTTCTATTTTGAATATCTTTAACTTTTAGAGCACCTGCTCATCACCTAACAAATGAACCTTGTTGACAATTTGGGCCCAGGCTGTTTAGTTTATGCTAATCAGTTGTATCTAAGCTTTTGTTCCAAAGTTGTTTATTCTTTAATTATAGATCCTTTTATTAATTGATTTTTCTACTTTTTTTTGACACTTTGTAGATTTGTTTTGAAATTGTTGATAACAAGTAGTATTTTGAAAATTAAAATTGCAAATGTTTCTGAAATTTTGTTGACACTTACTAGAGATTTTAAAAAATTATATTCACAGTTGGTGTTTCTAAAATTTTGTTGACTTATTAATGTCTCCCAATTTATGCTTCTAGTTGTATTACTGAATTATATTGCTATTGCTTTTTTATGTTGTGATTTGAGGAGTCCTACTGGGTTGTGCTGAATGAACGCATTCTGAGCTCAGTTCAGAGTCCTACCCTAACACTTTCGCCGCTAGGAGTGAACCCATTCCAACTCTTTGGATTTAATGCCTGTCATGCTATGCTTGCTGAGACAGACATTTCACATGTATTGGGTCTGTGCCATGCTGTATGGCATCATGCTGGCATAGGACAGCTCAGTCATCTTCCTCAGTATGTAGTGTGTATAGGTGCATGTATGTTTGTGTGGGTTGTAAGTGTTGTATGTGCAAGGATATTTGTGTGTATATGTTTATGTATGCATGTGTGTGTCTGTATGGTAAAAGATAAAAGTATAGTCAGATAACATGATGGATTGCGTATTCTTTATTACTTTATGGTGGTGATGTGCATGCATATGTGTGTGTGTATCTGTATGGTAAAAGATAAAAGTATAGTCAGATAACATGATGGATTGCGTATCTTTATTACTTTATGGTGGTGATGTGCATGCATATGTGTGTGTGTATCTGTATGGTAAAAGATAAAAGTATATTCAGATAACATGATGCCTTGATGGATTGTGTATTCTTTATTACTTTATAGTGGTGGTATGTGTGTGTGAAGAAAATATGATTACTACTTCTTTAATTTATACAATGTGCTTAAATTTTGTTTAATACTGCATGAAAATGATTACCATCTGGATCTTGGGTCACTTTTGCAGATTTGTTCGTGAGCAACTCCGTCCAGTGATTAGAAAGGAGGAGCAGTTTCTATTTCTCTGTCATCTGATTGGTCCATTCCTGCAGCGATTTCATCTAGAACGAACACGCTGTCTTATGGAGGTACACACCTTTATTTTGCCAGAAAATGAACAGAATTTGTTTAAAAGTGAATAAATCAGTACTCTATTACTTGTATTTTTTGTTGTTGTTGATTGGTTGACTTCTTAATAAACATTTATTGGAGTTAGTTTATTTCTTTAATGTGAATTCTTTAACTTTTTGTTTCATGTAAATATTTTTTAAATAGTTGTTTTCTATTTGTGATTGCAGCTGACAATAGAGTTGTATGAAATTCTGGTCAATGTGGACAAGAATTGTGAACACATGCGGTTCATTGATCCTATCAGTGACTTTCTGTATCCTTTATTATTCTCTCTGTATTGCTTTTGATTGAAGAATCATCTAGGGTGTCTTTTGTCATTCTGAAAACATTACTTAATGTCTTAAACATGTCTTTTGTTATTTTATCAAGTTGTTGATAGATAAAGTGTCATAGTGAGTGTAATATATATTCTCTTTCCATTGTTTGTTTCTGGTTCTTGTTTGTATTTATTGGTTGAAATAGTCTTAGCAATATTGTTTGTTTCTGGTTCTTGTTTGTATTTATTGGTTGAAACAATATTGTTACATTTGTTTTATGATTTTATTTTGATGTATTTATTGTTTAAAACAGTCTACCAGTTTTGCTTGTTTCTGATTCTTGTTTGTATTTATTATTGAAACAGTCTCACCTTGCTTCATATTCTTGTTTTGATTAGTTCAAAGTTGAACCAATCTTGCTATTATTGTTTGTTTCTTTTTTACTTTATTGCAAAGTATACAGAATGAACTTGAAGAGATTTGACTTATTTTGTCCTTGACTTTTTAGCTATCACATCAAGTACATGTTTGTTGGTGACGGAGTCAAGAACGAGGTGGAGAAGGTCATCTGCAATTTGCGACCTTCTCTCAAACTTCGCCTGCGTTTCATTTCACACATCAATTTAGATGAACAGCTCACACCAACATCAGCGCCTGCATAAAATCATTTCAGAATACTCTTGTTGACTGACTTAGCTAAGCAACATTAAAGCCTGCATCATGTTCACAGCAACATCAGAGCCTGCACCAAGTCATGTTCACAGCGACATCACAGCCTGCATCAAGTCATGTTCCCAGCAACATCACAGTCTGCATCAAGTCATGTTCACAGTAGCATCAGAGCCTGCATCAAGTCACATTCACAGCAACATCTACGCTTGCATCAAGCCACATTCACATAAACATCAGAGCCTGCATCAAGCCACATCAAGATTGAAGTGACTCCTACCCACATGAGCAAGTCATAACACTAAGCTGAAGACAAATATTTGTGAATGTTGTTGCCTCTGCAAATACTTGTGGATGACATTAGTTGCTGCCATTGAAATGAATAAGGCTTATAGACACTTTAGAATTACCCTGTCCAGGTGAACTACTTTCTGTACTCTGAGACATGTGAAGTGTGCATTGATAGGCCAGCTGTACAGTATCATAAATTGACTTTAGACAGTCACCAACAGGTAAGATATCTATAACCAGAACACTGGAAACCCTTTCATTTTCTCAGTTTGTAATCACCAGGAGCTCATCAGAATATATATCTTGACTTATAACAGTTCTTACACATCACAGCTGTATAAAATGTTTAACAGACAGCTTGGAAATTTAAAGCTATGCAAGACTTCAAAAACATGACATTGCGTAAAATACGATTATTTTATTTTCCTGTTCACTTGATAATAAAATTATGTTGGATCTTTTAGATTATTAAAAATTGACAAAAGATTTGACAGCTACAAGTTTAGATCAAAATGTAATAATTAAAAAGAAAAAAATATACAGCCATCCTCAGGCAGGGTTTACAAACGTTTTGAAGAGGAAGGGTAAAGAAGGTGAGAGGCTCTGGGCATCTATCTTGTATCATATGTTATATGTTTATTTCTCATTTTCATCTACTTTGTCCACAATTCATTTTACCTGTATCTGGTTTACTTCTTATTTTCACCTGTTCTGATCTCATGTCAGTCACTTCTTGGTATTTCACCTGTTGTCATGTTCACCCTTATGCTCCTCTGGTGCTCACCCATCATAGTACCTCTGTTGTGTTCCAGTATTTCATGCTCACATCTGTCATTTTAACCACTATCATGTGCACCTATCATTATCTCCTAAGTTTGCTCCCTTTATCGTGCTCACAAAGCATGTCATCTTTACATAGTATTTCACAGTTCACAGAGCATCAGGTATCCCATGTTCTTTAGAGACATCCCATGTTCTTTACATGGTATTTCAGAAATCACAGAGCATCAGACATCCCATGTTTCTTACATGGTATTTGCGGATATGACATGACTGTAGATAATTTTCTGTCTTTGCTGCTGTTAAGGTTATTATTATCACCACTGATGTAAAGAAAACTTGATTGCTGTGCATATCATGTTCAGGAGTGCAGGAATTCATAACTGGTGTCAGCTTCATGTAACAATTTATACAAACTCAGTATTCATGACATACAAGTGATTTCACATTTCATGTACCATATTTTCAAAGTTAAGTTTGTGTCTTTGACCAAACAATAGGGTGGTGGTAGTGGTAGACAGCTGAAAATACAAAAGACTAAGCTGTCATTGCATATTTTTATTATCTACCTCACAAGGTGTAGTCATTTCTCAGTCTATGGTTTCTGCCTCACAGAACAAACCCATGTATACTATTGTTGATGCCTCACAGAACATACCGATGCCTGCTGTTATTTTCACTTCAGGAAGCATACTGATGAGCCGGAAGTGCCCCCTTCATTACGACGACCAGCTAACCTCCAGAAATTAACAGCATGAAACTTGCAATATGGGACATCACCAGTGCTCTGTGTATAGTACATTGCTGAATAATGTCTTCACCAGATGACCTATAAAAATGCTGACAATATGAAACTTGCATTATGGGAAAATCAGCAGCATTCTGTATATAATACATTACCAGACAATGTAGATGTCAGTATTTTTTTAATCTGCAGTAAATGAAACAGTATTCATGCAAGAATTAGAACAGATTTAATAGTTTTATTATAACTTAGTTTTGCAAATATTGAGGTTATTATTTTACAGTTAAATTATAAATTAGTCTTCAACAATAGCTACCAAAGTCCAACAGCATGATGTAATAATAATTGTATTTAAATATAATTTTTATTCCTGTTTTGTTTGCATGAAAGAGATAGTGTTAATAGTTATATTATAAATTAGATAAAGTGTGTACTAAGTAAAATGAAGTAATTATTTTAGGATTGTATTAAGTAGTTAGTAGCATATTGTGTCCAGAAGTGTTATATTTTGTTTTGTTTTTTATTGCACGCACGAGTGCCTTGTTTCCTGCAGGGAAAATATTAGTGCATATCTATACTACTAGACTTTCTGGGCTTTTATGTTTAATTCAGACATTTTCAAGATGAATTATTTGCCATATGAAGATATTAATTATTTTCAAGTCTTGAAATGAAAGAAATTACTTTTTATCCCCTTGAACAAAACTATAACCCTGAGATTATTTATTAATCCACATAATTTTATAAATTAATAAATATAAAACCTTTGATCTAAATTTAAGAAATGAATGAATTGTTGTGCATGAGTTGATTAGTTCATTGTGGTGACAGCAATATATTAACATTATAATTTGCTTGGCCTAGTTCATTTAACATACATTTCATTTCTTCAAACAGACAGTTAAAGCATTTACAATTCCAAAATAAATTATGAGAATAAAAAGCACCCCTAAGCATTCTTTTTATTACTATGGTTTGAACAGCACAGTTTTAATGCAACTTTACAGTTTGTTGCTTGTTTATTTTTGTTTGTTTTATGAAAAAAACTTAAAACCATAAATACTGCCTACATTTACATTTAAACACATTTTCAAAAGCAGAGTTGATTGATATATACCTTTTACTTTTGTCACATTGAAGTGTACATAGTAACAAATGTAAAAACTATATTTGAATCAGTTCATTACATTTGAATGCAACAAAGGCACAAGCTATCTGTGAATCATCTCTTGTTTTACTTTCATATCCAAAATTTGATGCAATTTTTTTTTCTTTTAATCAGATTGATTTGCCACATAACATTTACTTTTTATGTTAAAGTGTTCATAAACAATTACTTAGTTATATGCACAGATTTGCCTTTGCTGCATTTCAGTTTTCAAAAGCAGTGAGTTGATTTGCACATCATATTGCAGCAGTCTAAAACATTGAGTTGATTTGCACATCATTTTGAGGCAGTCTGAAACATTAGAGTTGATTTGCACATCATATTGAAGCAGTCAAAATCATGGAGTTGATTTGCACATAACCTTTACTTAATTGTGTTTAAGTGCTCACAATATCCAGTAATTGATTCACACATAGCTTTAATCTTTGTATTGAAGTGTTCAAAAGCAATCATTTATTTGCATATAGCTTTTTCCTGCTGAAGTATTCAAAAATGATGAGTTGATTTGCACATATCTTTTGCCTTTGTTATATTGAAGTGTTCGAAAGTAATGTGTTTATTTGCACATTGTAATGAAGTGTGCAAAAGCAAAAAGCTGATTCACCTCCAACTTTTTGCAGCATTGAAAAGCAGTGGGAAGGTTTACAAAGTGCTTTTATTTTGTCATGTTGAAGAGTTCATAATCATAAGCAACTATTGATTCACATATAGCCTTGGCTTTGTGATGTTGAAGTGTTCCTAAAAACTAAGTTAATTTGCATATAGCTTTTACCTTTCCCGGATATAATTAAGTGTTAGCAAAAAACCCAATTTGATAGGATTGTACTTTTAGGCCTTGTTGGGTATAACAGTAATAGAATGTTATACAAATATGATTTGATTTGACTAGCTTTTGTCATTGCTAGACACAACAATTAAAAAATAATTAGCTCATTTCCATACAGCTTTCAGGTATTGTTGGGAAAAGAGTGTTGGTGTTAAAATAGGAATTGATTGAAAATATTTAAAAATAAGTAGTTGAAATCCACATAGGTATAACTTTATAACAGTTATGTATAATACTATTAAAGTACAGTGCTTTTAAAAATAATCAGCTGACTACACACAGCTTTTAGTTATAGAAATGCCAGATCTCACCTTGTTAAATTAGTTTAAAATAATGAGATGATCTGTCTCATTTAAATTTTAGAAAAGAGACATAAGAGTACAAGTTCACACAAAAATAAACATTTAATGCCATCGAACATTTCTCCAGTTTGATTTATATTTTCATTTAAAAACAAATTAAATACAAACATGTCACTTAATCTTAAGTAAAAACTTCAGTGACACTCACGTTAACATTTACCTAACCTTTCACCCCAAAATCCTAGTAATATTGTTAAGTTTGAATGCAATATACAAATCATTTTTAAATGCTTCGAAACACTGTTAATCCAGAACTAAAATGTAAAGTTATTTGAAAATAATTACCTTTTTATTTTAGCACTTGAATAAGATTACATCCAACAATGCTATCTGCCGATGTGATCAGGCTTGATTACCATATGAAGTCAGCAGGCTGTTACTCTTTTTCCTTCCGGAAATTTGAGGTTTTATTAAAAGAGACTAGAGAGAGAATATTTTGAACAGGTTTTAGAAGGTTTTATTATGAGCCGCGTGTTGCAGAGAATGATTTCTGAAAAGACCTTTTTACTGTATGAACAGGCGCTTGGGTAATCCTGGAGTTTAGCGTCCCCAACATGGAGAGCTACATTATCTGAATAAACATTTAACATTGATTGTGAGACATTAAATATATTAATAAATTGTTTACTAGATTACATTGTGATGGTCCGGCTAGTAATCTATTGTGTTGTGCTCATTTATTTATACCAAATATTTAATAATTAAAATAAAAAATAAATTTAAAAAAAAGTGTGGACTCTTAAAACTCCACCATTACAGGCGCCACTTGATTTATACACGGAGTGTTTTGGCAGTTAACTGAACGTAGGCCTGAAAGCATGAGAAAACTACGTTGGTGAAAGTACATGAACTTATCGCGCTCGAGGCGTTAGAGTCAATTTGTGTTTCACCTTGTTTTAGCATTTGCTCCAGAATTCGAATAAAGTTGTAAGAACCTCGCTCAGTTTTACATCGCCAGTCTCATCGTCTCAAATGATCGATTTTTACAGATATAAAAGCGAACAGTTCATGCAAAGTTTCCTCGTCATTAACCGTATAAGAGTAAAACGATTCTATCTCCTCCAGTTTTACATATTATCGATCCACCGCAAAAACAAAACAAAAACAAAAATATGAAAGAAATGGGCGCGCCGTTTATCGATTGACTGCTGCGAAGACGGGAAGAGAATACAACTCTGTGGAAAGGGAAGACAACTCCGAAGGTCTCCTGGGCGCATTCCAGCTTGCTCGGTGAGGTCGATATTAAGTACCTCCCAACCCTTGGCATTCTTGCAGAATTTCATTCAGTACCACATTGGGGAGAGAAGTTGAACAATTACTTAACGTTTGACTTCTTTAGTCTGCAAGTACAAAAAATCGTGTGTTTGGTGAATGAATTTTTTGGTATGAATTTAGTAACTATAGCGGTTGCTTTAACGCTGGACTAGTTTGACATTACTGTGAGTAGTAAAAATATATACATATTTCAAAAATTTAATTTCTTAAAAGCTAACAGTTACTTATTGCTGGACTTCTTTGGACATTAGTCTGATATCACAATAATCTTGTGATTGATAATATATATATATTTTTAATTTCCTGTAGCAAGCAGTTGCTTAACGTTCGATTTACTTGGACATTAGTTTGAAATTACAAGACTAGTGCCGTTGTTGAAAAGACAGTTTCCTGGATTTTGTAAGGCAGTTTCTTGACTTCCGTTCCTATTTGTTTTTGTAACAAAAAAGGTTGATTGATTTCTGGAGCCCCTATGTATGTCTGGCACTTTTTGAACGTTTCTTGTTCCAGGAGATTTTGTTTTTAATGTTTTTAATTGATAAAGAGTTCCAGGATGTTTTCTTCGGGATTTGTTGTTGTTGTTTGTTTGGTGTTTGGATTCCTTTTGTTTGTTTAAGTTCGTATCTAGACATCACTGTTAGGGGATTTACTTCGCTGTTTCTAAAACGCTCTCTGCAGATAAAGAAAATTTGAAAGGCTAGTTACGAACTGGAGCTGAAATTTCAAAATGCTTCACAACACACACACACACACACACACACACACACACACACACACACACACACACACACACACACACACACACACACACACACATTTCGATTAAGTAACCCTTTTCAGGCCACTACTATGACAAATGGTTATGAATAATTGATTGCAGTGACACCTATACACTTTGGATTGTATGACCTACTTAATGGACAAAAGATGCGTCAAAACTACGCGGCAACTTGACTGCATTTATAAAATCTATAAGTGGCGCCTCGCTATGCCATGCGTGCAATCTCTTGTGTGGCAAGATTCCGAATGATGTTAGATGGTGGGGGTGGGGTCCGGTGTGAGGTAAGGCGCTTTGCCTCTCATGCAGAGGATCCTGATTCAGGCCCAGCTTTGGCCATATGATTTTTCTCAATCGACCCTCACCTTTTAAGTCCACTATAGACCTGCTCTTGAAATTTAGCAGCCATCACTCTTAGCCCTTAAAGCTCAAGTAAATACCTATTATTATAAAGTTTCATAGGGCGCCGTTTCTTAGAAAGTTTTATATATATTATCGCTTTATTACCATTCATCAAAAAGTAAATCGTACGAATGAAAAAAAAATATTAAAAAATTTTGAAAGATCACATCGCAGTCATTTTGTACCTTATCACTTTATTGGATAGCTCATTTGAATAAATAAATCAGCACCTAGCAATGATCAGAATTTCAAAAGTTAACTTCAAGGCCATAATTTCACGCGACGGTGAAATTTGCGATATAATCAATGAGGTCCAAGAGAACGTTTTCTCTCAAAGAGTTAGGATTGTCGCATCCATTTCGGCGTTGATGTATACATTGGTTCAATCTTCTCGCTTTCTTTTTGGCTCGCTCCTCGTGTTCTGTTTCACTCTTCATCACCTCTTTTTGGCTCGTCTCTTCTCAGTCTTCATCACCACTTTCATTTTGGCTCGCATTGTGTCCTGACTCGCTCTTCATTACCACTTTCATTTGGCTCGCATTGTGTCCTGACTCGCTCTTCATCACCACTTTCATTTTGGCTCGCATTGTGTCCTGATTCGCTCTTCATTACCACTTTCATTTGGCTCGCATTGTGTCCTGACTCGCTCTTCATCACCACTTTCATTTTGGCTCGCATTGTGTCCTGACTCGCTCTTCATCACCACTTTCTTTTTGGCTCGTCTCGCGTCCTATCTTACTCTTCATCATCACTTTCTTTTTGGTTCGACACGTGTCTTGTTCCAACTCAACAGTTGTATTCATTCTTGACATGATTATTATAGTTGAAGATTTATAAATATTGTGTAAATGTCTTTTGAGGAAAGACAGCCAACTCTTTCAAGGAATGGAGCTGAGATTGATCCTACACATTGTTTATTCTCACCGACTGATTGTGTACACATTTTTCACTAGGGTTCCGAGTAAGAAATCAACTAGTTATGTTGTCTGCCTTCATTTGCACAGTTGACCTTAGATAGATCATAGTATTTCTACAAATGAGTAAATAAACAACAGAAACCCATTTTTAGTATTTGCTCCTTGTTCATTTTCATAAACATTCATTGCATCCATTGGTCACACTTGTATCCTGGTGTCCACTGGTCACACAAGTATCCTGGTTTTCACTAGTCACACGTGCAGCCTGGCATTCACTAGTCACACTTGTACCCTCGTATTCACTAGTCAGGCTTGTACCCTGGCATTCATGAATGGAACATCGCCATTTAATCTTTTAATGTACAGTCTTTTCCTTGTATGTGCGTCTAAACACTAGTATCAGCAATCTTTCCCACCTTATTAAACAAAATTTCAGCTAATAGCTGTCAAATGGCTTCCAGTTAAAGCAAGAACAGAATACAAAATGGCCAAGCTGTGCTATCAGTGTCTTCCTAGTCTCATTGCGTCCGTGCTTCTGTCCGAGCTCTTACGCACATTGTTGTTGTTTGGGGTTTCTCGTCCATTTCCAATTTCCTGATTTCGCGGAAGGAAGGAACCATGCAACAAAGGAGATATTTATATTCTGAAAGGGAAAGATTTAGTAACGTGGGAGCAGAGAGTAAAGATATGAGTTGAAGCTTGATTTTTTTTTCTTAAATGTAATTTTGTCCCGGACAACGATCCCACTCTTTCCTATTTTAAAACTATCTAAGGGATCTTGTGTACACGCAGCATGCAACACTCTGAAGCTGAGTCATCATCCATTCCGGCGAACAAGACATCAAACCCACTCCCATCGGCATGGAAGCAGTTACAGATCACCAGAAGTGTTTTTCATCCCGAGCTGAGAAATAATCCTGGTTTCCTGACTGTACCCAAATCCTGTTTTCCTGATTGATTTCATTCTATGTCCGAATCCTGTTTTCCTGATTGATTTCATTCTGTATCCTAATCCTGTTTTCCTGATTGATTTCATTCTATATCCTAATCCTGTTTTCTTGGTCGATTTCATTCCATATCCTAATCCTGTTTTCTTGATCTATTTCATTCTGTATCCTAATACTGTAATACCAGTACACAAAGACACCAGAAAATTGAAATACCAATGCACAAAGACACTACAAAACTGCAATGCCAGAACAAAAGACTCACACAACAAAACTGCAAAACCAACACATAAGACACTACAAAATCAACAAACTAAGGACACTACAAAACTGTCAAAAGAGTAAATACTGCAATACCAATACATAAAAACACTACAAAACTGTCAAAACAGTAAATACTGCAATACCAATACATAAAAACACTATAAAACTGTCAAAACAGTAAATACTGCAATACCAATACATAAAAACACTACAAAACTGTCAAAACAGTAAATACTGCAATACCAATACATAAAAACACTACAAAACTGTCAAAACAGTAAATACTGCAATACCAATACATAAAAACACTACAAAACCGCAAGACTATCACAAACTAAAACACTTCAAAACTGCAAATGTAAGACGCTACAAAACACTTAGACTAACGCACAAAATATAACAAATTTGCAAGAATAATACACATTTGAAAATGTTATAAAACTTCAAGACTAACACAGACAAAACCGCTGCCTTGTGAATTAATAAAACAAGTGCAGTTATTCGACATAAACGACACGGGTTTTAAATATAAAGTTCTTATTTTCTTTACTTTTATTGACGAACTTGTACCATAAATTTATTTTGTAAGTTTACAAAATCATGCTGGCTGATTTTATGTCACACATTCATATAACGATGTCACAGTTTCTCTCTTTTCTAACTGGTTGATTTTGTGTCACACATTCATTTTATGATGTCACACAGACTAGCTCTTCTGATTTGTTGATGTTATAATATCACACGTTCAATTCTATGGCGGGTTATTAACGACTTAAGATATAATTTAATTTTACGATACCGCAAATTCGAATTTGTAATATAATAAAAAAAATTAAATTCATGATATAAAAATCAATTATTCGGAACAGTTTGAAATTGGTGATACCATAACATCGTCAGTAAAAAGTAAAACGGCCCTTTATATCCATAAACCTGTTTGGGTGTCATCAAGGTTGAGTGCTACGCACGTACACAGGAAATCTAGTCTTCTAAGCGCATTACATGGACGTCACAGGCTAAAGTAACACGTCATATGTCAGTCAATCCTGACTGTCTTGTGGTCGGGCTTATTGCTCTCCAGTTGGATAAGATCTTTATGACGAAAGAAAATTGATTAAGCCCCTTGTTTTCTGCATGTGCAAGAAAATTGCAGTATACGATAGTGTAAACGTTGAGCCCCATTGTGTACGAGACTGATAATTTATAATTTTTAATTAAGTCAAAAGGTCTGCAAGATTAGACTAGTTACTATCAGTCAGCAATGGTCTAAAGATCTCGACGATCGGACAGATTACTAACAACCATTAATGGATTGAAAATCTAGAACACTAACACCCATTAATAAACATCTAAACGACTAAGCAGTTTACTAACAACCATTAATGGATTGAAAATCTAAAACACTAACACCCATTAATAAACATCTAAACGACTAAGCAGTTTACTAACAACCATTAAAGCATTTAAAGGAGTAAACAGATTACGAACACTCATTAGAGGATCAAAATCTAGATTCTAAATGATTTGTGGCTTTGCCTTGACAAGGTTACATAGAAACTATTATCACTTATCTCTAATAACTCCATTTCTCTTCTCTGATAAGAACTATCCTGTGAATTGTATTGACACTAATCAATTGAATTGTGTGTTAGGATATAAGCCTGTATTGGTATTGAAATTATTGAAATGTGGTTTCTTGGAAATATTGATGTTAAGTAATCTTTCTCATTGTATTTGTTATTATATTTTATTGTTGATTTATTAAATTTATTGTTAAATTTATCGACCTTCTTGCACATATTGATAGCCTTATGTTGGAGAAGAAAGTGGGTGGATGGCACCTCGCTAAATATAGATTTAAAGACGGATTTCTCTTCTCCTTTAGTAAGAAGTTTTCCACCAGTGGAAATATTGTGTGAGAGTAAATGTCTTAATGTTGTAGAGAGAAAACGTTAATGTTGTAGAGAGTAAACGTTTACAGCGCCCGCATATCCGCCAAGTAAGAGAGACGAGTGGTGTCTGCTGGAGAATTATTAATAACATAAATTAAGATTATCATCAATTGTAATTAGTATGGATGATTAATTAATTAATAATAATCATAACCAATAATGAGGTGACGATGGCATCACAGTATCAACGACAAAACAAGTAATGATGCAAACATTTGGAGATACAAGTTACTGTAACCCAGTAATAGCGAGAGCAGTCACTATCACCCAATGGCTGATTCTTCTTCTCTCCCTTTACAGGAAACAATAGACAGTAGACAGGTAAAGATGGTAACTAGCATAAATATTGTCTAATTTTGTATGTGCTCAGGCCATTTCCTTTTGTGTTCTGTCACTTAGATCACTGCTGGGTGAATGTAATTTTGAATCGTTTTATATCACCTAATAATGATCTAAAAGTATAGACAGATTATCAACAGAGCTAGACAAGTTACTATCTCCCAGCAATAAATTAAGTAGCTATGACGTGAGAAGTTACTTTCACCCAACAATGCTGTAATAGTATGGTCTAAGCATATAAATATATAAATAGGTTGCCACCACCGAGAACTAAAACTAAAGTTACAGTCGCCCAGCTTTCATGTAAACATATACAACTCAAAATAAGACAGTATACTATGAATAGCGGTGGACTAAATATATAAATTACGTAACAAGACACAATCACCAAGCAATGATTTGAATATCTGAAAATAACCAGACAATAATCTAAACATATAGAATTTAGACAATTTTCTAACATAGCAATAATCTAAACATCTAGAATGTAGACAATTTTCTAACATAGCAATAATCTAAACATCTAGAATGTAGATAATTTTCCAACACAGCAATAATTTAACATCTAGAATTTAGACAATTTTCTAATACAGCAATAATCTAAACATCTAGAATTTAGACAATTTTCTTACACAGCAACAATAATCTAAACATCTAGAATGTAGACAATTTTCCAACACAGCAATAATCTAAACATCTAGAATTTAGACAATTTTCAACACAGCAACAATAATCTAAACATCTAGAATTTAGACAATTTTCTAACACAGCAATAATCTATCTAGAATTTAGACAATTTTCTAACACAGCAATAATAATCTAAACATCTAGAATTTAGACAATTTTCCAACACAGCAATAATCTAAACATCTAGAATGTAGACAATTTTCTAACATAGCAATAATTTAATCATCTAGCATTTAGACAATAGTACTCAATAATAATCCACACATCTCAAAATAAAAACTAAGCAAGATTTCAACCCAGCAAAGGAATTAAACACCTACAAAACCTAGCCGTATACTACCATCAGAAAGAATTTGACAGCTAGAAAAAATAAATAACAAATAAAAATAAACTCGACTGAGTTACTATCAACCAGCAATGAATAAAACATTGCCAAAACAAAACAACAACTACAACAAAAACCCTCGTCGAGTTACTATCATCCAACAATGGATCAAACATCCACAAAAATCCACAAATTACTATCTTTCAGCAGTGGATTAAACGGCTACCAAAGATTGCCAAGTTAATATCACCTCAGTGGATTAAACGTCTACAAAATACTAGTCAAGTTACTACCATCTAACATCTGTCTAAACATTTAAGACTAAACAGGTTTGCAGTAGTCTAAATATCTGCAAAACGACTCAAATTACACTCACCCAGCAGTAGTCTAAACATCTGCAAAGCGACTCAAATTACACTCACCCAGCAGTGATCTAAATGACAGGACACAAAAGGCAATGGCCTAAGCACATACAAAATTAGACAATATTTATGCTAGTTACCGTCTTTACCTGTCTACTTTCTATTGTTTCTTGTAAAGGGAGAGAAAAATAATAAGCCATTGTTTTCAGAACGTCATGACTACAATATCTGGAACAAAATAACAAACCTTGAATTGAAACTAATCGTTGTCCAATTTTAATTAATTAATGCCCTTAGGTTAATACTTTTATTGTGTGAATCAAAATTGTTTTGATGAACAGGATTTAAAATTAACGATCATATCTAAGTGTGTGTGTGTGACCCTGTACAGTAATACACAGATTAAAAAAAAAAATGATTCAACTAAATATAGGGCCTAATACCCATAGCGAGTCGATACAATACCCTACACTTCCACCGGAAAGTTTTCAAATGCAGGTTGATGATTGATTTTGTTTCATTTCTCCCTTAAGCCAAATTCTGGTTAATATTGAGATCTCATTATTAATGAGAGATTTATTTAGGTTTCTTTTCACATCCCGCGAAGAAACTCTTGCTAGCCAACATTTCCCACTACTCGAACAGGGAGGTACTTCCTTCGCATGTTGCAGGCCAATCAAATTCAAGGTTTAGAATAGCGAGTGTCGCGATTGACCTTGTATTTTCTTCATTATCCCAGTAGTTAAGTGATTGACGGATTTCGTGTGTGATTCCTTTCATCTTTACAGCCGCCGTCGTACTGGACTGGAGTCCGGACACGATAGCGGAATGAATGGAACTCGGACGGGGGTGGGTTAATTTGCTTGTTAGTGAGAAGTGCGGATAATTATAGGGGTACGCCGCCTACAATTCGCCAGACGCACACTTGCAAGTACTCTGAAGCGCTGACACCGTAGGCATGCACTTGAGTGAGCGAATGCTTGATTGATTTAGTGTAGGGGCGCTTCCGGCTTCCGCCGCTTTCGCGATTGAGTGAGCGAACGTTACGATTTGTATTATTAAAGTAACTTGAGATTTATATTGGCAGGTGTTTGGACTCACACATTGAAATCAGACAGATTTTCTTATTCGCAGCTTGCAAAAGTCTATGAATTGTGTACATTAAGGGTTGACATTATAATTATGCCTTTATTGTTGTTTTTGGTTTTTTAAATTTTGCCTAATAAATGTAGACTTTTGCAAGATTGAATTCCGCATAATAGATCTTCCAAGGGAGATAACTACAATCACATTTTTTTCCTATATCCGTAACCTCACAACTTTCTAGACTGCTAACTATTAGAATGGTGATGATTGGATTTCTTAGCAATCCCCCCAACTGTCGCTGCTTTGCTTACAGATGGTGCAAGAAAATTGACTAAACTTACATAAATTCAATAAGACACTTACTACACCAATAAGTTGTCTGGCTTTAACATTGGCAGGATAGAGGTGGGTAGAGTGGCCAGAATCGTTGAAATGATTTGTTCACCACGAATCTGATCAATAAATCGTGAAGACGACCGAGCAACACCGGAAAATGATGACGTCAGTGGCCGCATTACCATTTCGATCTGTGAGCTCTTTATTCAGTTTTTATATAAATAAAAGTATTTCACGTCTGTTCGCAGAGTGCGATTTGTTCTGTTCATAATGAAGGGGGGGGGGGGGGATGGAATCTATAATATTTTCCGTAAAAGAAATAATTTAAAACGAAGAAAGATATTTACTTCTTTTTTTTAAATTAAAAAAATCTCCTCCTGTTTCAGTTACAAACCGCAAAATATTGGTATGTTTGAAAAATACACCTCTACCTGTTTTTCATTTGAAAACTGACAATTACAAAAGAATATCCTATTATTTTATTGCTTAAAACACAAGAGTGCTGTCTCATATATGGTTTACATTACACAGGAATGCAATTGCAGTAGGCCTAATTACAGGTTTATTATATTCGCAGAACATGAGTAACAAAAATCTATAGTGAGTAAGTGAGCAATAACGGCCTATTGGGAACACATGAGCAATAAAGAATTTTAGTGAACAAATGAGCAAATACAAATCGACAGTGGTTAAATGAAATTCTAGCTAAAGTAGGTGAAGAAGTGGTGAATGAAACAAACTTGAAGTTGGTGAAGAAGCTACGACGATTTAAAGTGGTGAATGAAATGCGAGCTTGTAATTGGTGAAGAATCTTTGGTGATTTAAAGTGGGAGAATGAAATACAGAGCTGAAATAAGTGAAAACGCTATGACGAATTAAAGTTGCTTAATGAAATACGAGCAAATGAAAGCACTGTGACGATTTCAAGTTGCTGAATGAGCAATGAAGACCTAGTGGCCAAATGAATGATAAAGATCTAAGGCGGGCAACCCCCGTCCCCACAAAATAGCAAAGAAGACAGATCAGAACGAGCATCATATTCATCTTCATGGAGAAAAACGCATTTGAAACAACAGGAATTTACTTTTAATAGCTGGTGTTAGCTATGCTTTTGCAAACTTTAAAATGCTTCGATAAGCTCCAAGGTTAGCGGTTAAAAATCCTAAATGGTCCATCGGTATCTTGGCGAACTTAAATATACGTTTGCTCTCAGGCTATTGCCACTTAAACTCTTTTGTTTAAACACTGAAACGTTTTAAAATTTCTGCACATCCATGCTGCCGTTTCAAAAATGCTATCTGTTTGCATATGAGTGTTGTGAGTATTGCCCCTTACAAATGTTTTCAATTAAAATGTCATCAAATCAATACTACCCTTACAAATATTCTTTCTATTCCGTTGATTACGTAGGATTGTATGATCAGGGAAAACCCGAAGATGAGAAGTCTAAATCATTATGGCTATTTTCAATGTTAACTTTAGTCTTTGTTTATTTCCATTTCAAAAGCGCTCTTTGTACGCTTAGTTGTAAATTCCTCGCATCATTGCGTATTTAAACAGAAAAGATTTATCTGTTTTTGAAATAATTTTCCTAGCTATTCTTTTTTTTTTCTTTATAACACACCACTATTCATTCCATTAAGTCTCATTGGCATAATCTGTGGGAGGATTTTTGAAAAAAATGCCCCGTAGAGATAATGAAATAATGACCTGTATTATTGATAACTGCGACCATTGCTTGCATTGTGTTTACGCACAGCTAAGTCTGGTTGAATGTGATACAGACAACTATTTGCCGCTTGGTTGTCATGGCAGTAGAGAAATAGAGTCAATACGATAACGTTGACAGTCTTTGCCAATGTGCGAATCCTCGGCCATCTTGGGCAGAGCGTGTTCCCTCTGAGGCTCATTATTTGCACAGTGCGAATCCACAATGGTTCCAGATCAATCTCTAAAGAGCGCGTGGACATTGATGGCGAGTAGATAACATATAGATATAGGCAGATGACTGGCAGAGGTTGACAGACGGCAGTTGGATGTAAGAAAGTGGTAAGTAACCTCGGGACATTGTTTCTTTGGTAAATGTTGGAATGTATTGATTGATGTAGGTACAGATTGACATATGGTGGTAGAAATAGGTAACTTGGTGGACAGATGTAGATAGATGGATGGCAGATATGGTTAGTAAGATGATATATATATATATTATATGATAGATATAGATACAAACAGAAATGGGTACATGGAATTCAGGAGTATGTTGGGTAGATCAAGACATGTCACATATGTATGGGTAGATTTCAGGTAGACAGCAAGTAGATGTAGTTATGTGACAGGTAGATTTAAGTAGATGGCAAGATGATGTCAAAAGATGATCGATAAATGCAGTCAGGTAATATAATTAGACAGTAGATAGATGTCAGGTAATATAGTTAGACAGTAGATAGATGTCAGATAATATAGTTAGACAGTAGATAGATGTCAGGTAAATATATGTAGAAGGTATATTGATGGACAGCAGATGTTTTGAAAAGCAAGCACCCCCTTCACCCCTCACAGTACAGCTTTATCTCTCATTGCATCCTTTGTATATTAAGACTTCGTTTTGTCCTATGTAATGAGGGGTCAAGACTTTCTTTTGTTCTGTGCAATTATAGGTCAATACTAAGACTTCTATTTTGTTCTGTGCAGTGAAAGGCCAAATCTAAGACTTCTCTTGTTCTAATAATGAAAGGTCAATACTAAGACTTCTTTTGTTCTAATAATGAAAGGCCAAAACTAAGACTTATTTTGTTCTATAATGAAAGGTCAATACTAAGACCTCTTTTGTTCTGTGCAGTGAAAGGCCAAATCTAAGACTTATTTTGTTCTATAATGAAAGGTCAATACTAAGACCTCTTTTGTTCTGTGCAATGAAAGGCCAAAACTAAGACTTCTTTTGTTCTAATAATGAAAGGTCAATACTAAGACTTCTTTTGTTCTAATAATGAAAGGTCAATACTAAGACTTCTTTTGTTCTAATAATGAAAGGCCAAAACTAAGACTTCTTTTGTTCTAATAATGAAAGGTCAATACTAAGACTTCTTTTGTTCTAATAATGAAAGGTCAATACTAAGACTTCTTTTGTTGTAATAATGAAAGGTCAATACTAAGACTTTTTTGTTCTAATAATGAAAGATCAATACTAAGACTTCTTTTGTTCTAATAATGAAAGGTCAATACTAAGACTTCTTTTGTTCTAATAATGAAAGGTCAATACTAAGACTTTTTTTGTTCTAATAATTAAGGGTCAAAACTAAGACTTCTTTTGTTCTAATAATGAAAGATCAATACTAAGACTTCTTTTGTTCTAATAATGAAAGGTCAATACTAAGACTTCTTTTGTTCTAATAATGAAAGATCAATACTAAGACTTCTTTTGTTGTAATAATGAAAGGTCAATACTAAGACTTTTTTGTTCTAATAATGAAAGATCAATACTAAGACTTCTTTTGTTCTAATAATGAAAGGTCAATACTAAGACTTCTTTTGTTCTAATAATGAAAGGTCAATACTAAGACTTCTTTTGTTCTAATAATGAAAGGCCAAAACTAAGACTTCTTTTGTTCTAATAATGAAAGGTCAATACTAAGACTTCTTTTGTTCTAATAATGAAAGGTCAATACTAAGACTTCTTTTGTTGTAATAATGAAAGGTCAATACTAAGACTTTTTTGTTCTAATAATGAAAGATCAATACTAAGACTTCTTTTGTTCTAATAATGAAAGGTCAATACTAAGACTTCTTTTGTTCTAATAATGAAAGGTCAATACTAAGACTTTTTTTGTTCTAATAATTAAGGGTCAAAACTAAGACTTCTTTTGTTCTAATAATGAAAGATCAATACTAAGACTTCTTTTGTTCTAATAATGAAAGGTCAATACTAAGACTTCTTTTGTTCTAATAATGAAAGATCAATACTAAGACTTCTTTTGTTGTAATAATGAAAGGTCAATACTAAGACTTTTTTGTTCTAATAATGAAAGATCAATACTAAGACTTCTTTTGTTCTAATAATGAAAGGTCAATACTAAGACTTCTTTTGTTCTAATAATGAAAGGTCAATACTAAGACTTTTTTTGTTCTAATAATGAAAGGTCAATACTAAGATTTCTTTTGTTCTAATAATGAAAAGTCAATACTAAGACCTCTTTTGTTCTAATAATGAAAGGTCAATATTAAGACCTCTTTTGTTCTAATAATGAAAGGTCAATACTAAGACCTCTTTTGTTCTAATAATGAAAGGTCAATACGAAGATTTTTTTTTGTTCTAATAATGAAAAGTCAACAAAAGGCAAGTAGACGTAAACGAGCCTCAAATAGGCATGAGGTGACAACACGCAATATTCAGATTGAAATTAGTTTATTTATTTTTCACAAGAGTTTAACAGAAACATTTTCTTTCAAACAAGTACTATTTATCTTTCACAATCATACTCAAGAAAATATTTCTAGACAGTTGACATATATTGACCAACAGTCATATGACTTAACGGAGTAAAATCTTACTGTAGGGTGGTTAGCACAAAGGAATCATTCTCGTTAAAAGAAACAATTCTATACAAATTATGCGCCTATGGCGGCAGTAAGATTGGATAATCAAAATGACTCAAAGTCAGCATGGACTGTTTGACTTTTCTTAGTGCCCACGCTACAAAACAGAGAAAGAGTTTTGGTCACATTTTTCTTTAACTTGCCGGGCTGGTTATTAGCGGACACCATGATGGCTGGCAGATTTTCTGGCGGCAGTTTCAGAGGGTCGAAATGTGCGCTGGCATTGGGGTTTTTCTCTTTGCGCATGCGTGGAGTTAGAGGCGTCCATGGCTCTAACCTTCCTACTGAGGGCGTGGTGTGTAGACGTAAGCTTGGCTCCAGGGTAAGAATAACTCCTTTCCCTGAGTTTCAGTGGGAACTTAAATAATCACTGATGCTCAGGACGTATGTCATTCATACTTGAAATAGATGTTACATGTAAGAGTTGAGCGAAAGAAAGAATAGAAAAGAGTAGATCACATCAATATATATATATAGCTATTGTTACAGGGTTTGATAATAGGATCAACCTTTCTCAGCAAAATCTTTTAACTAGTTTGAGTCTGGGAGAGTTTCTTGGACGATCCTTGTCTTACAGTGGCTGCTTTGCATTTCACAGTTTTCTTCTTGGAAATGCTCTCTACCTACTACCGTATGCGCTGTCAGATGAAAGTTTTCTCTTTACAACTTAGTAATCCACTTTTTTCGTAACTTGTAATCTTTGGGAAATATAAAAAAAGGAATATTTTTAGTTTGTCCCCTGTTTGTGCAGCCGTATGCACTGCAATATTTAGCCATGTTTTAATTTTTCAAACAACGCGTTTAACGCAAGACAGTATGTCAGACAGCGCATGCTGATTGCAGTTCCACGCCGTGACGTCATATGTAATGTTGCTATGGTGATAAGTCAGTCTCGCAAATGAACGCCGAGAGCTCTGATTTCTTTCAGAAATATTGACTTTCAATACCAAAATAAATGCATTTCTACAAATCTTTATATTTTGCAGTCTTGTTTCTATGAATGGGAATTACTCATTTCATACGGATGTGTTCTTATCTGTGGCTGACCTAGATTTCATTTCACTTGGTCTTTAAGGTGGAATGATTGAGAAATGCAGATATATATAGCCGAGGTTATGTGTGAGAGATACACTTGTAGAGGACAGTAAGTAGATAGAAATACAAAAATAAAAAAAGTAGATAGAAATACAAAAATTAAAACTACAGGTACAAAGGTAGTGGAAACAATTTAGAAAGTTCATTAGATGTAATGAACAAAGTGGAGATAATAAACGGAGAATTGAAAATATACAAATAATCTTAGGTAGAACTGTGGAAATACTACAATATATGCAGAATGACGGAAACAAATAACATCTACGGATGAACAGAGATGATAGGAATGAGAACACAGACGAAAGCTGGCTGGTTCGTTCGTTCGCTTGACGGTGAAAGACCTGTGATCAATTTTTACCTGCCTAGCATCGATTGGATTGTGACACCATGGTGACAACGTGTATGCGCTTGGAGTTTTGCAGGCACCACCGTGCCACTGTTCCTTGCAAGAGGACCGTTCTCAGCACAGTATTGTTTCCTTTCTGGAACTAGCATTCAGCTATTTCACCGTGTGTAGTCGTTCATAAGGATTACGGAATTAATTCAAAGAGCGATGGATGGCTTTCATGATATATATATATATTTCCCTTAAGAATAGTGTAATTCTTTTAAAATATTGAAAGATAATGTAAATATATTTATGTCAGGGCCCTATGTGTATTAGCGCCTGACTTTAGGAAGTGGATTAAAATTATTTTATTTGTAAGCCATCTGCACCTGTAAACAAGAATATTAAATCGATTACTTAAACCTCACTCAGGAACACTGAATGATCATCCACCGTTGTTTATAACCGACATTCTGTTATTATTCAATCCGATCAGAGAGTGACGGACTGTGATGCTAACAGTGCCCATTGTCCTTTTCGCGCTCCGCTAACTGCAGTTCGTCACCTTGCTGTCGTCATCAACGTGGGGCGGCCGATCCATTCAGTAGCGTCCATCTTGGTTTGTGGCCAATGGAAGGTGGTAAACGTAGTTTTGTCAGTTCTCTTGACATCTCCAGTGACAACAATCAAAATTCGGATGCATGAGACAATTTCCGTAAAAATTGTGGACACTCTGATTTCGGATGCTTGTACCGTGCTAAAACCAATATTTATTGCATTTCCGAATTCGGATATTTCTGCATCCGGATATTAGAGTGCATTGCACATCACATTCTATCTACAGACCTACGGATACAAGCGGCAAGTCCCCTCACTGCATCTCCGTTTCGTGCTTTGTAATCTTCGCGTTTCAAGGAAGGTGAGACTGAAGGAACGCTTTATAAAATTTAAAGTTAGGTGAGATTAAGGTTAAAGGAACGCTTTATAAAATTTAAAGTTAGGTGATATTGAGATTAAGATTAAAGGAACACTTTATGAAAGTTAGGTGAGATTAAAATTAAAGGAACGCTTTATGAAATTTAAAGTTAGGTGAGTTTAAGATTAAAGGAACGCTTTATAAAATTTAAAGTTAGGTGAGATTAAAATTTAAGGAACGCTTTATAAAATTTAAAGTTAGGTGAGATTAAAATTAAAGGAACGCTTTATAAATTTTAAAGTTAGGTGTGATTAAGATTAAAGGAACGCTTTATAAAATTTAAAGTTACGTGAGATTAAGATTGTAGGAAGATGACACTAAGATTTAAGGAATGCGGTATTAAAATTATAAATACATTGATGCTAAAATTAAAAAAAGTTTGAGATTAAGAATAAAGGAAGTTGGGATTATTTGTACGACAGATCTTGCCAGTGACACAGGGAAGCAATTTTTGGATCTTTTAGAGTTGATTAAAATAATTATGATCGTGTATTAGTGTTTTAATACAGAGTTGTAGAGTAAATTGTAGTACTGTAGTGTGAATGTCACTATAAATACAATATAGAGTAGTTACTATGCATTTCGATTACTATAGGAATAATAAGTCAATGGATAAGTACACAAAAAAGTACAAAGGTAGCGAAGATATACAACCTTGAATTAGAGTGGACAAAGAAAATGATCCACGCTGGCGGAACACTAAAGTCTCTCTCTTTTTTTTTAAAGCATGTCATCCCTCTTTTTCTCTGTTCCTCGTCCTTTTAAAGTACGCCATCCCTCTTTCTCTCTGTTCCTCGTTCTTTAAAGTACGTCATCCCTCTTTCTTTCTCTCTGTTCCTCGTTCTTTTAAAGTACGCCATCCCTCTTTCTCTCTGTTCCTCGTTCTTTTAAAGTACGTCATCCCTCTTTCTTTCTCTTTGTTCCTCGTTCTTTTAAAGTACGTCATCCCTCTTTCTTTCTCTCTGTTCCTCGTTCTTTTAAAGTATGTTATCCCTCTTTCTCTCTGTTCCTCGTTCTTTTAAAGTACGCCATCCCTCTTTCTCTCTGTTCCTCGTTCTTTTAAAGTATGTCGTCCCTCTTTCTTTCTCTCTGTTCCTCGTTCTTTTAAAGTAAATACGTCGTCGCAGTCTGTACACAGAGAATATTGAGTATGTATTTTAAATTTATATTTAACCTAGTAGTTAGGAATATTGTTTTTATAAACTGTGAATTTAGTATTTCTTTATTAAATGAGTTATTTTAAATTGCATTATCTTGAATACAATGGACTAATCTAAGGGGACGCGATTTCGAATTTTTATTAAGGCTGGGAAGAGTGCGCGCACACACACACACACACACACACACACACACACACACACACACACACACACACACACACACAACATCATATATATATATATATATGTGTGTGTGTGTGTGTGTGTGTGTGTGCTTGTTGTGTGTATGAATTTGTATGTGTGTGAGAAGCACTGTTGGGTAATTAAATTTAAAATAGTTTAAGTGCAAGAAATATTTAAAGAAGTACAGGATTTAATTACACCATCTAGTTTGTTAATATGTTTCTCAGTGCTTAGTGTAAGGAGATTTCACAAGTCGCTCTCCCCATAAGAAAAAACCCAAAACAACGTGACGTAATAGGCTAAGAAAGAAATTTGGTGACGTCTCTATGTCGCGATGTACTCTGGGGTGACGTTGTAATAATAAATTATACTAAATATTAGTATAATAATTAATGATCTAAAACATCTACAAGTGCTGATGTAGAGAATGGACCACTGGTTAAATACGCAAATCTGCAACTCTTACGCCGTCAATTTTACTCACTCTTAAACTGAGAAATAGATTTTATAAAATAGATACATAGGCAGATATAGAGACGGACAGAGAACAAGACGTAATCATTAGATTATCACTGCAAGTTACGATAACAAGCAAAAGAAGTTTCATTACACTAACAATGAACAATTAATTTTTTAAAAAAATAGTGTGGTGTAAAAGTCTAACAATAATTAAAAGGAATAAGCAAAATACATTCTGTCCTAGTTTCTCATCACAAGCAAATAACACTCATAGTCTGATCAAGTTCAAGCCGCACTGAAGCTACTATTCATAATCGAGACAGTTTCAGATTTCAATGCGTTGGGTAGATGCTCCACAGGACACATCATGAATGACATCAAAATCAGACACCCAAAGCCCACGTCACAGATTTCAGAATAAAGTTAGACTGAAATTGAAAAACCCTGAAACACAAGTAACTGCAGAGTCTGACTGTACAGCAAATTACTACATTAATAAATATTTATTCTGGCATTGTGAGGATCTATTAAACAAATTATGTATTTTTGATGACCATTTTTCTTATTATTAATTGTTTCTTTTATTAACGGGTTTTTCCCTGCCTTGCGTATTTATCGTGAAAGCTTCCGTTAAGGATTAAGCTTAAGGCTGACGAAATACCTGTATACGCATTCAGAGAATATAGGCCAGGTCACAGATGAAGGATACTTTGAAAACCCCCGGATACTAACCACCCATATATGGTCATTTGTTTTTCGTGCAATGACGTAGCGCTAATTGTTAGTTGACCTTCATCCATTGATATAACCGCCTGAATGAATTGGCTCGCGTCAGATGCATTCACACAGTGCACCCGACCTACCAGGGGTAAAATAGAGAAGAGTTACGTCCTGTTATGACCGCGCCTAAGAAACACATAGTGCCGGTCTTGAGTTTAACTCTCAACTTCTAACGCTACCTGCTAATGCTGAGCTCAGTGGAGGAATCCAGGAGCCAACCTGTAGATTGAGTGAACATCCATGCTAAAGACACCGTCTACGCCCAAACCGTGAGACCGCCAAGACTGCTACGTGATGTCAGCACCATGCCAAGTGAACAACAACACACAGTGTTCCACTGATCAAAGGACACTAAAGAAGCTAAGTTCTTGATCCAAACAAAAGATAAACTCTCCTGTCGTGTGGTTAAGCAAATGATTTATTGGGCCGCAGAATAACACTCTCTATGTTAGTCGCGAAATTGAAGTGTTCATTTCTTTGTTTTCTAATTTGATTTAATTGTTATTAAATTTATTGTTATCTCACCATGTTGTTACATAAGTGTTTGTAATCGACCGTGATTAGCTAACTGGGGGCTAGAGCCAGGAATAAAGGGATAAAGAATCATAAATATTAATCTATAAATAAAGTGGAGATAACATTGTTAGCTAAGACAAGTCAACTAACTTGTCTGGCTAAGAGTCATGAATAACTGGCTGATATTGTGGCATTTGAGTGGAGAATAAGTTAGGTGGTCCGGCTGTCGCTAATGTTAGGAGTTATCCAATACATAAATATCGATAACTAGAATCTAAATTATGACACGGTCATTAAATGAAAACTGGACATGTGACAGGAGTTGCGTCCCGTTATGACCGCGCCTAAGAAACACATAGTGCCGGTCTTGAGATGCCTCTGGAAGAAATAAAAGTGAACATATTTCAAATAGCATAACATTCCTAATAAAACCTAACCACTCATACAATACAGAGATGTCTTTACCTTATCTAGCCAATAGCATAACATTCCTAATAAAACCTAACCACTCATACAATACAGTGATGTCTTTACCTTATCTAGCCAATAGCATAACATTCCTAATAAAACCTAACCACTCATACAATACAGTGATGTCTTTACCTTATCTAGCCAATAGCACAACATTCCTAATAAAACCTAACCACTCATACAATACAGTGATGTCTTTACCTTATCTAACCAAGGATCTTCTTGATTCCGTGGTACCACCCATGATAGGGAGGGACCCAGTCTTAGCACTTACCAAAGAGTCGTTTGCAAAGAGTAAAGAATTGAATTTCCACCTTGGTTTTCTTACTCTTGAAACCACGCCCATCTCTACTTAGACTCATTCTTGACCCAATCAAATTCAAAAGCCACCTAGAGCTAATTAATATTTATGAATTTCTCACATCTTCCAACCCACCTTCTGTCAACACACGTGACCTATCCAAAAACCAGCTCACAATTACATCAGCCTAAAAACTGCATAATCACAATTTCAATATTAGAAAAAGTTTGAACAGTATCACCTATGTCCTGTATTACTGCAAGTAAAAATGTGCAGATAAAATATATATTTATTATCAAACACAAAATGCATAGACAATCGTGTTCACAAAATGATAGTTAATCATAATGTGTACAGCAGTGTTAACTACACATTAATTAGCAATTTTCAAGCAATCAGAAGTTTTAAAGTCGTCAGTGTTTTTAAATAAAATATGCTATATGTGAATCCTTCCAAGTGAAATTTTCTTAACCCTACCTCCAACTTGATTTTGAAAATTCAAGGATAGCCATCAAGAATCAAACTCGCAGCCGCCACACAAGGCCCTGTGGTCCAATCAAAGATCCATTTATCAGTATACCTACAAACCAAGGAAGGGGTTTTTGTACAGGGGTACCCAACAAGATCAAGTGTGACCTACAGACCAAGGAAGGGTTTTTTGTACAGGGGTACCCAACAAGATCAAGAGTAGTTTGACCTACAGACCAAGGAAGGTTTTTTTGTTAGGGGTACCCAACAAGATCAAATGTGACCTACAGACCAAGGAAGGGGGTTTTGTACAGGGGTGCCCAAAACAAGATCAAGAGTAGTGTGACCTACAGACCAAGGAAGGGGGTTTTGTACGGGGGTGCCCAACAATATCAAGAGTAATGTGACCTACAGACCAAGAGTAGTGTGTACCTACAGACCAAGGAAGGGGGTTTTGTACGGGGTTGCCCAACAATATCAAGAGCAATGTACTGTTTTGTTTGAAGGGAAATACATAACACCATTGCAGATCTACGACAACCAGGAGTCTAGGTTAGCGTTCAAACCACCCAGGTTCGATCCCAGGGAGCGGAAACACTTCAGGGGAGTTTTCAAATACTCCATAGCTAAAAGGGTAGATCATCGGATGGGGCGGTAAATTGTGTCCCTTGTATTACAGTCCCTCTCGCTAAAGATTGCCCGGCAGTGGAAAATCAGAGAGAGTAGGCCGAGAACACCTTCACCTTCCCAAACGTAGAACTATTTATTTTTCAATCCAGATTGTTCATCTCAATGGCGTTTACGTTAGCCTGCGAAATGAAGACTGCAATCACTGATTTTCAAAGTGACTAACAATTTATGTTTAACTGAATTACCATTTCAAAGTGACTAACAATTTATGTTTAACTGAATTACCATTTCAAAGTGACTAACAATTTATGTTTAACAGAATTATCATTTCAAGGTGACTAACAATTTATGTTTAACAGAATTATCATTTACAAGCGGACATGCAACTCAAAGCAAGCTTATCCCCAACCTCAGCTACGAATTTTTTTTTATCAACATAAATATTTAATATTTATTAGCCGCTATAGATATTACTTTATTAAGACCTGTAGCGATGTTCAGTTGTGTTACAATAGAAGATTACGTAAATGTCAATCCGTTCAGCGTCACGCTAAATGATAATTGAATGGGTCATTGTGCTAAAAAATTAAAACCAACTGTACTAATTAATGGATTTAAAAATTTTAAATTACTACATTTTATAGACATATTGATTAATTTAAGAACACATGTTTAATTCAGACTGATTGGTAAAAATTAGAATGTCAAACATGCTAAAACTAAGCCTGCCCGTGGGCCACGGCCCATTTCATCCCAACGACGCTGAACGGGTTCCACTCAGGTGAAACCTAAAAAATTGGTGTCGTTATTTTCTCACCTTATAGAAGTGAATTTCAAACGCTTAATTCTCCGAACTGATTGGAAGGCACATAAGTTACTTTTCGATAACGAAAGAAATAGCGTGCTAATGTGTCGGCCATACTATGCCTAGTCGAACAGGAAGTTCCCCTTTCTTTCCAAAGCAACCACGCGCACGTCTCGCGCAGACGTTTGACAAGACGGAGAGGTGTATCGTGCAGAACGGTGTAGATTTAAATCAGTTCAACAGAATTTAATTCATTATATTTGACAGCAGGAATACACCTCAATGGTAATACATATCAGAATAATTATTTGATTCAAATGAGCTGAGTTTCAGGAAGAAACCTTAGGGGAATCGAGACAAGTGGAATTTTTTTTTTTAAAGTTTGGCAACAGAACCGTAGAGTGAATAGGGAGAATATGGTCGATTTAATGCGTAGAGTTTAAAAAAAACATAAACAGACCTTACTGGAGTTAATTATCACAAAATGGATTGAAATCATCTGAACATTTTACTACGCATAGTTAGCGTTTAAGTTCTATTGAATTCAAAATGTGGCAAATATGAACATATATTGAGGCGGAGTAAGTAAACGCGCTCTCAGATTTTATTCTGATGTTTTCGTACAAGATTCATTTAGCTTTTGTTTCGCTTTAATTCAGGTAATTTAATCATTGAAATCGTTGAATAGTAAGTATATTAAACATTAAAATATGAGGGGAAAAAACAAATAAATTTCCTATATTTATACTATTTTATTGACACTTAAAATTGAATGTATTAAACATATTTTAATATCGACAGTTGTGTGTGCATGTGAGTGTAAATGTATCTGTCATCTGTCATTTATCATTGTGCAGATTTGATCATCTATCGTCAAAACCAAGCGCACTATTGGGTTTTCGGAGACCTTGTCTTCAAACATCTGCGAAGTATTGCAATTAGCCAAGGGTCCTTTAGGTGTCTAAACGGCTTCCAGAAAACAAAATGATGTTGTGTGAAACACACGGCTCATCTTCAGTGCACTCGGAGAATTCCGAGTCTTGCTGACTGATTTCGTGACACGAATGATATCGAAACCGAAGCGCGTCCAACGCCCTTCACCTACAAGCTAGAGACTAAAGGTCGTGAGAGAGGCTTTATCTCCCTTTTGTTACGAGCGTCTAACAGCAATAGAATGGACGAGCTACTGAAGAACAAAGATTTTCGTGGCAGAATGAAAAACCTGTCCCCAGAAGTTAAAGTAAGTTTTTTGACAATATAATTTATTGCACACACTGATATTATTTTCAAGTTAAAATTAATAATTGTAATGGGAACATAGCATATAGTTTACGTATTAATTTAATTATTTATTGTGTGTGTGCGCGTGTATTAATTACTTTAAAAGATAATTTACCTGGGCTTCCTAAAACATCGATTCATTTCATCGATTAGGCACCCCTCACCCCAGTCCTGCTTCTTCCGTCAAACACACACGTTGTCATCAAAAAAATAATAGCAATGTAATAATTTTTATTACAAAAATACCAGACATGTAATAACTAATATTTCTTTAAATATTTTAGGCTTAGAATGTGAAGACTTCTTTCTGGTGTTCTACAGAAAGACGTGCTACTTTTATTCGATAAACTTCAACCCTACCACCACCACCATCATCATCAACAACGTCGTCATCCTCCCCCCATCTCCTCCACCACCACCACCATTTCATAAATATAAGATATTTTCTGTCCCTTATTTGCTACTTTATGCCACTGCTAAAATCGTTTTTCTGTTTTTGAAGCACGGGTAAAGCTGACAGTAAGTCTCAGTGGGTATTATCGATATCACGGAACAAAAAGATATCTAATTCAATCGATAAGGTAACGTGAACCGTTTTATTTTAGAAACGGAATTGTTTTCACGAGATATTCCAAGAAATATTATATTACGAAATATCTTGTTCCAGCGTTTTCTGCGAAAGACCTGAATGGATTATTCATTGAAATTTAATAATTTTGAATTCAGATTAATCGATCAAAAGCTTGGGCTAAAGAGTCTTTCGTTTTCGAGAGTTAGATTTTGAATATGACAGCTGATAACCACTGGCAAGTTATTCTGTGCAATTTTCTCTTATTTAGCAATGTATTTGTGCGTTTGCCGGTGAGTGATACATGAATGGGTATCACAGAAAAACTCGACATCAAAAAACAAACATTGTGAAAAGGTGAATTCTACTAATAATAAGACAGCATATTTCCTTCGGTCTATTTAAAAAAGAAAAAAAAGAAGAGAAAAAAAGCTATAGGACAAGAATGTTTTAATGAATGATGACTTTAAAATCCAGTTTTCTGTCACAAATGATGCGGCGAGATGAAACGGGGGTCAAACTGATAGAGTGTCATTTACTGCGTTTTCTGTTTGCACCACTTGCTGGCTGCTTGATTGGACGCTGTGCAAGCCAATGTAGGCCAATGTAGACCATTGTAGGCATTTCTGCAGCACAGGCACAATACAAATCGATCCAAGGTCTGTGAAACAGTATCGCAGAAACAAAAGACAGACAGAAAACTGGATACACACGCGATTAGAGAGAAAAAGATCATCCCAGAGGATGTTATTTAATCCGTGGTGATCTTTGCTTTAAAACTGCCACTTTGTATAAAATACAAATAATTAAAACTGCCACTTTGATTGTATAAAACACAAATAATTAAAACTGCCACTTTGATTGTATAAAACACAAGTAATTAAAACTGCCACTTTGATTGTATAAAACACAAATAATTAAAACTGCCACTTTGATTGTATAAAACACAAGTAATTAAAACTGCCACTTTGATTGTATAAAACACAAATAATTAAAACTGCCACTTTGATTGTATAAAACACAAGTAATTAAAACTGCCACTTTGATTGTATAAAACACAAATAATTAAAACTGCCACTTTGATTGTATAAAACACAAATAATTAAAACTGCCACTTTGATTGTATAAAACACAAATAATTAAAACTGCCACTTTGATTGTATAAAACACAAATAATTAAAACTGGTGATAAACCACCGTAAAACATTCACCCAAAACAAAACAACAAGTAATAATAAGTATAGGTATAGAAAAAAACAATAACAAAGAACAAAAACAACTATAGTAATGGATAGAAACAATAACAAAAACAACTATAGTAATGGATAGAAACAATAACAAAAACAAGTATAGTAATGGATAGGAACAATGACAAGGACAAGAATAGTAATAGATAGAAACAATAACAAAGTAACAAGTAGAGTAATGGATAGAAACAATAACAAAGTAACAAGTATAGCAATAGATAGGAACAATAACAAAGTAACAAGTATAGTAATGGATAGAAACAATAACAAAGTAACAAGTATAGTAATAGATAAAAGAAATATAATACGCACCCCTCTGCAAATGCAAACTAAATAAAACCAAAACCAAATTAAAAACTACCAGTATATATATCATTTAAACCACACATAAATACAAATAACAGTAAAATCAAATTATAAATCAAAGAAATAACCAGTAAATAACTGAACAAAACCAAACAAATTAAAAAAATATACCAGTAAAAGCTGAACAAAACCAACATAAATTAAACAAATATACCAGTAAAAGCTGAACAAAACCAAACACAAATTAAAAAATATGCCAGTAAAAGCTGAACAAAACCAAACACAAATTAAAAAATATACCTGTAAAAGCTGAACAAAACACAAACACAAATTAAAAAGTACACCAGTAAAAGCTAAACCAAACCAAACACAAATTAAAAAAAATATTAGTCAAAACAAAACACTATAATCCGTACCCAACCAACAAATCAAATAAATACATTGTTAACAAGCAAAACCAAACCAAAACATTTGCAATATAAACAAATCAAATAAATACATTGTTAACAAGCAAAACCAAAACAAAACATTTGCAATATAAACAAATCAAATAAATACATTGTTAACAAGCAAAACCAAAACAAAACATTTGCAATATAAACAAATCAAATAAATACATTGTTAACAAGCAAAACCAAAACAAAACATTTGCAATATAAACAAATCAAATAAATACATTGTTAACAAGCAAAACCAAAACAAAACATTTGCAATATAAACAAATCAAATAAATACATTGTTAACAAGCAAAACCAAAACAAAACATTTGCAATATAAACAAATCAAATAAATACATTGTTAACAAGCAAAACCAAAAACAAAACATTTGCAATATAAACAAAATTGAACATGCAAAATACAAGCTATAAACAAACATAAACACAACAGGCAAAACCACAAAGCAAAAATATAAAACACAAAGATCAGTGAAGTATAAAGTGCTAAAGAAACAACAAGCAAAACAACAAAGCAAAAATATAAAACACAAACATATCAGAGAAGCATAATATGCTAAAGAAACAACAAGCAGAAAATTACAGGCAAAAACAACAAAGAAACCCCAGCAACCCCCTCCCCTTAAAAAAAAATCACAGCAATAAAAGTTCACAACAAGAGCAGCAACAATAAAACAAAACCACATCGTCACTGATTACGCAAGTGACAAAGCGCTGACACAACACCAACGTCTTCGCATACACACATTGCTTACGTCACTGGCCCATTTAGTCGTTTCAAGATATTTTTTAGGGTCTAAGCACCACAGCCTTCCCATCAACATTTTTATACCTATAGTTGTACATATAGTTGTGCATAAACGTTCAAAGAAAATATCAAAGTAAACTTTTGTTATCAGATGCGCGAGGCTACAGCCAAGACACTTCACTAATTAAAAAAAACACAAATATATTCAATCGATTCATCTATTTCTACAGATAATCACAATTTCCGGATGCATGTTCTCTGTTAAAGTCGATGTTGGCAATTAAGTAGAGCAGATTGTTCGAGAATGTGCTGAATGAACATCGCGCTCAAGTGCGCTGCTAAATGAACATCAGGTGTGCTTAATGAACATCGTGTTCAAGTATGCTGAATGAACATAGTGATCAAGTGTGCTGAAAGTGCTTCGTATTAAAGGTATAAGAATGCACATTCTAAAAGTATGTTGACAGTACAACGTTCTAAAAGTATGTTGACAGTACAACATTCTAAAAGTATGTTGACAGTACAACGTTCTAAAAGTATGTTGACAGTACAACATTCTAAAAGTATGTTGACAGTACAACGTTCTAAAAGTATGTTGACAGTACAACGTTCTAACAATATGTAAAGTACAACGTTCTAAAAGTATGTTGAAAGGACATGTGAAAAGTATGTTGAAAGTACAATATTCTAAAAATATGTTGAATATACAACTTGTGAAAAGTATGTTAGAAGTTCAACGTTCTAAAAGTTTTTTCAAGTACAACGTGTGAAAAGTATATGGTGGTACATCACGTTATAGGTACTGGATGATTGTACATCACGTTACAGATATCGTGACTAAATTGCGATAAAGTAGGATCAGTCTACATCACGATGAAGTATAGTGACTGTACATCATGATAAAGCATGATGACTACATCTTGTTAAAGTAGGATGATTATACCTCGTGATGAAGTATGATGACTGTACATCGTGATAAATATGATGACTGTACATCGTGATAAAGTGAGATGACTATACCTCATGATGAAGTATGATAAATATACAAGATGTGATCAAATAGGATGACTGTACATCGTGATAAAGTAGGATGACTGTGCATCATGATGAAGTAAGATGACTGTACATCGTGATAAAGTAGGATGACTATACTTCGTGAAAAAGTATGATGACTGTACACCATCATCACTAGGATGACTGTACATCGTGATAAATTATGACGAAAATACATCGTGATCAAGTTGGATGAATACACATCATGATACTGTACATCGTGATAAAATATGATATCATATACGTCGTGATAAAGACATGAATGTTGTAGAACTCTTTAAGTGTGTACTGAATTTAACTATGCATTACAAGGTTAAAAAAAGAGAAATGTGTTAAAAGTTCAGTTAACTGTACTAGTTAAAGTGCACAGAAAGTAAGATAATCGATACAATACACAACAAAGATTTGTACAGTTCATTAGTCCAAAACTAAATGCAGAATGTCTAACAATAAGCTGGACAAGACACAGAATGTCTAACAATAAGCTGAACCAGTCACATAATGTCTAAACATAAGATGGACTAGTCACGAAATATCTAACAATAAGTTGAACCAGTCACATAATGTCTAAATATAAGATGGACTAGTCACGAAATGTCTAACAATAAGCTGAACCAGTCACATAATGTCTAAACATAAGATGGACTCGTCACGAAATGTCTAACAGTAAGCTGAACCAGTCACATAATGTCTAAACATAAGATGGACTAGTCACGAAATGTCTAACAATAAGCTGAACTAGTCACAGAAGGTCTAAAAATAAGATGGATTAGTCACGAAATGTCTAAAAAATAAGACGTATTAATCAAAACTGTCTACCAAAAGTAGTCGGACTAGTCACGAATTAAATCTAACTGTTCCAGGCTGAAAAGAAACCCGATAAATAGTTACACTGTTAAGTGACATCTGAGTATAAACTGCGCTAAAAAAAAGTAAGCTAGTTAGCAGTAAAATGCTATAAAAGTAAATTAGTTAACTGTACAATGCGCTAAATATAAGCTAGTGAGCAGTACAATACGACACTGTACGATGCTATAAAAGTAAGCTAGTTAGCAGTACAATGCGCTAAAAGTAGCTAATTAGCATTGTAAAAGTAAGCTAGTTAGCTGTACAATGCGCTAAAAGTATCCCAGGTGTACAATGGGCTAAAAGTATCCCACGTGTACAATGGGCTAAAAGTATCCCACGTGTACAATGGGCTAAAAGTATCCCACGTGTACAATGGGCTAAAAGTATCCCAGGTGTACAATGGGCTAAAAGTATCCCAGGTGTACAATGGGCTAAAAGTATCCCAGGTGTACAATGGGCTAAAAGTATCCCACGTGTACAATGGGCTAAAAGTATCCCACGTGTACAATGGGCTAAAAGTAAGTTACTTAACTATTGTCACAAAACGGGAGGCTCGTTACAAGCCGTCCCCGAGCTGAAGTTAGAGATGCAAGGGGTGAAGTCTATTTTTGGCCTGCTCCGGTGCACCTCCAAGAAAAGCCCGTGACGTGTGCCAGTACTACGTCGCGTCAAGTTGTTACATAGACACACATGACATACACCATTGATGTTTGGGTGGGGCCCAATTTATTAATGTCATGCCAAGGAACGTTTTATTGGCGGTGTGCGTTGTGAGTGTGTATCATAAATGTGAATAAATGGACGAACAGACGAACGGTGCAAAACAATAGTACAAATTCTTTCGTCCCTCTCAAAAACTATGAATAACAAGAGAGTTGAAAGATGTTTAAATCAGGTTATTTATTCCCGATTTAAAAAGGGGCACTACTCTTTCGCACAGTGATTAATCATTCATTCAACTTTCCAATGTCATACACTCTGTGGGAAATAAGGGGAGATGAAAATGATGAAATTCAAAATATAAAATAAAGATTAATTACACAATTCTTATGCGGCAAATGGGGCCGCTTTAACAATAGTTCACATGTAAAATAAGCATCACTTTCAACATTAAAGTTCTTATTTTGCATACGATATAATAGTGTTCATTTTCTTAGAGTCCTAGAGTTAAGTATGTGCGCGTTAGCCGTGCTAATTATTACTCACTATTAATGTCAGAGTTCCAAGGAGATGACGTAAGCTCACACGTCACTTATAAGCGGCACTTCAAAGTGAAACAAAGTGAAGATCACGACGCAATTGAGGCGTCGCATTACAGGTGAAGATTCTGCAGAATCTAGGCACCACTTTCAGATTATCACTGGGGAGAAATCTGAAATTTAGCTGACTGTTGTCAGCCTCGATAATTGTCGCTGTAAACGGACACGCCAACGACGTTTAGCATTATCGGGTGGAGTCGTCCAGTGGGATGTGTCGTCGCATTACATTGAGTGTAGAAATCCGGATATGTATCTCCGGCGCTAGCCTTCTCAATCGCGGGATAGACTGCCAAACGAACTCAGACAGGGGGGATGACAAAATTGGGTCCCTCGTGTCGTTAACTGCATACAACCAGTGTCGCATACATTGGTTTTTCTTGACAGTGAACTTTCCACTTTGCCTAAAATTATACTGAGTAATTTTGCCTCGTTACTCAATATATGGCATCAGACGGATGGAAAACGGATGGAAAGAGATTATTGCAGCTTTCCTTTATGAAATCTCTGTACATGAGATAATTCATACGTGAAGTTAGACTGGCTTCAGACGAATCGACGTTTTCAACATTGGGAGTAAAGTCTTCATTCTGCTTCTTATATAGCTTTCACTGAAGGTTTCCAAAACTTCCAGAAGCTACGTCCTGTGACATGATTTTTGCCTTGGATATATAGTGGTAATCGTGATGCACGCTTTTCTGTGGTCAATTCTAATGCGCACTGGCCATTTCTCTCGTCAACAACATGTGACCGTAGTGCGCAGTTGTCCCAATTTATTTAATATACATATTCTTCATAAACTAATATATATATTCAATATGATAATTGACACACACTGCGTCACGAACGTCTGTCTACTAAAGAGATCTTAGGTGACCGTTACTGGAAGTTACATGCTACATATGTAAAATAACAAAACTCGGGTTACTTCAACTAGTTTTGTTTGCGGTTTTTTAAAATGAAATAAAATATAATTTCTGTCCCTCATTTCCTGTGACAACTATATAATGAAATAAAAGTAAGCAAAGCCCACAATGTCCTAACATTAAGCTAAGTGTACAATGCGCTAAAAGTAAGCTAAGTGTACAAAGTGCTAAAAGTAAGCTAAGTGTACAATGTGCTAAAAGTAAGCTAGCTAACTGTACATTGCGATAAACGTAAGCTAGTTGACTAAAAGTAAGTTCACTAAAAGTAAGTTAACTTACTGTGAAATGCTCTAAAAGTAAAAGCTGAGTATGGAATGCGTTACAACAGCGCCAATATCTAATATCTATAGAACAAAACAGAGCCAATATCTAATATCTATAGAACAAAACAGCGCCAATATCTAATATCTATAGAACAAAAAAGAGCTAATATCAAATATCTATAGAACAAAACAGCGCCAATATCTAATATCTATAGAACAAAAAAGAGCCAATATCAAATATCTATAGAACAAAACAGCGCCAATATCTAATATCTATAGAACAAAACAGCGCCAATATTTAATATCTATAGAACAAAAAAGAGCCAATATCTATATAACAAAACAGCGCCAATATCTAATATCTATAGAACAAAACAGAGCCAAAATTTATATAACAAAACAGCGTCAATATCCAATATCTGTATAACAGAACAGCGTCAATTCATTTAAAAGCCTTACAAAACGTATCGTCATTTCACCTTTTAAAATGGGGCTGTGTCCCATCTGTCCTCCTTAAAGCTTACTAATTAATTAATTAATTAATTGTACAAAATCGATTAGGTCACATGATTTGAAAAAAGCACCCTTTTTCACAGAATGCGCAAAGTGACTCGACAGCTCCACATTATGGTGCATGTACTAATACCGCTCATTTCGTTAGACAAAATCGATGGGGTTATTTTTGATTTTATCGATTAATTTTGAAAGTAATTTTGCACAGTCGCTTTACCCATTAAACAAAATGGATTTCATTTGACTTCATCGAGTAATTTTGCATCCTGTGTAAATCATACGTGTTCATTGGCAATCTGTTTTAGAGTAAAAGTCGATAGAGTTATATTATTTTAACTACTACTTTCGCATTACCCATAATTTACAATCACTTGCTCCATTGTACGAAGTTGGTATTGTACTTTGATTTCAACGACTACTTTTACAATACACTTTATTCACAATCGCTCACTCCACTGGACAAAATTGGTGACGTCAAGCGGTTTCAATGGATCCATTTCAGCTGTTCGTGGGACTCACTGCTTAATGTGAACTTCTTATTGAAGTCATCAACATTTTGTGGTTAAATGAGGTTTGACTCGACATTTGTTCAGGAAATTGATGCAGAATTTTTTTGTAAAGCTCGGCGTTAATAAAGAATCGTTCAGAATCTTGCATGTCAATAAACTTTAGCCCGAGGACAGTACATTGTATTGGTTTTGAGTGCTCACTGACGTCACATGACATCAATGAGCAGAACCACACAAATGGCCAAGTATAAACTTCATGAAGCCAAGTGGCAGCGATGGCCCATCTATGAAAGCGATTAGCCGTGAACTGACCATTATTCTTTGACACTGATCAGTTGAAACTTGATCATTTGTAACCATTTAATCAGTAGTAACCACTTAATTATGACTGTTTAGTTGAAATTTGACCAATAGCAATTCTATTATATTTATGATGCAGACTGGCTGAAAGCTAACCAGTAGTAATCGCTGTTATATGTGACAAGAACAGGAAGGAGCTTAGATGACAGATATTGGAGGTAGACCAAAGATACAAAGTATCAAAATTAGCAAGTCATAGTTTATTCTACTTAAGACGACCTTGCCTGCTTAAGGTCGTTTGTTAGGAAGTAAGCAGCGCTAATACTTTTTGTATCCTGAAATTCCTCAAATACACACAGTGTTATTCAGCGCCATTGTCAGAATTTAGGGCTATCTCTCCCTGCAACACCTCGTAATTGATTCTTTTCTCCATCAATAAATTAAAACAAGGGGAACAACACAAGAGAAACGGTTAACTAACAATCCCCCCCCCCGGAACATGCTCTTTCTTTGTACGTATTATTATTTCTGCTTCTTCCTTGTGTACTTACATCTTCTTATTTGACATTTCAACCAATCAATGACAGTTATTTCGTGTTTCCATAGAAATGGTTTATCAACGCGCTGATCGATTTGTTTGAGCAAGAGTCGGAATACGTCATAGACGTATTGGAGGACTGTCGCTACGAGCTCGGACGTACAGCCAATGAATACAAAGGAGAGGCCGAGCAGCTTCGAGCGGAGTCACGTAATCTCGGTAAGACGAAAAAGTGTGCCTGACATCCCCCCCCCCCTTCTCTCCACCAATAACTTTCTCTTTAAACAACCTATACGCATCTATGAGTTGATTCTCGCTTTGCGCTATTAGAAGTTATTAAATAAAGTGCAATTCTTGGCATTTTGTGAATAATTCTCTACGCGTCTACGTTTTTCTACGAGTCCTCATTTTCAAATCTGTCTTAAAATCAATGGAAGTCATTTTATTGACTGTTACGTTTCCAGTATTTATTTAAAGACCCTGCTTAGAATAATTAAAAGACTTTAAATATAATTAATTCTTCCTCTCATATTCTACGCAGACTGGTTGCTCAATTTATTATCTGACTAATTAAAAGTGCGTCTTGTAGTTCAGACGACAAATTTACAGACTAATAAACTGCGAACTTTTAGCTAGATTTGAAAACAGTTAAATCCCTCTAAATTAATATGCACTCGTCATCAATCTTTCTGCTCATCCGCCCCCATTCAAATCTAAGAATTAATCTAATTGGTCTATTGTGCATAGAAATCAACTACTAAGAGTATTAACAAAAAAATAAGATTTAATAAAGTTTAACAAATTAACAATAAATCGAATGCAACGCGAATAGTCTTCACTCTGTCTTTACGCGCCTATGCCTGATTTTTGTCAATCTAAATTGCCAGAAAAGTGTTCCTTTGAGATCTGTACACTTGATTTTGCACTTAGCTCTATTCTTGTATCCTTGGTCTCAACACTCAGTCATGCCGGTTCGTTCCCTCAGTCCCCCTTTAACGACACACGTGGTGCATAAGGAATGATGTCCCTTTGTTAGTGGCTAGGAACTGGAATTTTTGCAGCATGGCCCTCAGAGTGGATTTCGACACGCTTATACCAATAAGCTAGTGCAGGTGAGGCATGGTGAAACATGAACCATGAGCCGACCTGTGGATGCAATGTGTTTGGATATAATTCTCAACCTAACAGGCCCTACTTAGGCATGGCTCAATTAAATGCGCTGAACAAAGAGTTTCGACCTCGCGTCGCTTACAATTAGATTTTAGAAAATATAATCGTCTCACATGTGTTCCATTTAACAGTCATGACGTATGAAGCAATAAAATAGATACAACGTTAAATTAATGTTCATACAAAGAGGTAATTCAAA
Organism: Sinotaia quadrata; assembly: GCA_028829895.1. Classification (NCBI taxonomy): domain Eukaryota; kingdom Metazoa; phylum Mollusca; class Gastropoda; order Architaenioglossa; family Viviparidae; genus Sinotaia; species Sinotaia quadrata. The sequence goes on from CM054178.1 coordinate 122,440,112, forward strand.
CCGACAGAGCGCTTCACAATTTACAATTAAAATTACACGCAATAATTGAATTACATGAAGAATTCATATCGAGCGCAGCATTCTGGCTCTTAGTGAACTAAACAATATAAATTAAAGTACAGAAATGGAAAAATGGTTACAATAAATTTATATTCCGTAACTTATAGGTTTTCAGCTATTTCTCTGAACCATGCTCAAGTGTATATGGAAATCATATAATACATAGCACAAATACATACTTAAACAATACATAGGCAAATACTATTAATAAAATGGTACCTTTGAGAGAAGTCGAAGGGTACCTTGATTCTCTATGGCGCCGGCTGCCTCTCACGACCCGAGTAAGCTGATGGAATTAGCTAAAATGTGCTCGAAGTGAGGGAGCGGAAGCGTGTAGGTACATATATAGAAAGGTATATTGCGTATCACGTGACTGTTCGCAAGGCATGTGGTTGGTTCGAGAACTGGACAATGGTCCTAAAGTTACATAACATCTTGACCTGTTCTAGAAGCACCTAGAAAAAGGAAGCTTTGAACAAAGGGCCAAGGGTTTCAAATATTCGAATTTGAAGTAAACAAGGCAATGTGGGTCATCAGGTCGGACATTTTTATCAGACTTGTGACACCCCCTTGCTTTTGAGGCGTTTATCTTACCAAAGATAAAATGCCTCCTACAAATTATGTATGATAAAATGTAGAAGTCCACAATGAAGAAAAATTTACACAAAAAAATTTCGACATTCTTAGAAATAAAGTGTGCAACTATATTTCATATTTACAGGAAGGAATCCGTAGGGTTCAGTTAATTGATTAAACAACATTCTATCAGTACCGGCACTTGATGGCATCAAGCACGACTCATGTAATCTGCGCCAACATTCAAAGACCCTTTGATGTAATGAATATTTGCGTCATACTGTGTCAGAAACAAAGACCAACGCATTAAACGGCTGTTCGTAAATTGCGCCTGTCCGAGAAAGGCTAGCGGTTGGTGATCGCACTCAATGACAAAGGTTTTTCCGTACAAATAGTTTTCGAACTTTTTTATGGCCCAAACTATTGCAAGACATTCCTTTTCACTGGTGGAATATTTCTGTTCAGTAGTTGTGAGTTTACGGCTTGCATATGCAACTGGGTGTTTGGTGTCATTGTGTTCTTGTAATAACACTGCTCCTAATCCTGTGTTGCTAGCATCAGTCCTTAACAAGAATGGTTTTGTCAAATCTGGCAGTTTAACAACTAAATCTGAAGTCAGTCTAGATTTCAGTGTGTCAAAAGCGTTTTGGCATGCATCAGTCCACACTACTTTTGTAGGCATATTCTTACGTGTCAAGTCAGTCAGAGGACATGCAATGGCACTAAAATCTGGTACGAATTTTCTGTAGTAGTTAGCAAGACCAAGAAAACTTCTAACTTGTGTTTTTGTTAGCGGTTGTGAAGTGTCCTTAAGTTGTGCTATCTTAGCTTCACTTGGCGACATAGTTCCATGACTCAACTTGTGTCCCAAGAAGTCTAAGGAGAATTGTGCTATTTCACACTTCGTAGGGCGGGCAGTGAGGTTGGCTTGCTTTAATCTGGCTAGCACATCTCGTAAGAGTGTTAAGTGCTCCTCCCATGTCTGGGTGCCTAGAATTAAATCATCCATGAAGTTCTCAACTCCACGTCCGTACAGTGGTTCTAACAATGACCGCATCATTTTAGAAAAAATGCTTGGAGCGTTTGAAACTCCGAAAGGCATAACTTTCCATGTGTAGTTTCCTACTGGTGTAGTGAAAGCTAGTATGTGTCGATCAGTGTCCTTGACCTTGATTTGCCAAAAACCGCGTGACAAATCTATTTTGGTATAGTAATGAGCGTTAGCTAGCTTAGTGAAGATGAGATCCGGATCAGGAAGAGGTTCGGCACAAAACTCTGTCACTTGATTGAGTTTGCGGTAGTCTACGCAAAAACGGAACGAGTTATCACGTTTTTTAATCAACACGATGGGTGATCCGTAGGCACTGTCAGTCTTCTCTATGACCCCTAGATCTAACATAGTCTTAATCTCACGTCTAACGTCATCTATCTTAGCGTGTGGCAACGGATACGGCTTCAAACGTATCGGTTTGTTGTCAGTCAGCTTCAGTGAAAATTCTATTAAGTCTGTCAACCCTGGTTTGTCTGTCAGAGTAGATGAGAACTCATTAAGCAATTCATTCACTTCTTTTTTCTGTCTTCCTGTCAAGGCTTCATTTACCCTAACGTCTTTGACAGTTTCGTCCGTCTGTAGAGGACAGTTTGGTAAAGTACCAGTGACGCAATCAGTCTCCCCCTCGTCTTCTGTAACTATCGTCGCTACGACAAAATCAGCTTGAGTGGTTTGATCCTCACGGCTTATGTACTTTTTGAGTAGGTTAACATGAAAGATTTTCTCTCTCTTTCCTGTCTGTACCTTATAGTTCAGTCCCCCTAGCTTGGCGGTAACTACAAAGGGCCCCTTCCATTTCATCTGAAGTTTGTTATGTGCTTCAGGAAGCAACAGTAACACTTTGTCATTAACTTCAAATTCTCTAGGTTTGGTGTGCTTATTGTAATATTCTGCCTGTCTAGACTGAGCTATCGTCAAGTTTTCCCGTGCTATCTTGCCTATAGTTTCAAGACGGTTTCTTAAGTCAGTGACGTATGTATAAGTTGTCTTAACTTCGTCATCTGTCTTTTCATCAGTCCAAAGTGCCTTCAAAATCATCATCGGTCCGCGTACAGTACGTCCGTAAAGTAGCTCAAATGGTGAAAACCCGGTGGAAGATTGTGGCACCTCCCTATATGCAACTAGTAGGGCAGGGATGTATCTGTCCCAGTCTTTCGGTTTATCTGTGGCGAGCTTTTTAAGTGCTGTTTTTAATGTCCCATTGTATTTTTCAATCAGACCATTTGCCTGGGGGTGGTATGGTGTGCAAGTAAGATGTTTGATGGAAAGTAAACGATTTACTTCCTTCATTACGTTGCCTATGAATTGACTCCCCTGATCTGTCAAAATTTCCGTAGGAATTCCAACACGACTCCAAAGACCGAAAAGGGCTTCGGCGACAGTTTCAGTATCAATATTTTTCAATGGTACTGCGTCGGCGAATCTTGTTGCGTAATCAATAGTGGTCAGCACGTATCGATTACCTCTCGTTGATGTGGGTATTATAGGCCCAATCAAATCCAATGCTACGCGCTTGTAGGGTTCACTGATCAGTTCAGGCTCTCCTAACGGTGCGGGTCTGATTGAATTTTTAGACTGTGTTCTCTGGCATGTGTCGCAACTTAACACGAATCTACGGATATCGGCAGTGATGTCCGGCCAATAAAACTCACTTGTAATACGACTAGTTGTTTTTTGTACACCCATGTGTGCACCAAAAAGACTCTCATGACCTAATCGTAATACGTCATTTCGTTTGGTTTGTGGAACGACTAATTGTTTCCGAAATTCGTCTCCCACTTTCGAATAGCGGTACAATAAACCCTTTTTCAGAATAATGCACGCTTTCTTATTCGAATCGTCAGTGTTGACGTCACTAACAGGTACAGCTTGTCTGCGTAACTTGTCTAGTGTTTCGTCCTCAGCTTGTAATATTTTAATCTCGCTAACTGTTGCTTTATCTACGGCTGGTGCGGCAGACATCGGTGCAGTTACAGATTTGTCTTTACTACTCGCTGCTCTGGTTACAGCGTTAACCAGTGGTGGTTCGATTGAAGTTTGTTTTTTGCACGGCAAAACATACTTGCAACCAAGGATCACGTCATGCGGTGAGTTTTCCATAACTGCCGCTTTGACTGTTCCTTCTACAAAGTCTGAAACAATCGAGACTTCAGCTACTGGTAAAATGTCTTGTTCGCCGTTTGCAAAGGTGACAGAGATTGTCTCCCCTGTGTAGTCGGTACGGTTAACTAATGATGCATTTACAATAGCGTCTAGCTCACACCCTGTATCAAGCAAAGCGATTGTGTCGTGACCGTTTGCCTGTACTGGTGTTCGATTCGACTTTTCTGTTTTAGGTGTATGACTTTCTACTGCGTAAACTTTAGCTGTTTTCTTTTCAGGACATGTTCGTGAAAAATGGCCACTATCACCACAAGTGTAACATGCAAGATTCTTTTTATCTTTCTGTTTGTCGGACTTGTTTTTAGTGTCGGTTTTAGATGTTTTATCATCACGCTCACTAGGTGCCTTCCCGTCATTTTTCTTATCCTTTCGAGTCTGCGGTTCATTCGGTCGAGACTTGTTGTTCGCGTGTGCGTTCGAGAATTGAGAATGTGCGTCATCAAAGCGATCGGCGGCGTTGCCTATCTCCTCTAGCGTAGATTTTTCCCTTATTGCTAAGTGAATCAGTAGATCTGATTTGTACGACCCGAGAATGTGGTCTTTTATCATTTCATCCCTAAGACCTGCGTACGTCTGTGGAGTTTCAGCTAGATCTATCCATCTTTGGAACAAGTCAGTTACACGTCGTATGTACTGTGCGTGCGTCTCTGAACTGGCTTTCGTGGCCTGTTTAAACTTACGTCGGTATGTGTCGGCTGTGAGTTTGTAACGTTTCAATAATGCGGCCTTGACTGTGTCGTAATTATCTGACTCAGAATCGCTAAGCTTATTGAACTCGTTTTTCGCACTGCCCTGCAATAATCCCGATAAATTTATCGCCCAATGTTCCGCTGGAATGCTTGTTGCTCTGGCTAATTTTTCAAACGTTTTTAAATACGCGTCTATTTGATCTTTGTTCTCATCAAATGGGACCATATTTATCTTTGGAATGATGTTTTCAATTCTACTGTGATTATTTCCATCGCTAGAACGCGAATCACCACTGCTTCTGCGATCACGGTTTGGATTAGTAAGTTCTAACTTCTTCACTTCTAATTCTAGCCGTTTTGTTTCCGCGTCTGCTGCGATGCGTTTTGCTTCTGTTTCCGCTGCGATGCGTTTTGCTTCTGTTTCTAGCTTTTTCGCTTCTGTTTCGGCTTCTAACTTTTTAGCTTCGGCTAACTTTTCAGTTTCTAACCTTTTCAGCTCGCGATTAGCTACACGTTCTTCCCTTTCTCTTTCTTTCTCTTTTTCCGCTTTCTCTAGCTCGGTTCTAACGTAGTTAGTCAGTTCGTCACCTTGGTAACCCAGTAGGGAACCATTCTTTTTCAGATTCTCAATAATCTGCCCTAGATCCATTTTACTGTCTTAGCGCGCTGGCTACAATAGAATGTATCTCGTGAATTGTGTGTTTTAACCGTCGGCGATAACTCCGCTTATCCCGAAAATAACTTTTAGGCTACAACCTTACAAAAATTATTTAATTTACTCAGAACACCTTCCGAAATAAATTACGCGTTAACTCTTTACACGTTTCACCTGCTTGTCACAGTGTCCGCTGTTCCAAGACTTTCGTAATGTCACGGCTCCTACCATACAACATTACACATTATATCTAGCACCCTAAATATAATAGTCCGAAGTCTGTTATTACCGATAACTCTCCTAGCTGGCGGTATAACCTTCGACTCCTCACAATGAAGTACTCAGTAACACAATACTAAATAAATCATCAATTAGCTAACATAATGCTTAACTACGCTTAAACATATATTAACTAACATGCACGCTACTCTGCAAAAGAATACATGCACATGTCACAACAAAAGCAAAGAAAATCAGTGATACAAAAATCAAAAGAACAATTGGCAATTTCTTTTCGTTCGTTCGTTTCTAGGTTATGATACGCCCTATGTATAAAAATGTTACAAGTTACAATTTAATACATATCAATCCCGCGACGACCCACACTTGTTACGTTTCCAGTATTTATTTAAAGACCCTGCTTAGAATAATTAAAAGACTTTAAATATAATTAATTCTTCCTCTCATATTCTACGCAGACTGGTTGCTCAATTTATTATCTGACTAATTAAAAGTGCGTCTTGTAGTTCAGACGACAAATTTACAGACTAATAAACTGCGAACTTTTAGCTAGATTTGAAAACAGTTAAATCCCTCTAAATTAATATGCACTCGTCATCAATCTTTCTGCTCATCCGCCCCCATTCAAATCTAAGAATTAATCTAATTGGTCTATTGTGCATAGAAATCAACTACTAAGAGTATTAACAAAAAAATAAGATTTAATAAAGTTTAACAAATTAACAATAAATCGAATGCAACGCGAATAGTCTTCACTCTGTCTTTACGCGCCTATGCCTGATTTTTGTCAATCTAAATTGCCAGAAAAGTGTTCCTTTGAGATCTGTACACTTGATTTTGCACTTAGCTCTATTCTTGTATCCTTGGTCTCAACACTCAGTCATGCCGGTTCGTTCCCTCAGTCCCCCTTTAACGACACACGTGGTGCATAAGGAATGATGTCCCTTTGTTAGTGGCTAGGAACTGGAATTTTTGCAGCATGGCCCTCAGAGTGGATTTCGACACGCTTATACCAATAAGCTAGTGCAGGTGAGGCATGGTGAAACATGAACCATGAGCCGACCTGTGGATGCAATGTGTTTGGATATAATTCTCAACCTAACAGGCCCTACTTAGGCATGGCTCAATTAAATGCGCTGAACAAAGAGTTTCGACCTCGCGTCGCTTACAATTAGATTTTAGAAAATATAATCGTCTCACATGTGTTCCATTTAACAGTCATGACGTATGAAGCAATAAAATAGATACAACGTTAAATTAATGTTCATACAAAGAGGTAATTCAAACCGACAGAGCGCTTCACAATTTACAATTAAAATTACACGCAATAATTGAATTACATGAAGAATTCATATCGAGCGCAGCATTCTGGCTCTTAGTGAACTAAACAATATAAATTAAAGTACAGAAATGGAAAAATGGTTACAATAAATTTATATTCCGTAACTTATAGGTTTTCAGCTATTTCTCTGAACCATGCTCAAGTGTATATGGAAATCATATAATACATAGCACAAATACATACTTAAACAATACATAGGCAAATACTATTAATAAAATGGTACCTTTGAGAGAAGTCGAAGGGTACCTTGATTCTCTATGGCGCCGGCTGCCTCTCACGACCCGAGTAAGCTGATGGAATTAGCTAAAATGTGCTCGAAGTGAGGGAGCGGAAGCGTGTAGGTACATATATAGAAAGGTATATTGCGTATCACGTGACTGTTCGCAAGGCATGTGGTTGGTTCGAGAACTGGACAATGGTCCTAAAGTTACATAACATCTTGACCTGTTCTAGAAGCACCTAGAAAAAGGAAGCTTTGAACAAAGGGCCAAGGGTTTCAAATATTCGAATTTGAAGTAAACAAGGCAATGTGGGTCATCAGGTCGGACATTTTTATCAGACTTGTGACATTGACACATTATTTTATGATACATGACTCTAGTTACAAATATAGAGTGATATATAGAAAATCAGATAGATATAGATAGATAGATGTATGGATAGAGTGATACCTAGTTGTTGGGTGAACTTTCTATGAGAACATTAATAGATTAGACCTTTTACTCGGGGAATATAGCTTGTGCAAAAAATCGGAATGTATTTAGTCTGAAAGAATTCATGATTATGTATTTGAGGTATTGATCAATTCTGGCATGATGCCTGATACTCATTATCTTACTCGTACAAGATACAGAGAAATTACTTTCTATACTCGTACAAGATACAGAGAAATTACTTTCTATACTCGAACAAAATACAGAGAAATTACTTTCTATACTCGTACAAGATACAGAGAAATTACTTTCTATACTCGTACAAGATACAGAGAAATTACTTTCTATACTCGTACAAGATACAGAGAAATTACTTTCTATACTCGTACAAGATACAGAGAAATTACTTTCTATACTCGTACAAGATACAGAGAAATAACTTTATATACTCGTAAAAGATACAGAAAAGAAACTTTTTTCTACTTGTACAAGTTACAGGAAAGAAACTTTCTTACTCTATGTGGAAAATAACTTTCCTTACTCTTGTAAAATACAGAAAATAACTTTCCTTACTCTTATAAAATACAGGAAATAACTTTCCTTACTCTTGTAAAATAAAGGAAATAACTTTCTATTCATGCAAAATTAAGGAAAATAACATTTTATCGAGTAAGATACAGGGAAATAACTTTCTTTATTCATGCAAAATTCAGGAAAATAAAATTTTATCGAGCAAGATACAGGGAAATAATATCACTTTCTAACTCGTGCAGGATACGCAATTATTTATTGTCATGCTAAACAGATACATCATACACAATAATTGTTGCAGGATACCCAATTATTTATTGTCTTGCTAAACAGATGCATCATACGCAATTATTTATTTTCTAGCTATACAGGATACAAAATGTTCACTGTTCAACTCATCAGGATCCTTAGTTATGCATTGTCTAACCCAGCTTTTCTCAACTTCTTTTTACACTTGAAATAATTTTTTTCAGGATACCTAATACTTTATGTTCTTGTTCCTTCCCCAACTTAAATTCATGTTACTCTGTAGTCAATGTGTTATAGATGATTTTATTTGAATGTATAGAAAAGAACGTAAAGAGGTTCATTACTGTCTTTTGTCATTACTCTTTGTCATATACGTCATCATCTTTGTATACGTCATTACTCTTTGTCGTATACGTCATCATCTTTGTATAACATGTCATCTTCGCTCTATTCACAACTTTTTAAAATATTAGTTATATATAAAACTACAGAATCTAAGAGAAGACAATCATAATTCTTACTAAAAGCCGAAGGCGAATAGCTCAAGAATTGACATATGTGAAGCAAAATCTCCGATCTTAATTATTTCCACACAATTTGACAAACAGTGCCTCGGGCAATAGATGATGTTGTATTGTAAAATGAATTCATTGACAGTGGAGCAAAGAGAGCAACCACGAACGAAGACCCGCTTGTCGACCGTGGCTCCATCCCGCCTGTCAATGGTTAGCGAGTGTTCCGAGATCAGGCGACGTCCAGACCGACGCCGGCGCATGTGCATTTCGGACGATGACGGTCGCAGTGCGAGTTCCTTATCCGTTCCGTCATATCCGGCCACGATACGCTCACCCTCGCCCTCAGCACGTACCACTCGGAGCCTGCCGGTCACACCAGTGCCGCCAAACACCAGCGCCATTGAGGAGGTAACTCTTTTTCTTTATTTATAGAACGAGTATGGTGTACATTTCTCAAATTGAAAATTTCTATATTTGTATTCGAATGCTTCACTTACTTGACCCGAAGGTGAGGTTAAAGTTGTTGGTTTTTGTAAAAATTATTTTTCTTATCCATTCTGCGGTTTCTCTTATGCGCATGCAGTTCTTTTATTTTAGTTCTGTCTTAATCTTCGTTCTGTTTTGTTTAAATAATATTTTTTAAATTTATATTATTGTCAATGATAGCAAATTAATTAACAATGACAAAAATATCTTTCTTTTTAGAGTATAAAGGATATTGTTTGTGTGCTTGTATTTTACGTTGAGTCAACCTTATAGGTTATCTCACGGCGTATAAAGGGTAAAATGGACTCTTAAATCTGGTTTTAAATCCTTCAAGAATATAATGTGATCTTTAATTTATGTTTACTTCTTATAGAACACTGACCGACCTGTAAGACTAATATGTACTTTTTAGAATAGTAAACTAACTTTAATAATCTGGTCTCCAGCTTAAAAATCGAAAGTTGCCCTATAAACCTGTTGTCATGTTTTACGGGAGATAAAAACACTTACTAAAACCCGTGGCTCTATTTTTGCTCTACGGGACGAAAGGCGTGTTTCCTCTCAAAGTGTACGAAATGCCTCTATAGTACACGGAAAGCGTACGAAATGCCTCTATAGTACACGGAAAGCGATCCTCAAACTTATTTTACTTTTCACGCTTCTGAAACTATGTCACATTGTGTCATTTTATAGGAGACAAAAGCGATCTTGAAAACTGTCACATTGTGTCATTTTATAGGAGACAAAAGCGATCTTGAAAACTGTCACATTGTGTCATTTTATAGGAGACAAAAGCGATCTTGAAAACTGTCACATTGTGTCATTTTATAGGAGACAAAAGCGATCTTGAAAACTGTCACATTGTGTCATTTTATAGGAGACAAAAGCGACCTTGAAAACTGTCACATTGTGTCATTTTATAGGAGACAAAAGCGATCTTGAAAACTGTCACATTGTGTCATTTTATAGGAGACAAAAGCGATCTTGAAAACGATGAAAGCTGCAGATGTCCACGCAGACAAAGAGAGGGAACGCCAACAGGAGCGTGTGGAAAGAATGAGGCGACAGAAGAAGATGATGGCAGAAGACAGAACGATGCAGGCGTTAAAACTGCTAGAAAAAGCTCTGGAGATGGACAAAATGTGAGATCTATCTATCTATCTATCTATCTATCTATCTATCTATCTATCTATCTATCTATCTATCTATCTATTTATCTATCTATCTATGTGTTGGTTTAAATACTTCTCTCTTTATATTGTCTTGCCTCTGTGTTTGTGTGTATGTGTGTGTGTATTAAATATCTATATACATGCATATATGATTGTAAGTATGCCTGTAATTATGTCCGTTTATTTGTATGTAAATAGTCTTAACGTCTACTGCTTACGTCTAATATTTGTTGACTTTAACTTAATCTGTCTCAGTCCCGTATATTTGTTTAATTTATTAAATGTTTTCTGCATATATTATTAGCATATAATTAATTATAGCACACATCTTTTCGGACTATTTCTGATCTGTTTGCGAGCGTAGAATCAATTTTATTATTTTTTTAATCGATGTGTATTTCTGAGGGAATTGTTATATAAGTCATATTCTCTAAGTATACAAATTATATTCGTACTAAGTAAAACTCAAACTTTTGTTATTGATGAGCAGTCAGTAAAGAGATTATCCTTGCTAATATTGTGTCATCTGATAATATTTTGCTGTATATCTGTGTAAATAATTTAAATTATTTTGACATAATTTGCCATGTTTATAAATGTTTCCTCTCACTTCTCACCCTATCTTGAAGTATTTATCCTGATTTTAATTTCTGATGACCGTTTAACGAATCTGAGAGTCAAGTTCATTACTTCTTATGGCAGTTTCAATTAATGGGGTTATCTAATTCTTTCTACACCAAGTCACTGTGTGGTGGTTTGTTTTTTTCTGTTTACACTGACAGTCGTTGAATTGTTGTAGTCTTTTATTTCGATTTGTTCTGTATGCTAACATTTCTCACCCCTGCTGACATGGACGTCAAGTTGTTTGTTTTTTTTATATATCAAACGACGCAAAATGCCGAGGTTTTTCCAAGTAAAGTGATTGTCACAGGACTTTATGTAAAATAACTTTGTCACGGCTCTTTATGTAAAATAACTTTGTCACGGCTCTTTATGTAAAATAACTTTGTCACGGCTCTTTATGTAAAATAACATTGTCACGGCTCTTTATGTAAAATAACTTTGTCACGGCTCTTTATGTGAAATAACTTTGTCACGGCTCTTTATGTAAAATAACTTTGTCACGGCTCTTTATGTAAAATATCTTTGTCACGACTCTTTACGTGAAATAACTTTGTCGCGGCTCTTTATGTAAAATAACTTTGTCACGGCTCTTTATGTAAAATAACATTGTCACGGCTCTTTATGTAAAATAACTTTGTCACGGCTCTTTATGTGAAATAACTTTGTCACGGCTCTTTATGTAAAATACTTTATCACAGCTCTTTATGTAAAATATCTTTGTCACGACTCTTTATGTAAAATAACTTTGTCACAGCTCTTTATGTAAACTTAGACTGAAGCGTCTTTTTATGTAAACTGCTACTGTGACGGTACTGTGGTAAATTGCCAGTCACTATCACGGTTCTTTACATAAGTTGACATTTTGATGGCTCTTTATGCAAGATGACACTTATGAATGCTCTTTATATAAGATGACACTTATGACGGCTCTTTATGTAAGATGACACTTATGACGGCTCTTTATGTAAGATGACACTTATGACGGCTCTTTATGTAAGATGACACTTATGACGGCTCTTTATGTAAGATGACACTTATGACGGCTCTTTATGTAAGATGACACTTATGAATGCTCTTTATGTAAGATGACACTTATGAATGCTCTTTATATAAGATGACACTTATGACGGCTCTTTATGTAAGATGATACTTTTGACGGCTCTTTATGTAAGATTGCACTGTGACATCTTTTTATATGTATGCTGATAATGTGGCGGAAAATATATAAAATTATTGAGGTTTTACTGACAATGTAATTTCGGTTTTACTGACAATGAATGTTTCGGTTTTACTGATAGTGTATATGTTGAGGTTTTATAGACAGTTTTTGCTGAGGTTTTACTGACATTATATTTTGAGGTTTTGCTGAAAATGCATATTGCCGTTTTACTGACAATATACGTTGGAGTTTTACTGACAATATATGCTAAAATAATGATAACATAAGCTGACGCTTTAATGACAATATATGCCGAGGTTTTAATGACAATATTTGTCGAGGCTTTAATGACAGTATTTATTGAGGCTCTTTATTTCTGTCGACAGGTTGGCCAAGGACAAAGAGCGACAAGGCAAAATGCTGCAAGATAAGCTCGACGACATGAAGAAGAGACGCAGCAAAGCTGCCAATGACATTGAGGTGATTGAAGAACTGTAGAACTGCTCCCTGTCAGCCGTCGCAGTTCCCTTTGGTGATTTTACAACGAATTTTTCCTTTGGCGCGTCAGTCTGGGGCACGGGTACCGTGACGTAGCTCTAAGAACGCCATGCCGGTCTAGGAAACGTCTGTCGTCTGCTACAGCAAAAGACTTTGCCTGGCAAAAAGTGAAGAATTCTAAACTCATCAATTGGTTATAGACTTTCACACAGAGTTACCTTCTCCTAACTGCTAAACCCTCAGACTGAAAAAACAAACAAACTAAAGTTAAAATTAAGGAAAAAATACATTGCTGTTAAACACAGGTGTCGTATGGATTAAAATTATGGACATTCAGACTATTTGATGATGCAAACCATTGCTCTGGTTACAAAATATAATAATAATAATTACTATTATTACATTTTTTCTTTAAAGGTGAAGAATTCACAATTTAATTTGCTACATGCTATAAATATAGTATTTTAACTTGTTTGTGAATTTGCATATTTTAGACGGATGTATATATTGAAAAGAAGGCGTTCGTTTAAATGACAAGTTATGCTGTGTATTCATTAGTCATTGAAGCGTGCCAAGATTTTGCGTCCATGAACTAATACAAAGTGTGTTTTGTCCTGCAGAAGATAAATCTTTCGGGCAGTTTTAATTAAATCGATTTTTGTATGTGTCTATATGTGATGTATTTTGCTCCAGGGGTATACTTTGCAGTTGTTTTTTTTACACGTAATGAATTATAAAATTTATATTTATAGGCTGTATAAGTTTGTACTATTTCATTATTTTAATATTAAAACCTAATTACTGGCAAGTTTGCAGATTATGTAAACAGCTCCATCAGTGTCGTCTATTATCTTTTTTTTTTTAATTGATGATACTGAAATGTGCACGAATATACAATTTTGTTCCTTTTCGATGTTATGAAAAACATAAATTATGATTCTTAATGAATGTTTCCTATCAGGTACTACCGTGCAAGTTCTTTTTCTTCTGTTTACTATAAGTCACTTCTTTTTCTCTTGAATTTTAAATAAAAACGCAGGCACCACAAGAATTCATCGAACCTCTGAGAGAGTCGATATACACCAAATGTTAGGGAAACTTACATATTTAAATCGCTTGTCGTGTATACAGTGTAAGTCTGTTTGATTCTGATTTGATTTGATTTTTTTTTTAAACCAGTGAACCATGACGCCTATTTTCGAGTGTTATTATAAACGCACAATTGTATGATCACAACCATTCACTTTCCTTTATTAGTGTGTTGTTTTTTTTAAAAAAATATTATCTGATAGTATCATGTAGTCAGTTTTCTTCGCGATGGGAAGCGCTGTTTTTAAAAAAAAAAATGTCTGAATTTGCGGCAAGGACGTAGAGCTTAGTGTTCCGTTTAATTTGTGACTACGCGATAGCTCAGTCGTTCGTGACGATAGGCGCTTTAAAAGTACACAGTACACAGTATATCATATGTTTTCAAGACCAGCCAGGCTCACTGTCTTTGTTCGAGACGATAGGCGCTGTAAAAGTATGTCAGTGCTCAAGACCAGCCAGGCTCACCTTCTTCGTTCGTGACGATAGGCGCTGTAAAAGTACGATGTCAAAATGTTCTACACTCTACAGAGTAGCTAGGCTCACCGTCTTCGTTCGTGACGATAACACTGTAAAAGTATTATGTCAAAATGCGGCGAAGATAAACGAGTTTCGACGTCTTAAAATAAGATCTCAAGTTTTGTTCAGATCTGCAGTTTAGTTTCTCTTTTCGTGACTGCTGATGCAAACGGAGTTTGTGACGTGCTGTAGATCACTGTCTTTGTTCGTGACGACATACTTTATAATAATAAACTGCCCAGTGGTGAGAGAGAGAAAGAGAGGGGGGGTGTCCAGTGTATCCAGTGTAATCGTTTGATGAAGGCAGACGCTAATGTAAAAATGTCACGTGTTGTACGGACCTGTAACCTAGTTTCTTTTGTCCCTTTATTGTTACGGTTGATGTGTTTAATATATATAAATTGTAACATAATCTAAAAATGTGTACCTTACTGTCTTTATTGAGGCCACATGAAAATAAATTTGCTGCAAGGATACGTGAGTTAAAAAATATCTAGGTGTAACTGATAAAAAAAAATCAATACACACTGCAAATTAACATTTGAACAGATACGAATATACTTTAGAGCATTGTTTACCTACTACTACTATTATTTGATTGTTAATATATTAATGGAAAGAAAAACATAACAACTCTGTACACAGAAAAGAGCGTAACTTTAAAGAAAATGGACGGAGATAAAACATTAAAGGAATATTGGCTAGTAAAGTTTTATTTTAAAATATAAAAACAAATAATAAAAAACAATATTCCGAAGAACTTCGAAAAAAAGAGTTTATTAAAAAAAAATCCATTAACTACTATAGAAATTTGAGAAAGAGTTACACACATTTTTACAGAACACTCTCAGAAATGGAAGTTTGGAAGTTTAAGAGCATATCTAGCATTGTTACGTCACGGGGGGGGGGGGATCACCATCTGCTAAAGATGTTTGCTAATGCTGTGTCATGTCGTAAGAAACATTATGCCCCTTGAAAACAACACCAACTGCTAAAGATGTTTGTTAACCGTGTGTCAGGTGGAAAATACCATTATACCCCTTGAAAAGAACACCATCTGCTAAAGATGTTTGCTATTGGTGCGTCAAGTTGAAAGGAAAAGGTGTAAACTCTGAGCATTACGTCACTCGACAAGAACATGTTCTGCTTAAGAATTCACATCTAGTAACACCACGTCGTCTAAAAAGGTGGAGTTTAGAAACTGTTGTGTCATTTGAATGTAAATTCTCTATCAAAGAAGGCTTACTTTGGAACGATAATTTGTGTGAAAAAGAACACGTTTAAGAAATGAAGTTATAAAGGTAAAGCTTTGTTATTTAGAAAGAACATTTTCTAAATGATGGTGAGAATAAAGGAAAATTACATTGATGATGATGGTGACGATTAAATAAAAATAATTTATTTTAAATCTGTGTTCACACCTAAGATATTTGTATGTTGAATTTTGTAAAATGGTGTTTACTTTTATTAGTTCTGTAATGCGTATCAATGGAATTTTTCCTCTAATGATAAGCCTACAATCTGGTCTTTTAATACGTGGCTAGAGAAATTGAATATATTTCTGTCTTGAAAAACATCTTTGTTAAAGAATAAATTACATTGATTACACTTGTGTGCAGTAGTGTACCCCTCCATTTTCTACATGCGCGCGCACACACACACACACACACACACACACACACACACACACACACACACACACGCACACACACACACACACTTACATACACACACACACACACACACACACACATACTCTCTCTTTCTTTCTCTCTGTGCTCTGCTTGATCATGTGTATATTTTTCAAATTTCAAGTACATTATATTTGATATTTTGAAGGAACAAATACTGGGCCCCTTCTGTTGAAAGGTCCGCAAGCACTCTGGGCAGTAATTACGCCAATGCGTGTATAGCTACCAGAAACAGTAATCAACATGTACAGCGTAACCATCTGCAACTGTATGTACTTGTAGTATGAGCGGTATACTTATCAGGAATGTTTTATAATAGTTAGTAGGCCTACTCAAGAGTTCTGAAAGGAAGTGAGGAAGTGACTTCAATCCAAAATCAGAATCCAGAATGTTTTAATAGTTAGTAGGCCTACTCAAGAGTTCTGAAAGGAAGTGAGGAAGTGAGGAGGTGAGGAAGTGACTTCAATCCAAAATCAGGAATGTTTTAATAGTTAGTAGGCCTACTCAAGAGTTCTGAAAGGAAGTGAGGAAGTGACTTCAATCCAAAATCAGGAATCGAGTGCTAGTAGTCCGAGCTGTGTCGCCATCAAAAGCTATGCATATTAGTGCTATTTATTAACCCTGTCGCCATCAAAAGCTATGCATATTAGTGCTATTTATTAACCCTGTCGCCATCAAAAGCTATGCATATTAGTGCTATTTATTAACCCTGTCGCCATCAAAAGCTATGCATTTTAGTGCTATTTATTAACCCTGTCGCCATCAAAAGCTGTGCATATTAGTGCTATTTATTAACCCTGTCGCCATCAAAAGCTATGCATATTAGTGCTATTTATTAACCCTGTCGCCATCAAAAGCTGTGCATATTAGTGCTATTTATTAACCCTGTCGCCATCAAAAGCTATGCATATTAGTGCTATTTATTAACCCTGTCGCCATCAAAAGCTGTGCATATTAGTGCTATTTATTAACCCTGTCGCCATCAAAAGCTGTGCATATTAGTGCTATTTATTAACTGGCGTCGCCATCAGAAGCTATGCATATTAGTGCTATTTATTAACTGTGTCGCCATCAAAAACTTTGCTCTGCAAAAGTCAAATTTAGGTAGCACTAAATTTCAGACATATTTCATCTCTAAAACATCCTTTCTGTCTCACAAACATACTCAGCTTACAAATCCTGCAGCATTTTCGTTAGCCTGACACACATAAAGCTTAAGAAATATAGCATTGATCAAAATTCACAAGTATAATGTACAATGCAGTCAAATTAATGAACATAGAAATAATGGTTCAATTACATAAGCAGTCTCTAATTTAAATCTAAAGCAAACATGGACGAAGTATTCTAAGTCTATTCTTCCTTTATCAGTCAGTTAACTTACCATAAGCTAACGATCGCCTTTATGACCAGACTCGAGTTATGTTCAAATTCATAGTGATTAGAATAGAACACTTCTTCAACAGTGGATGAAATTGACTTCAACAAGTATGAGACTATTACTAGTATTAGTCAGAAAAACTACTTAACCAGTTGTTCGTCAGCAATTTTCTAGCATATTCTCAACTCGTACCGTCGTAAGGAGTGCCCAAGGCCAGGTCACTTTGACAGTTTAACAGTGTATATAACAATTAAGTCTAGAAATAGAGATAGCAAATTTACGCTGCCACATCATAAATTTCTGTTCAACTATTGTTTAGTTGCACACACCAGAAAATTTGGATATCAGATAATTTGCGGTACACACTTCACAAATTTCACTTAATTATTCTAATTTAAATGCTATAATTCTATATGTGATATAATATGTAATATTTAAAAAAATCATTATTATAATGATAATTAAATTATTAAAATCATTTGTAACAGACTTAATTCTAATTTAAATGCTATAATTCTATATGTGATACAATATGTAATAGTTTTAAAGCCAATATTATTGTAACAATTGTAATACACTTAATTTTCTAATTTATTATTACTTTCAATTAGAGATATGTTGCTGTTTGTCTTATCGTACCATGATCCTGGATGTCATTACACCATACTTCCTGGTTTCAAATTTTCTTAAAGGTTCTTGGACGTAGAGAGATAATGGGCTGTCAGAAAATGAAGCATTTTCTCCCTCCAGGACTAGGCTCTTCCACCATTTTGGTTTTGCGGTGGTGGTGGCTGATTTATTTTCTTGCCAAATAAAGTTTGTCCTTGACGGTTTGTCAGATCGATATGGCAATGGTTTTGATTATAAACTGATCCAACCACAAAGCTTTTAAGTCGCGGCAGAAAGTAAAAATCATTTTCCTCTGAGAGACTGAATGTACTGTGTAAAATGACATAATAAGTTCAGTCCGGAGATATGCACGCGTCCACAAGAATTCATCTCAGTGTTAGTACCTAAAAATAAAAGAACAAACATAAAACCTTTCCAGAGGACGTAATCAACTTCCGGATGAACGTATTTTTCAAAGAAAGGAGAGTCATCAAGACAATACAGGACAATCAGGAGTATTTCCGGTACATCTCCAGAAAAGACACGAAACACATCAGGCCTCGTTTCTAGCAGACTGATTTCTGGTAAACATTTTACTTTGCTATGACTCTGGAAGATTTTATACCCCCAACTGCTTAGAGTGTCCAGTCCTATAGAAATCGAAATGAACGGTGAATACTAAATAAAAATGTATATGTAAAATAAATGTTAAGAACACATCTGAATGAAAAAGGCACCCAGAGGAGATGAGATTACGAAACAGAATGTGGCCGGTAATTCTTCAGCAAACAAGAATGAAGCAATGATCCGTGACTTTGTAAGGAAATGAAGTGTGGCTTTGCAGACGTCACACATGACAGCCTAAGAATGTGCGTAATAATGCGCAGTAATCTTACAGCAACGCTCCCACCATTCAGATTGAGCTGTAATTAGTCAACAGCAACAGTCTTGCCGTTCAAACTGAACTCCAGTTAGTCAAAAGCAAAAAACACCCTTGCCATTCAATTAAACTGTAATTAGTCAAAAGCAAAAAGCACCTTTGCCATTTAAAGTGAGCTGTAATTAGTCAATAACAATTCTCTTGCCATTTAAACTGGGCTGTAATTAGTCAACAGCAATTCTCTTGCCATTTAAAGTGAGCTGGTAAAATGAAAGCCTAATCAAATGTTTGATGCTTTACATGAGTTATAGTAGAAGTAGTTTGGAATAATATTTTTAAATTTACCATTTTACGTTTCTTGCTGGTCCTAAAGGCAAAATGCTTTGTTGACCGATAAAAAGCTCTGTCATTCATCGACATTAAAATATTCGTAACATTAATGAACTCAAAGTTTTAAACCGCTTTGTTCATAGGCATCTTGAAATTGAAAAAAAAATATTAACAACTAAAGACAAAATCACATCAAATGACAAAAAAAAATAATATTAACAACTAAAGACAAAATCACATCAAATGACAAAAAAATAATAACAACTAAAGACAAAATCACATCAAATGACAAAAAAAAAAATAATAATATTAACAACTAAAGACAAAATCACATCAAATGACAAAAAAAAAAATAATATTAACAACTAAAGACAAAATCACATCAAATGATGTCTGCACAAACCACACGAGTATGATTAAATTAGGAGGGTTTTCTAGACTCGTACTGAACATAGCAATACCTGGAATAAATACATTTTTCTGACTTAGTTTTCTTTGGTTAGTGTGTGCGTGCGTGCCTTATCATCTCTGCAGTAAAGTCTGCGCATGAACCTGTGCCTTTTCTGTTGATAGTACACTTAGTAAGACGTAAATTGTAATCTGGCGGGAAAAGGTTGTGCTACTCGACTACAAGCTGAGTTTTTTGTATACATGTTAATGAAGTCACCGAGTTACCGCACGCACTATTTGCATGACGTTGAATTTTATCTGGACTGCAGATCTGCGACATTCAGCAGTGTAATATTTTTTCTCTCTCTCTGAGATTTCTCCACGGGGGATCTCTACCATTATCATACCTACCATTCTCTGGCTGCGTACACCTTTGGCAGGGAAACTAACCGACGACTGCCTGCGCGTTACTGAGCTTTGACAAATGATGTTTAATTAGAAAAGTATTTGGTTCCAGTAAATATTTTTTTAGATTAATGTTTACTGAAGATTCTACGCCATTGCTTTTTAAATCTTTGTAGCCTTGTTGTTTTATAGAGGTTACAATGGCGAGCAACATGAACAAGATGGCCATGTTGTTTTATAGACGTTACAATAGCGAGCAACATGAACAAGATGGCCATGTTGTTTTATAGACGTTACAATGGCGAGCAACATGAACAAGATGGCCATGTTGTTTTATAGACGTTACAATGGCGAGCAACATGAACAAGATGGCCATGTTGTTTTATAGACGTTACAATGGCGAGCAACATGAACAAGATGGCCATGTTGTTTTATAGACGTTACAATGGCGAGCAACATGAACAAGATGGCCATGTTGTTTTATAGACGTTACAATGGCGAGCAACATGAACAAAGTGGCCGCGTACGCGGCTTTAACTTTATAATGAATGTTTTGATATAGACGTTACAATGGCGAGCAACATGAACAAGATGGCCATGTTGTTTTATAGACGTTACATTATAGCGAGCAACATAAGTACATACAGTCCCCCAACACACCCTACATTTTTACTAAAAGCGTATTTTAGTTGATTTTCGTTTCAAATGTGTTATTCAAGACATGAATCTCTCATGGCGTCTCCCGCAAAACAGTACAATTCAATTGCTCTTGAAATGGTAGCGGTCACAGATATAGTTCCATTCGTGTGAACTTTCTCTAGGCAATGCATGATGTAAAAATCCTTCCTGTCTAGTCGCACACGAAGGTCAAATCCGTTCAAGATATTTCTGATCTAAGCCTACGTTAGTTAAATTAATCTTTTTACGAAACTTTTGCGACCCGAAGGGAATGCATACAGGTCAAGCTGACCTTTCCCGTGTGGGCGACTAGGAAATAAAGTCGCCGATTACAACGCGCGTTGAAACATTTAGTAAGCAATATTTTGAACATGTCTACACAGTTTTAAATTGAAGCAAGGTAGGCCTTTATCAGACGCCCTGACGAAATTGATCCAGACAAATACGCCCCGTGTTTACTCTCCTCACGTCAGGAGCCATAGGCCTACCTCTCCCTTATGTCAGGAACTATAGGCCCACCTCTCCCTTCCAGAGAACAACGCCCTCTTCCTCTACTCTTGCACTTTATCATGAAATAAAGCCTCATATCGAACAAAATGATGCTATTTGATTAGCAAATCCAATCTCTTGTTTTTATGAAACTAGTAAATATCGAAGATAAAGCAAATTTTATAAAATAATTGAGACAAAACAAATATTAACATTCAGTACCTAATTTTACTTATAAATATAACCGCTTTGACCCTCTAATGACATTTGAATTTACCTTATTAAAAAGAAATGGATGCCATGAAAGTTGTTCTTCGACAGCTTCATGAAAGGAAAACACACTGATGAAAACACACACTTTATTAAAAAAAAATGCGTCGCTTTATTTTTGCGATTTAGCGTGTGCAAGTATTTCCATTAAACACCCACAGTCACACACTCACAACCACGTCTGTAACAAGTCAAATGAGACCTAAAATAGAGTTAACAATCTTGACGTTTTTAACTGTCAGGCATTGAGGAAGTTAAAGTAAATTATCCGAATTCGTCCGTATGGATAACCGCCTGTGACTGGTTTGTTTGTTATCTCTGTTTGAACAGACGTTCAATAGACGATCGATCGATAAGACTGCCAAAAAAAGAATAAATTGATCGGTGGAGGGCGGATGGGGTTGGTGTGGGTGCATTGATCCAAGGGTACAACCCTAGTGTGCAATATCACTTTGTACTTTCATTGCTCGGGAACTTACTGGTGACAACTGTTCTTGGAAGGAGAGCAACCAAGTTAGTAATATATATGGGTGTGTGTCTAAAGGTTTAATGTAGTTCATTCTCTCTCACTCTCTTTCTAAAGGTTTAATGTAATTCACTATTTCTTTCTCTCTCTCGCTTTCTAAAGTTTTAAAATTTTTTTTAATTAAATAATTGTCCTAGGTATGCACGAAAGATGCGTTTTAAGTAAAATTTACAAATAAAAATTCAAAATTAACAACAATATAACCATTCATAATTCTGTAATATGACGTTCAAATTATATTAATACAGTTATCACTGAATTTTTTTAAAATTTAGCTTTTCCATGTAAATGCACCAATTATGAGTGTCGTCATAGTTTGTGGTTTTACGTCTAATGCAATTATTTAAAAAAAAACAAAAAAACAACGTCCACATACTTAGAAAATGCCCACTTATCACAAACGATGACGTATTTTTCATCTAATGGGGTCATTATAAAAGTCACTTTATCGCGTAACAAACAATATGAATTTACGTTGGATACTATTATCAAACAATGACCACTCTTGATATATTTACATAGCGGTTCGCTATTTTCAGTCGATGCATCCATGTAATGTAATGGTGTATTTTACATGCGATGTATGTATACAACGGTTTGAGGTTACCAGTCAGTGCATCCATGTTATTTTATGGTGCTTATATAATTGTTCTCTGTTATAAGTCAATGCATCCATTTAGGTGTTTTTACCTGCGATGCTATTCTTAGAGTGACACATATGACATATATTTGTATGACTGTTGATGTTCAACAACAACAAGGCACACACCTGTTGTTATTAACAGACATTATACACCTGCCAGGTATCGTGTTTATACAACTGTTGCTTATATGAGGCAATACACACCTTTTTATGTATCCTATTCACACTTACAGCACATTGCTATTAACAATGCACACCTGCAATATTTGTATATTGCTATTAACAATGAAACCTGCAATATTTTTATATTGCTATTAACAATGCACACCTGCAATATTTTTATGTTGCTATTAATGCGTATATGTGATAATATCGTGTTTATGCGAATGCTGATGCCATGAGATAATTAAGACTAAATAAATATCATAAGTATAATATTATCGCCAGTTTACAAAGAAGGAAAGAAACACAATACTGTTTTGTATCATGATCTACCGTGCTTATATCACTGATGTAGTTACCAGACATTGCACACTTGTGACAGTTGCTGTTGCCAGACATTGCACACTTGTGACAGTTGCTGTTACCAGACATTGCACACTTGTGACAGTTGCTGTTACCAGACATTGCACACTTGTGACAGTTGCTGTTACCAGACATTGCACACTTGTGACAGTTGCTGTTGCCAGACATTGCACACTTGTGACAGTTGCTGTTACCAGACATTGCACACTTGTGACAGTTGCTGTTACCAGACATTGCACACTTGTGACAGTTGCTGTTACCAGACATTGCACACTTGTGACACTTGCTGTTACCAGACATTGCACACTTGTGACAGTTGCTGTTGCCAGACATTGCACACTTGTGACAGTTGCTGTTACCAGACATTGCACACTTGTGACAGTTGCTGTTACCAGACATTGCACACTTGTGACAGGTGCTGTTACCAGACATTGCATGGCGTTATTATTAGACAATGCGCACATGTGATAAATCGAGTGTAAAAGACCACAGATATGTACTTCATTCAACTTCCAAATGACAAAAGGAATAGAAAGAAAGAAAAGGAAACACACAGCATGGTCTCCTATTGCTTAGCATACTTGTCCTATTACTCAAGTTTTAACTCCCACTAGCACCCTTATCAGTTTATAAAATTGGAAAAAAATATCTGTTCACAGCACAAGGAATGTTTATTGCCCCCATTCCACCTACCCTCACTTTATCACGTTATATGTAGGCAAGGGCGATAAATTTCCATTTTGTCAGTAAGGAAAAAAAAGATTATCTTTTGACCAACGTGACTCACATAGAAAACTGCAATATTTATGTTTACTTTCCGTAGATGAAATTCAAGCACACTAACCCATTTTTCATTTTAGAAAATTGCCCCGCTCTAAAAGCCAGTCCTGGTATTAACTGAGAGTGACTTGGAGTATGAACTTCTTACACGACGCGGAGTTGGCCTGGCCGCGTTTAGGCGGATTTCTTATTTAAAGGTGTTTTCTGGCCGAGTGTACGCGGACTTGTTTACGCGACGGGGAGAGGAGGTATTCGTCTGGCCGAGTGTACGCGGACTTGCTTGTGCAACGCTTGAATTTTTGCCAATAAACTGCAGTCTTCCTTTGATTAATTGCTGGACTTCCCTCAGTTCTGGAATCCCCACCCCTCGACGCCACCGCATACGGTCATCCATCGCATTGGATACCCCTTGGCCACCACATTGGAGAGTCAAGCAGTGTGGGACGTGCATCAGGTTCCTCTTGCAACACGAAACAATTCGCACAATGTGTGTGTGTACTCTGGAATATCTTGCTCCCCCTCCCCCCACTCCATTTATCAGGGAATAAAAGACGCAGTTGAAGATAACTACAGGTAAGTGGCTTTTGGGACTTAAAGTGGTGTTTTGTTTGGGGCTTACAGTGTTGAGTGATGATTTTGTGTGGGGTTTACGGTATTGTATGATGCTTTTGTTTTAGGGGTTACGGTATTGTATGGTGCTTTTGTTTCAGAGGTTATGGTATTGTATGGTGCTTTTGTCTGGGGGGTTATGGTATTGTACGGTGCTTTTGTCTGGGGGTTTATGGTATTGTATGGTGCTTTTATTTGGGTTTACGGTATTGTGTTTTTTGTTTGGGTTTACGGTATAGTGTGGTGTTTTTGTTTGGGTTTATGGTGTATTGTGGTGTTTTTGTTTGGGGTTTACGGTATTATGTGGTATTTTTATTTGGGGTTTATCGTATTGTGTGGTGTTTTTGTTTGGGGTTTACGGTATTGCGTGATGTTTTTGTTTAGGGTTTACGGCAGTGTGTCGTATTTTTGTTTAAGTGGTGCTCTCCCCTTGATGTTATGCTGTTGAGAGAAGATTTAGCGCAATAATAACACGACACCCTGAGCTTATTCCATAGCATTCTTTATGTAAGAGAGTATTTCTTTTGTATAGTTTCTCGCGAAAGCGGCGGAAGCCGAAAGCGCCCCCTACATAAAGAAGAAGTATATTCTCTTGAGTCAGAATAATCCATTGCTTTTTGTGCTTGTTTATTGAGTGCAACAACTGCTAAATAAGTAAACATGGGGCCAAAGAAAGCTCATAGTGCCAGCCCTTTGATAAAGAAGGCAAGAAACACAAGAGAATTCAAGAAAGAACTCATGGCAAAGTATGAAAATGTTAATTTTTAATTTTGTTAATATTTTGGGGTGTCTGGAATGGATTAATTGGATTTACATTATTTCTTATGGGAAATATTGCTTCAGTTTTGGTACATTCGGTTTTCATCAGACTTTTTCAAATGGATTAATCACGAAAACTGAGCTTCCATTGTATTTCCACAAAACCACATTCAGATAAATTTTAATATCTATACAGTCTTATATCCTAACACATTATTCAATAGATTAGTGTCAATACAAATCACAGGATAGTTCTAATCAGAGAACAGAAATGGAGTTATTAGGATAATTGATAACATAGTTTGTCCATAAACTGGTTTAGTCACTATCATAATAGTCTTCATATACTTTTTGTACCAAAGCCACAAGTATATTGTTTACATTACCACTGTCAATTCCATGTGATTCCCTCCTCACATTGTAGAACAATGATTCGCTGATATTCTCTCATGGCTAACCTGAGCATTCCTTCACTGTATTAGCTCCCTCAAGCAGAACAACAATTATAGCTATTTCCAGTAACTTCCTTGTATCAGAAATTGCTCGATGTAGTCAGCATACTTTGCTACCATACATCAATGGAGTGTAGTGTATTCTTTACACTTACACATTGCAGTAGATACTTCTCGTATCTACCATGGCCATAGTGGTTTATAATCAGTAAACCTGGAGGTCCAGATAAATCAAGGAAAGGCTGCATTTTCCTGTAAAATATAATCAGGGAACAATGCTAAGTTTCTAGTTTATTCCCTTTTAACTCCATTCTGTCTTACATTCAAGCCTCAACTTACTTTTTCCTGCAACATATTTATTAGTCCAATACATGCATAGAGCATAATAAATAGAGCTTAATAGTTAAATGAGTGGGTTCACTAGAAACAATGTCAAGTGTTTAGCATACCACATATAAGGATCATAGTTCACAATTTGTAAAAATAATAGTCTACTCACATAATACCTCTCTACATAAAATGCAAGTATAACAAATCAAAAGCAAAATGCATGAAATATTTTAAAGTCCATTCACTTAACTAACCATTAAGCTAATAGCTGCCTTTTATGACCAGACTTCTTGCCACACCAAATTCAAGTGATTATACAATAGAATCCTCTACAGAAGGGGTCACCAACCTTTTTGATACTGAGAGCTACTTCATGGGTACCGAGTCATACGCACCGTGTTGGCGACCCCTGCTCTACAGCAAGTACATTTTTTATCTCAGCCCTTTGGCTGGTCTTGTTCCCATAAACATTAACCATTGGATAATAAAAACTACTCATCCAGGTGGAACTGGTTTGGATTGCATCAGCAATTTCTAGCACATTCTCAACTCAAGTTGTTTACTTCAACTCAGACCCTTTAAAAATACTATCATAATGAGTGCCCAAGGTCGGTTACTCTGACAATTTAACAATTTATATAACAAGTTACATTTAGAAATACAGAGAGACAAATTTACTCCACTACAAGCACAAAATGAAAATCTAAGTGAAAGTTAGAGAAGTTTAAGAAGAACACAAAATTAAAATCTAAGTGAAAGTTACTGAAGTTTAAGGAGAATGCAAAATAAAAATCTAACTAAAAGTTACAGAAGCTTAGGAAGAAAACAAAAGGAAAATCTAAGTGAAAGTTACAGAAGTTTAAGAAGAACACATTACCAAAGAAGAACACATTACCAAAGCCTAAGTATGAACAGTACATACGCCTTAAAAGCCAAATAAACAAACCAACAAAAAAAAACCAAATAAAAAATAATAACTCAAAAGAGTTGCGTTTGACTCGTATAGCCAGTTATACGTGCCTTGATAATGTAAAGTTCTCCTGCAACTTGCAAATCCTGACAGCGAGGGAAAATACTTGCTGTGGAAGTGCATTTGAGCCCTTGGAGAACACTTGAGGATAGAGTAGTTACAATTCTGGTCGTACGTATTCATTCACTGCAGCACTCCATCATTACCCAGAGAAATACTGTGGACAGATTTAACACCTCGAACTTATGTGAGTAATTGTGTCCATTTCTCATGCCCATGCTTGTCGCTGATAATTCAATGTTGTGTTTGGTTCTAATTGTGTGAATGTGTAAGTTGTGTCTTTTACAGTATTTAGCATCTTGCGCTTAAATGCTGGTAGCGTGTAAGCAATTATCAATCTTTTATTGCCAATGGTAGTGATTAGGAAAGTGAAGGGGTAAGATTTAGATAAAACCTCCCCTTCGCCCCACTCCATCCCCTTTGTCACAACGTGATATTTTGTATGGAGAAGCCCAGTTAGCAGTGAACCATTCGGGGCGTGCAAGCGTAAGGTAGCCATGATACCAGCTTACCTTGTGCTGTTTGGAGCTAAGCCAGCAACTACCTTTGAATTACACGTCACCTTCCCAGAAGTCTAGTCAACACCCGAGTTTGCCCGAGTTCGCCCGCAGTATTACGCGGGTTGTAGATTTAATGACTAGGGTACTTTTTCTAAGCGGGAGGAGGGGGGGGGGGCAGGGTTTTATCGCCTGGTGACCTACATTCATCGTGCTGGTGTCTTTATGTGTCACGTGATTCAATCGAATGCGCATCTTATCACCTAACTGCAGCACAAACAGTATTCTGATTCGATGGCTGATGAATTTGAACTCAACATCCGCCTCCAACTCTGAGCTGATTTCAAGGACAGATGCATAGCATCCCAGGGAGAATTTTTACGAAGCTAGAGGTGAAACTATTATTTTGGGAGAAAAAGGTGAAGAATGAGATGAGGATGAAGCAATTTTAACTCTGCTGAGGTTGTGTCATTTGCCAAATTGTTGTCATGGTTTGAATTTTTTCTGTATAGTATTTATTTTTTATACATTTTTTATTTTTTCCCTCCACCAAGTTGGGTTATTTTCTCTCGTTAATTACTTTTTTAACTACTGCTCTTGAAAGTTTGTTATTAGTTGTATTTATTTGTGTTTTTACTCTGAAGTAAAAGCGACTTTTATAAAGATGACTTTTTAAAAAGTTAAATGTAATTTCTTGCGCTATGGGGGCCATCTAAATAATATAATTAGAGTGATATGCAGTTACTGAGCAAAGGGAGTTTGTGGTCTCGTGGACAGTCGATGTGTTTGAATTGTTGTCACTGCTTTTATTTTTGTTATTGTTGCTCTTGTTTCATTTTGGTCAAGAGAATGACCTTTTATTATATCTGCCTGCTTCACACAGTTCTTTGATGTCGTTTTCACTTTAAAACAAGCCACAAATCCAGAAAGGCAGTGGCTACAATCAGATTTGACCATCTGTGACGCCATTTAATCAAGCAGTCAAAACGGAAGATACAAAAATGGTTTTTGTTTTTAGCAACATCCACGTTTATTTTTTTTTTAAAAAAAAACAACAGAATACAACGTATTTCTGCATCAAAGATAAATTAATGACTAAATTAATAACTAATCACTACTTCATACACCGACGTTTGCAAAATGTCAACCTCATCAATTGCAGATTTTCTTCTACAAAGTAAATCCTGAGATTAAAAGTATAGAGAGAACAACATAAATAATCCATTGCAAGTTGAAAATTCCTAACAATTTATAGGTACATAATACACAACAACTTCAAGAATTGACACTTTGGCTAAATATTCTCAACAGAACAATACAGTTATAATAGTGACATAAATATCAAAGATCAACTTAGCTTCAGGCCTACTACCTTGTCTGCTCTCTTCTTACAGTCACAATTTGCCAACTTTACAGTCAATTGGTATGGATTTTCAATGAACAGATCTGACGAAAAATGTCCCAAATTCTTTTGAATTTACATACATTTACATACATTTAGTCAAATTTAATCAGAACTTGATACATTTTGTCACATAGTCAATACATGATAAATTTAGTGAGTTCTTGATACATTTTGTAGGAATCTGAACCGTTTAGTCAGAACTTAAGACATTTAGTACATTAAGCCAGAATTTACTTAATGTTTGTGCAGGACTGTCTCTGCAGTTAGTCAACCTTTGGACTCTGAGCAAATGGAAGCATCCCCCAACCATTTCCCTGAACCTAAGGAGTGTGAAGGCCGAATATGTTTCGCATCACTGCACAAGGAAATTCTTTATACACGGTCTTAATAGGTGGACATGGAACTATATAAGCACCAGCTTTAGGTTTACTCTCAAACTAATGAAAACTGAATATACTTAAGAGTATAAAAAAAAGTGCACACTCACACACACACACACACGCGCATACACACGCACACACACACATACACACGCACGCACATTAAAAAAAATGTAAGGTAGAGTCGCCATCTCGAACATTGCGTAGAGAATAAACTGCCTGCCAAGAAGACGACACATACAGCGAATCATGGAGAAAGAGAAAGAAATAGTGAAATTAGTTGACAGTAAAAAACCAGAAAATTTGAGCAGGTTGCAGAAGCTCCTAAGGAACATGGGCAAGGACGCGGTCATGAAAGTAAAAAATGACGTACGTACAAAAATTGGTATAGGTAACGTACACCAAAGTGAAATAATTTTTAGGTTAGCATGAAACAGATATACTACTACTACTACCATCACCACCACCACCACCACTACTACTACTACTACTACTAAATATATAATATCTGAAAATTACAAACTAAGACAAATGTAGATAAGTTAACAAAGTTACTTAATTATATTTTATCTTGATGGTGTAAATCGGTGAGCTAGAGTTAATATGTTATCGAAATTAATAATTGTGTAACAGATTTATATGACTAGAAAGGGGTACATGTCAATTAAGAATTTTATTTTCACTTGCCCCTCTCGTTAGCGGCTCATACTAATCACCCCAGGAAAGTGACGTTTGTGAGTATTAATACGTCATAAGTCTGCGAGTTATTTCCCTTGTTCACTTAAGAAATAATCCCATATCGATCGTATAAGGTAGGTGTTGGACCTAAGGAACTTTAAATTTAATAGAAAACAACCTTATTAGCTTTCTACAAATATTGGCGGACACTTATTAACACTACAATTAACAACGTGTAGATATTTCTCACACACCTTTATTTCAGAGAGGCGTTCCAGTGCTCAATACCGCAATTTTACAGCGGAACATCGAGGCTGCCCGTCTGCTGCTTACCTATGGGGCTGACCCTTTCTCTACGGACAATGTAAGGGGTTGGCTTCCAGACAGGCTGAGTGGGTGGTTGTGACGTGTGCATGTGAAATGCAGGAGGAGAGAAAGACGAGAAAAGAACGAAATGTTTTAATTAATTCCTCCCTTGCTTGCAGAAAATTTCAACCCGGTCATCCAAACACACGTATCTAATTTTAGTAAACAAACAATCCCTTTGTTAAAAGAACAGTCTTTTCTTGGCTGGTATTCCTTCGTTAAAGGTGCCAGTCAGGAGAGAATAACAGTACTTCTTCTTTTACGCATTGCTTACAATTGCAGGGCTAAGTGACGTCATGTTCTCTCATTCAGACAATTTTATAGAGGAGAGAAAAATGATACAAAACTTCCACCCTCACTCCGGTTCAGAAAACTTAAGTAACATCCGAATACAGATATATAAACGATAGGGGTATAAATAAACTGCAAAATCAAGGAAAGGTTTCCTTTATTAATTAGCTATAGCAACCACGGTACTGACCTTTCTCAAGTCCACAAACTTTAAATTTTATTCAGGAGCCAATCACTCTAGGAGATGCTAGAGTGAGAGTCCAAGGCAATCTAATTTTGGTTTCTCCATCCATCTACACTATTTAAGCCTTCTGACATCTGTTGTCCAGATTTTCTCAAACCTGGGTGACACTCTTCACATCGGGTCCTAGCTTCATCGACAGAAGGCCCCAAATCCTCTCTTACAGACATTCATATTTTCGGTCCACTTGTAGCGGCCGAAGCAGTGACGTCAGACCGGAGATTACATAACCAAGGGAGTAGGAAAATTCAAAGCTGAGTTTAATTAGAATGTCAGAAGTTAGAACAAGTTTATGGTTAAAAGATAATAAACTTAGAACTATTATTGCTATTTAAATTATTATTATTAAAGTTAAAATATTATTATGGGTTCAGATATATTAATCATTTATGATTTTAATAAAATCGTCAGTAGGTGGGCCAATACGTCACATTGGAAGACTGACAGATTAACTGACTAATTTATACTTGCACTAGTTTAAATTTAAAATTGGAACAACTTACCTAGTAGTTTATTTTTAAAATAATAAAACAAACAAAAACACATAGCAAACAAAGGAAACAAATTCACAATAAACAAGCAGATAAGCAAGCAATACACGATCTAACAGTTCATCAACAACCTTGTGAATATGTTCAAACTTGGAAATTGCTCACTTGCAAATCATAACCTCTGGCAGACGCATAAGAAGTAAAAATAAGTTGACATCAGAACAGGTGATACCGTGAAATTTCTAAGTTTAACTTGCAACACCAAGGACCAGGTTAGGCAATTGGTATTCATAAGTAGTCATTCATATTAAGCTTAATGGTGCCAAAGGTCACTGGATGAACACTGATAGCAATGATGAACTGGGAAATTCATTATTTTCAATCAGGCCCAAAATGATTTTAACACCTTTAAAAAAAAACAACGTTAGAAAATGTACACAACCTACGACATGTAAGTTTATGGTGTAATAAATACTGTACAAACAGTGCTGCTAATTATTGTTTAGCTTTTCTTAGAGAGTATAATTATTTACAAATCAAATATAGCTGTGCGCTCATTTGGGCGCCATGTTGTGACGTTAAACATAGTAAGACGCTATAGATTATAGAAGGTACGATTATAAATGTTAGTTTTTCCTTCTCCTTTGCAAAAGTAACGATGTGTTTATATTTCTCTTCGACATTTCATTCGTTCTTTATTGACTTCTGTCTCGTGTTATAATGAGCGCTAGGTACAATTGCACTTTATTGACTTCTGTCTCGTGTTATAATGAGCGCTAGGTACAATTGCACTTTATTGACTTCTGTCTCGTGTTATAATGAGCTCTAGGTACAATTGCACTTTATTGACTTCTGTCTCGTGTTATAATGAGCTCTAGGTACAATTGCACTTTATTGACTTCTGTCTCGTGTTATAATGAGCTCTAGGTACAATTGCACTTTACTGACTTCTGTCTCGTGTTTTAATGAGTGCTAGGTATAATCGCACTTTATTCATCTGGGGTTATTCAATTTCATATGAGAAAAAGTGAGATAAGCAAATCCACTAGGAGCAGTAAGATAAACAGCTACATTTTGAGCAATGATATAAATAGTTACACTTTGAAAAGTGAGATACATATTTACAGTCTAAATAGTGAGGTAAACAGTTATACTCTGAGCAGTGAGGTAAGCAGTTATACTTTGAAAAGTGAGAATAAACAGTTACAGTCTGACCAGAGAGCTAAACAGCTGCACTTTTTGTGCAGAACAAACAGTTACAGTATGAACAGTGGGATAAACAGTTACACGCTGAGAAGAGAGATAATTAGTTATCTTTATTCTATCCGAGAAATAAATTGCCTTTATTCAGTGTGAGAAATAAATTGCCTTTATTCAGTGTGAGAAATAAATTGCCTTTATTAAGTGTGAGAAATAAATTACCTTTATTTAGTGTGAGAAATAAATTGCCTTTATTAAGTGTGAGAAATAAATTGCCTTTATTCAGTGTGAGAAATAAATTACCTTTATTAAGTGTGAGAAATAAATTACCTTTATTCAGTGTGAGAAATAAATTACCTTTATTCAGTGTGAGAAGTAAATGTGTGAGGTGTAGATTACCATTATTCTGTGTGAGAAATAAATTGCCTTTATTAAGTGAGGAGTAGATTACCATCATTCTGTGTGAGAAATAAATTGCCGTTATTATGTGTGAGAAGTAGATTACCATTATTCTGTCTGAGAAATGGATTACCTTTATTAAGTGAGGAGTAGATTACCATTATTCTGTGTGAGAAATAAATTGCCTTTATTAAGTGAGGAGTAGATTACCATTATTCTGTGTGAGAAATAAATTGCCTTTATTAAGTGAGGAGTAGATTACCATCATTCTGTGTGAGAAATAAATTGCCGTTATTATGTGTGAGAAGTAGATTACCATTATTCTGTCTGAGAAATGGATTACCTTTAGTGACTAGTGAGATCAGTTCGATGCGCGTTCAGTGTAAACTAATGCCTTCTCGTTTACACATTTATTTGAACTGCCTAGTCACTTTACAGCTATGGTGAACTTAGCAGCAACTTATAGTTACTAGTATAATCACAAGTAAATCCCACACTTTCCCCTCTTTCTTTCCCATGTGAAATAGAAAACGAATTTGTCGCAAACATGTTCTTTGACCATGATAAATATATTTCAAATTATTTTTAGCAAGGTCAGACCGCCCTACACGCTGCAGCACAGGTGGATAATGCAAGCATCCTTGTAACCATGCTGACCTTGGCTCAGAACTCTGACGTCAACGTTCAAGATGACGTAAGAATCTTATCATAATTTATTTTCTCTCTCGGAACTACGGAAGTAACCAACGGGTATTATAATGCTTGCTAATAATGAGTATCTCACTGTTCTTTACAAGAAAATCCAGTAGCTTTGGTCACATAATAAAATAAAATGTTCATATTACACATTATTCCTGGTGTCGATAAATATATTGTGTCAGAATTTTTTTATTTTTTTATTTTATTTTTTTTTTTTACAAATTTGATACTAAATGAAATATTTAAATACTCCTCCAGCAGACACCACTTGGTGGAGATGCAGGTGCTAATTTAATAAATTTATTAAATCAACAATCAAACAGACATATGACAAATACAATGAACTAGATTATTTTATATCAATTATTTCCATGGTACCATGTTTGAATAATTTCTATAATTCAATCTTATACCTAAAATACAATTCAATAATTCAATACAAATCATAGGATAGTTCTTATTGGAGACTAGATATGGAGTCATAGATAAGCGATAATAGTTTTTGCATAACCTGGATTAACTGCTGCCTCAACAGTCTTTCACTTGCTTTTGCAACAATGTTACAAGTTTATTGTCTGCCATTATTATGCCAGTTTCATGTGTTTCTCTTCATACAATGAAAACAGTGTTCTGTTTATTAGTCTCTTGAGCTAACCTGGACACTTTTTTGCTGTGCCAACTCCTTTAAGCAGAACAATAATTGTAGCGATTTCTAGTAAATTCACTGTACCACAAATTGTTCAATGTAATCAGCATACTTTTCCATGATACATCAAATGAGTGTAGTGTATTCCTTTACACTTACACACTGCAGCAGACGATTCCCACATCTCACCCAGTCATAGTGGTTTACAGTCAATGAACCAGTAGATTCAAATAACATGAGAAGATAGAAAATCAAAATGGCTACTTGCCCTGAAAAATATAATCAAGGAGCAAGGCTAAATTTCCAGTTGATCACTTTATAACTCCATTCTTTCTTACATTCCAGTCTCAACTTACAATTTCCTGCAATAGTATTTATTATCTCAATACATGCACACAACATAATAAATACAGCATATCAAAACATTGTCAAGTGTTAAGTATACTACTCATGAGCAGCTTAGTTCTAACATTTGTAAAAATAATAGTCCAGTCACATAACACATTTCTACATAAAACACAAGTATAACATATCAGTAGCAAAATGCACAAAATATTTCTAAGTCCATTCTCTCTTAATCAGTCAGTTAACTCACCATCAAGTTAACGGCCACCTTTCAAGACTGGACTTATTTGCTGCTTTAAATTCAAGTGAGCAGACAATAGATTTCTCTACAGGAGGTAAACTTTTAGATCTCAGCCCATTGGCTGTTCTCGTTCTTGTAAATCATAACCATTGGTTAATAAAAAATACTCACCCAGTGGGATGGTTTGAATTAAATCAGCAATTTCTAACGTATTTCTGCTCAAGTATGTCTTGTACACTTTCAAGCAACATATTTCTGCTCAAGTAGGTCTTGTACACTTTCAAGCAACATATTTCTGCTCAAGTAGGTCTTGTACACTTTCAAGCAATATATTTCTGCACAAGTAGGTCTTGTACACTTTCAAGCAACATATTTCTGCTCAAGTATGTCTTGTACACTTTCAAGCAACATATTTCTGCTCAAGTATGTCTTGTACACTTTCAAGCAACATATTTCTGCTCAAGTAGGTCTTGTACACTTTCAAGCAACATATTTGTTTTATTGGAGATGACTTGTCACCCGTGATTGTTCACAGTTTGACCTACAGTGCAAAGGGCTTCGTAAAATAGTGTTAATCTGCCAGTTTTGAATACTCATTAAACACTGCTAGTTATGAATACTCATCAAACACTGCTGGTTATGAATACTCACCAAGAACTGTTAGTTATGAATGCTTATCAAGAACTGCTAGTTACAAATACTCACTAAGCATTGCTAGATACAAATATTTACCGGACACTGCTAATTATGAATTCTCATCAAGCACAGCTAGTTATGGATACTCATCAAGCACAGTTAGTTGTAGATACTCATCAAGCACAGTTAGTTATAGATACTCATCAAGCACTGATATTTATGAATACTAAATACTGCTAGTTATGAATAATCATCAGGCACTTTTAGTCACAAATGCTATCAAGACTGCTAGTTACGAATACTCATTAAGCACTGCTAGTTACGAATACTCATTAAGCACTGCTAGTAACGAATACTCATTAAGCACTGCTAGTAACGAATACTCATTAAGCACTGCTAGTTATAAATACTCATCAAGCACCGATGTTTGACATTCATGATATTTTCAGATAACTTATAACTCTGTTATCATTCAGTCATTTATATAATTACAAAGAAACAGGTCAACTTTAGTGTTTCTTCACTTCATTGAAGTAATTATCACGCATTATTTATGCAGAGATTCTACTTGATATTATAACTTCGTGTTTTATGACCTGTGAAAATGTAAAAGAAAAGCAACTAGCAAATCAAATAGCCAAATTAATATTAATTTGTTGCATGCTTTCAGAGAGGGCAAACTCCTTTACACATTGCTGTGCGAAATACAAGCACTGAAACTACTGGCTGGCTGGTGTTTGTGGGAGCCAATCCTGCTATTCCTAACAAAGTAAACTAACAAGTTCCAGTTTTGTCCAAACCTAAGCAAGCAAATATTTTGAATTTTGGCAAGTTCTCCTTATTCCCACCAAAGTCAATTAACAATTTTATTTCCAATCTTACCACTTTATGCAAAGCAAGGAAAGAATTTAAAGATTTGTTCAATCTAGTCATTCCAAACAAAATAAACGCACAGTTGTAATTTATTTTGTACTTGTTTTAATATTCTGCTATTCCAAACGGAATTTAGTTATATATAATTTCTCATTTTCAGTCCAAGAAGTTGTCATTCCAGATTTATATGTGAAATTCTGACACATTTACGGACGAATAGGCAATGTCGTTTGTCACTGTCAATTTGTTTTAATTGTGTTCTCACTGATATATTGTTTTATCCTAATGAATAGCGGAAATGCCCTCATTCATTGCTGTGAATAGTTTTAACAAAATAAGTGCCGTATCATTTAAAATTATTTTCTTAACATCACGATTGTATTTTTATCGTCACATGACATTGTGTCTTACATCACACGACTTTACGTCTTACGTTCTGTGCATTACAGTTAACTACTTCGCGTTTTACATTATATGACTTTGTGGTTTATACCGCCAGGCCTGCCAAACCGCCAGAGAGATGACGAACAAAAACCAGATTCATCAGCTACTAAGAGGATTCTCCAAAGAGCTGTAAAGTTGATTTTAACAGTCTTTCCCTTGCTATACTTTTCCCTTTTGTTTTCCTATGTTCGTCTATTTCTTCTCACCTGTGTTCATTCGTCTATTCTTCTTTGTCTTAACTTTTGTCTCTGTGTTCATTCATCTAGTCTTCTTTTGTCTTAACTTTTGTCTCTGTGGCCTGTCTTTCTTTCTGTTC
Organism: Sinotaia quadrata; assembly: GCA_028829895.1. Lineage (NCBI taxonomy): Eukaryota > Metazoa > Mollusca > Gastropoda > Architaenioglossa > Viviparidae > Sinotaia > Sinotaia quadrata. The sequence continues at coordinate 122,477,305 of CM054178.1, forward strand.
AGATAGCGTTCGCTTGGTCTGCTTTCCCTTCTTCAATATTGCCCCCATCCCATTTGCGTTTCGTTTCTAGTTTGTCTCCTCTGTCAGTCTCTCTTTCTCTTTTGTATTTTTCTGTCTTTTACTGTTTGCTTCATTCTGTCTTCATTGTCTCTTTATGTGTCTGACCCTGTTTAAATGCAATATATATTTTATTGTTCACGTCATTCTTTCTTCGTTGTCTCTTTATGTGTCTGACCCTGATTAAGTGCAATATATAAATAGAAAGACATTTTCTGAGATTTTATGCAAATCATCTTTGTATCTCAGATATCCACACAACACACCCTCACACCAACCAACCTACACCTTCTGACACCCCCCCCCCTCACGCACACTCTGATCTCTTGCGAGACAACCGCACAAACACATACAGTCATATCTCTTGCGAGACAACCGCACAAACACATACACTCATATTTCTTACGAGACATTCGCACAAACACAAACACTCATATTTCTTGTGAGACATTCGCACAAACACAAACCTATATATCTTACGAGAGAAACACATCTACGCATGCACAATCAAACTTTTAATAAGCATACAAACTCACAGTTTTACTTCTTTTTTTTTACGGGGGGTAGGGTGGGGAGCAGGGTATTACTTTTAGTGAGCTTGCTTTTTGATTATACATCTTTCAACTCTATTACACTTCATTGAATGAAGTCTATAGGGTTTGTTTATATTATATTTCATTCAGTGAAGTCTCTATAAGGTTTGTTTATATTATACTTATTCTATGATGTCTCTAAAGGGTTTCTTTATATTATATTTCATTATATTAAGTCTCTATAGGGTTTGTTTATATTTCATTCAGTGAAGTCTCTAAGGGGTTGTTTATATTATATTTATTCAATGAAGTCCCTATAGGGTTTGTTTATATTATATTTATTCAATGGAGTCTATATATGGATGTTTATATTATATTTCATTCAGTGATGTGTTTATAGGGTTCATTCAATGAAGTTTCTTTAGGGTTTGTTTATATTATGTTTCATTCACCAATATCTCTGCTCGCTTTATTTACAGTATATTTTTTTTTCGATGAGATCTCTTACAGGGCTTAGTTTCTAAATATATTATTTTACCCCCCACAGTCCACAATTGAACTTCGCAACTTTAGATCCCGGACAAGTGTTCGCTGCAGACGATCTCCAGTATTCTATAAAACTTCTTAACGAACCTGAAACTTCGTCGAAAGACTGCAAATCATCAGCAAAAATGCCAAACACACTAAATTGCCACTTCATATATCGGGCGATTTACGAAACTAAATCCAGCTTCATCAGCCGGTATACCGAAGACGAAGAACTGATTGGGCCCGTCACGGAGTATCGTCTCCTGGACCAATTGTTCGTGGAGCTCACTTTCCAGTTGACCGACCGACCGGAAGAACAATATGAATACGTTTTAAGACTCGTTGCGGAAGGTGGGAACAAAAGGGACATTGTTCTGTCTGTACAAGAGATAGACTTCAGACAAATGGCGACCGAAGAACAACCGGCAGTCGTTCCTCCAGAAGTGAGTTGATCTTTTATTAATTTAATCGTTGATGGTGTCCCCTGACAGTAGTGGCGTGGATTAATTATAAATTAATAATTTCTGCGAGGTATTTTAGTGGGAAGTGAGGGTTTACGGATGATGTTCCACCTTATACCCGTTTTGCATGAGTGGTCTTTCTCTTCTTTTCGGATGTTTTACTCCGTCCGCTCTCTTCAAGAATTCTCATATTTCCATCCGGGCATTTCCAGTTTCTCTTTCTTTGGAGTTTGGAAGCCTGCTATTTATAGACCTTAGTCACACCCTCTTTTGACAGCCTTTTCTCAATCGAGAAGGATCTACGCACAATCTTTCTTTTTGCGTCTGTCTCGTTTTCTTTAATCAGTCTCTTGTAAATGTCTGTCTTGCTTTTCTTTATCCAGTCTCTTTGTAAATGTCTGTCTTGTTTTCTTTTATCAGTCTCTTGTAAATGTCTCTTATTTTTTGTTTAATCAGTCTCTTGTAAATGTCTGTCTTGCTTTTCTTTATTTAGTCTCTTGTAAACGTCTGTCTTGCTTTTCTTTATCCAGTCTTTTGTCTTTCTCTTTTTGTATTCAATCTCTTTTAAGTGTCTGTCTCGCCTTTCTTTATTCAGTCTTTTAAAAAAAAATTCTCTGTCTCGCCTTTCTTAATTCAGTCGTTTTTCAGTGTCTGTGTCACGATGTACTCTGGGGTGACGTTGTAATAATGAACTATACCAAATATTAGGAATTAATGATATATAACATCTACAAGTGCCGATGTAATCTGGGATGACGTAATAATGAACTATACCAAATATTAGGAATTAATGATATATAACATCTACAAGTGCCGATGTAATCTGGGATGACGTAATAATGAACTATACCAAATATTAGGAATTAATGATATATAACATCTACAAGTGCCGATGTACTCTGGGATGACGTTGTAATAATGAACTATACCAAATATTAGGAATTAGTTAACGATATACAATATCTACAAGTGCCAGTGCAGTTATGCCAAATTTGCTGATGCGCCACCGTCAATTCGACTAACGCCCCCCTCCCCCCACACTCATTTAGGTACACAGAGAAATAGATTTTATAAAATAAATACACAAATAGATATAATGATGGATAGAGAACATAATCATTAGACTATCACCACAAGTCACGTCAACAAACAAAAGAAGTCACGTCAACAAACAAAAGAAGTCACGTTGCATTAACCAACAGGCGAGACTGAACAATGAATAAAATTTAATAGAAAGAAAAGTTTAACAATATTTAAAAAGAACAAGCAAAATACATTCTGTCCTATTTCATAAGGCAATTCAAACTAAACGTCTGGTCACTGGAGTCACTGTTCAAAGCAAGACTTTGCTTCAGTTTCTCGATGCACAAGATACAGTCACGCAAGTAGGGACCTGCACTCTATAGGGCACATCATATTTATTTTGGATTATGCCCCTTGCAACAAATTAAAGTTAGATATGTTTCAAAAAGCATAATATTCCTATTAAAACATAATCATTCATACAATACAGAGACACTTCACCTTATCTAGTCAAGGGTCATCTGTTAATTGTACAACCCTCATATAAGGAGGGACTCAGTACACCAAGTAGTTTGCAAAGAGTAAAAAATAGAATTTTCACCCTGGTTTTCTTACTCTTGAAACCACACCATTCAACTCGCTATTCTAAAGTGATCGTCTAATTTTCTCTCCTTTAATGCTTCATCCCTAATGCCTCGTCATCTCGATGTTCGAAAGTGATTGCTGGCTTCTTCATCAGGAATGAAGGAAGAAGAAATAAGGAAACACTGTGTTTTCCACTCTTCACAGCCAGATTGTGCTGCATGCAATAGTGCTGGTGTGTGTGTGTGTGTGTGTGTGTGTGTGTGTGTGTGTGTGTTTTCCTCTTCTGAATATACCATTGTCTTATAATGTCTCAAGAAACAGTATCGTGTACCTTAGGGCTTTTCATTCAGATTGCGTAGGAATTCTGTTCCTCATGAAGTTGTATCGAATAGTGAAATTTTCTATTCAATCTGTGTTTCTCTGTCATTCAGTGGCTGATGCAATTTATAATGGCACATCGTTTTAGGACGGCAGAGTTCCAGTCTGCTTCACCGTCAAATTGGAATTCTATGTGGTAGTGTGACGTCATATTGTCTCGGGGTTTTCCTGATCGATTCACCAGTATCCAGCGCAGTGTGCGACGTTACGTCATCTTGTGATTTTCAAATATGTTTCCCCGTATTTAGTTCCTTTATAATCCTTTCAGTTCTGTGTTATTGAACCTCGTTCCTTATGAGTCCATTAAAAAATCCTGTCTCAATGACTGTATGAATTTCATGCCCTCTTTCATGCAGCCAAATATAGAGTAACTGTTTGTGCTACTGAGACTTATTTCTATTTTGTAATATGTTTTCATTTTGTTTTCTCTTCTGAGACTGTGCTTACGTCATAGTTACATTCTCGACTGCGTACTTACATGCTTCCTGCACTCTGCGTTCCTTTTCGGATCTGTCTCCACACTCTGCATGCTTTTCAAACAGAGTTAACCTTTCCTGAAAACTGTCCATCGATCGTTATTCAAACAAACAATTTTTTTCCCCAGGCCTAGTCGTGCTAATAATCATGTCATAAATCACTTAAGTCCGGTGTTGCATTCTAAATGCATGCTGTGTGGTATTGCATTGTAAGTGCGTATTGTGTTGTGCTGCATTGTCGTGCTGCATCCAAGCGCATACCCTGTCGCATCATGTTACATTTTAGCGTACATTTTAAAGTGCATGCTGTGTCGCATTCTAAAGTGCGTATTGTGTCGTGCTGCATTGTCGTGTTGCATTCTAAGTGCATACTCTGTCGCATCATGTTACATTTTCAGTGTTTACTCTATGATGTATTATGAAACATTCTAACCATTTGTTTTGTGTCGTAGCCTGCATGTCTGCGCGGAATTGGCGGTTGTTTGAGCTTGTTACCAAAATTTGTGCACGGAATTTTGAAACTGATGCGCGGCATTTTCCAATGAGAACATTGATCATGATACATCCTAACCTTTTGTTTCGATCATATCATGATACATCCTAACCTTTTGTTTCGTATTATATCATGATAACCTTTTGTTTCGTATCATATCATGATACATCATCCTAACCTTTTGTTTCGTATCATATCATGATACATCATCCTAACCTTTTGTTTCGTATCATATCATGATACATCCTAACCTTTTGTTTCGTATTATATCATGATAACCTTTTGTTTCGTATCATATCATGATACATCATCCTAACCTTTTGTTTCGTATCATATCATGATACACCCTAACCTTTTGTTTCGTATTATATCATGATAACCTTTTGTTTCGTATTATATCATGATAACCTTTTGTTTCGTATCATATCGTGATACATCCTATCCATTTGTATTGCATCGTATCGTGTCCCAATTTAAAAATGTATTTCCAGTTTTGCCCTAAAGCGGAAAAATCGTAACAACGCGCACAAAAAAATAATTGCCATTCTCTATTTTTAGGGCTACGATGACATTGATGGCAATGCAGAGTTTGTGGAACCGATCCCCCTGGCTGCTCAGGCTGTGCAGAGAGTTAAGCTCGACACTGCAGGCTTCATGGCACTGATTAGTCGCCTCACCCAGCAGCCAGTCAAACTCGGCCCGGGGCACAAGACGGTCCAATCTAAAATAGACAAACGCGTCGAGCTGCAAGTACCTGACAACTTCAAGGGGACACTGCAAGGGACTCTGCAGGTGAGTCATCGCACGATACGTTCCCCGTAATATCTATCACCGGAAGGGGATCTTTGTTGTTATTTGTTATTTATCGTTAATACTAATTTACCCTGTGACCACATTCCCTGACCGTTTATTAGTTGTACTGAAGACTACCGCTTAAGGGGGTTAATCATAATGTCTAAATTCTGTATCGAACTTTATCACTGTGTATAAAATAATTCTCTTCGACATTCTGACTGCTCTCATGCAGTACACTGCTCAGTAACTTGACAACTGTAATCATGTCTTGTATTTTCTATAGTAACCAGACAACTCTAGTCATGTTTTGCATTTTCTATAGTAACCAGACAACTCTAGTCATGTTTTGCATTTTCTAAGGTAACCAGACAACTGTAGTCATGTCTTGCATTTTCTAAGGTAACCAGACAACTCTAGTCATGTTTTGCATTTTCTATAGTAACCAGACAACTGTAGTCATGTCTTGCATTTTCTAAGGTAACCAGACAACTGTAGTCATGTGTTTTCTATAGTAACCAGACAAACTGTAGTGTCTGAACAAATTGTCAATAAATATACAATATTTGTAATTAAGCTGGAGAGAAGTGTGCCATTGAAAGAAAAGCCGGCCATGGTTGTCCAAAACGAGGCCCCTGCAGAAGACATGCAGGTGCTCAGCCAGAGTGATTACGTCAAATTCATTTCCGAGGACCAGACCGACAGCCTCCCTATGGAGGTGCTCAGTGTGGAAATGCCTTTACCTGCAGACTACTCGGGTGGAAATATGCACGTGTATTGCAGGTAGTTTGTCACTCTGTACGCGAAACGAGTGAAAATAAATGCCTCTCTCTCTCTCTCTCTCTCTCTCTCTCTCTCTCTCTCTCTCTCTCTCTCTATCTATCTATCTGTCTGTCTGTCTGTCTATCTATCTATCTATCTACCTACCTACCTACTTACCTACCTGTCTGTCTGTCTGTCTGTCTGTCTGTCTGTCTATCTATCTATCTATCTATCTGTCTGTCTGTCTGTCTCTCTGTCTATCTATAGCAGCATTGCTTCCCTTGAAACAAAATACTAAAAAATAAACAAGCTCATGATTTTATTATGTTTTAAAAAACAGGACCTGCTCGTTTGACTCCGCCACTGACAGCGAGGCAGACGACAACGAAAAGGAGTCAAGACGGTGGATAAAGAAGGAGGAGGTCAAACCCAGAACCAAAAACACTTTTAAAGTGCCAATGGCTGTAAACAAGACGTAAGTTTAAAGTAACATCTTACGTCATTTTAAAAAGTGCACAAGTAACTATGTCTCTGCCATAAGCCCTGATCTTCAGATTGGTGCTTTATGATGTCCTAGCTGTTATTCAGGACTTTGAGAACTACAAGATTACACAACTGCGAAATATATGTAGGCTAGCGACTAAAAGTACATTGTCATTTCCAAACTGATTTTAGGGTTTTTGACTGTCTTTTTATAAAAACTGACTTGAGACATCATCGTTTCAAACGTCAAATCAATATAAGTACATGATGACGTCTTCCATCACGTCAGTTAGTAATGACTTAATAAATGTACATGATAACGTCTTCCATCACGTCAGTTAGTAATGACTTAATAAATGTACATGATGACGTCTTCCATCACGTCAGTTAGTAATGACTTAATAAATGTACATGATAACGTCTTCCATCACGTCAGTTAGTAATGACTTAATAAATGTACATGATGACGTCTTCCATCACGTCAGTTAGTAATGACTTAATAAATGTACATGAAGACATCTTCCATCACGTCAGTTAGTAATGACTTAATAAATGTACATGATGACGTCTTCCATCACGTCAGTTAGTAATGACTTAATAACTGTTCAGAGAGGAGGAGACAAATTTTCAAATTTTTATTCTTATAAAGATCAAAAGTAATTAAAATTAGAAACATCATGCAGGAAGAAAAGAGAATTGAAGAGAAAAACACCCAGTGATCTACTATAAAAGAAAATTCTCCCCCCCCCACTCCGTCCATACTAGAAATAAGTGAATTATTTTGTTTGTTTTAATTCTTGGATTTTCGGACAAACTGACTTTATCCTAGTACTGATACAATAAATGAATGTCATATTGCCACAACCATATGGAGATGGTTGAACAAAAGACAGTGGGGGAACGTTGTTGTAGCGTACTGCTATCATCTACGTCACATCTCCATTGTCACAACTTTATTCCGTACCTTATTTGTTTGTCCGCATTACGTAGGACCTGATTCATCACATATTACGCGTGCAAGGATTACGTATGCTGACGTGTTTGTACGCGAGATTGTACGTGGAGTGGAGAATGTAAACAATACAGGACAGTACAGTGTAGACACGGTACTCGCCCTTTCAAAGAGTAGGAGACAGTTTACTATTTTTAATGAATAGGAATAACTTTATTGTCATGCGGGTTTCCTTTCGTTCTGTGACTAATCGCTCGTGCCACAAACTCTCTGGGGATAAAGAAATATTTTTCTAAGTGATGACAGATGAAAATAATAAGAAAAGTGAAGAAAAGAAGTAAGTAAAAAGCAATAAATTGTTAAATAAATAAATAATAATAAATAAAGCAATAAATAAACTTTGTACTGGCATCCTTTTTTTCACAGCGGAAATTACCGCGCTTTTGTAAGTAAAAAGCAATAAATTAACTTACAAAAGCGCGGCAATTTCCGCTGTGAAAAAAAGGATGCCAGTACAAAGTTCTTTCTAAAAAAAATGTCACTACAGACTCCTGCAGCCATTTAGCTCAACATTTCAGGAGCAAATTGATAAAAGTTCAAATCCTAAATCCTACTTAGCCCTACTTACTCATAGTTAAATTTATGTGCCCTGAGGTTCCTAATAATGAATTGAGTGTTTTGATTACTTACGGCTAGACTTTGTTTTGGTTACTTACGGCTAGACTTCTTAGTACCCTTCAAAAGTCAAGTCGGTAGTGTTCGAAGAAAATGTGACGGAATCGGCAGGCAGAAACGATGAAAGTAAAGTAGATGTGCTGGTTATGTCAGCACTGATTGAGGAAGATATCCATGCAGAAAAATGTAATAATCATTCGGATATGTGTGTGTAGTGAGGGCTCTAGACTTCCCATGTAAAAGAATGAAGAGGGTCACAGTTCATTCAAAGGGCGCGCACTGTTGTCTCTTGTCCTGCTGGGTGTTCGTCTCTGGCTCCCCCCCCCCCCCCGTCTGACACTCTGGCGTCAAAAGATGATCACGTGGTCCACTAACTCGCAGAAATGACGGCGTGTCCATAGTTTGGGTCCAGATTTTCCTGTATGTAGATTAAGTCGCATGAAAATGAATGATTATTCAGACTCACCATCAAGTATATTGGCGACAAGTTGATTTTGCGCTCCGCTGTCAGTGAAGTATCATCAGGCTTGGTATTACCCTTCATCAACGGTCCGCACGGATGTAATTGGTCCACCCTGGAATAGTTTCTAGAATAGAGACAAAAATCTGCCCTCCACAGGCAAAAATGTCCTATCTGACTGTTCTGCCGATGCACCGCAATGACTCATTAAGTAATTAATCATTAATTAATGATCTTGCCAAGGAAGTGGGACATGAAAAAGGGTCGCACCAGTTTGGCACACACCCTCAATTGCCCTCTGTTGGTAGGGGGATCTCTAAAAAGGGGTGGGATCGAGAAAATTATAAGACAAATAACTCTGATAAGTCAACATCCATATTTTTTTGTCACACATATATTTAAATTCTAAACTAAATGCGAACTAAATGTATAGACTAGTCGTAAAACATTGTAACTATATATGTATACAATATTCTCAGACTCAAGTAAAATATTGTAATAATAAATGTATACACTAGTCTCAGACTCGTAGTAAAACATTGTAATTATAAATGTCTACAATATTCTCAGACTCGTAGTAAAACATTGTAACTATAATGTCTACACTATTCTCAAACTATTAGTCAAATATTGTAAATATAAAAGAATAGAATATTATCAGACTAGAAGTAAAATATTGTAATTATAAATGTATACAATATAGTCAGACTAGAAGTAAAATATTGTAATTATAAATGTATACAATATACTCAGACTAGAAGTAAAATATTGTAATTATAAATGTATACAATATACTCAGACTAGAAGTAAAATATTGTTTAACAGGATAACAGCAGTCGAACCAAGACAAGCAGTCCCCGAGGAAAGAGTTAGAAGGAACATCGCCAAGCAATACAGAAAGAGAAAAAACAAGTCTGTGGTCTTCTTTGTTGTCGCCCGCCCTTGGAAAGGTTTGTCACTGCGTGTTTGATTGAACGTAGTCAAGTTGTCAACCTGTGCTTTATTAGATGTAGTCACGTTTTGTCAATGATTCTTGACAGAATGTAGTCAAGTTTGTCAATACGTGCTTTATTGAACATAACCAAGTTTTGTCACTGATTACTTGATTGAATGTTTTAATTTTCTGGTGTGTATGCTTATTTGACCGTTGGACAGTTTGTCGGTTAATGTTTTTACCGTATTAAAGATTGTAGGTTTGTTAAACCGTGGTACGATAAAATAAATTAAAGTTAAAATGTATTAGTTTATTTTGTTGGGCTGGTGATAATGTTAGTGTATTTTGTTATACTGGTGATGTACATCCGTGTGATTTGTAAAATCTTGTTGACATTCCTGATGATGTACATCCGTGTGATTTGTAAAATCTTGTTGACATTCCTGATGATGTACATCCGTGTGATTTGTAAAATCTTGTTGACATTCCTGGTGATGTACATCCGTGTGATTTGTAAAATCTTGTTGACATTCCTGAGTGTTTTGTTAGACTGATAAAGGGTACTCGTGGTCTAGACACCAGTCTAGACTCGTTACTCGTGGTCTATACACCAGTCTAGACTCGATTTTTCTTTGTGTGTTGGTAGACTCTGGCAAAGTGTATTGGATAATGTCGATAGACTATGAACATATTAGGCAATAACTGTTGTTACTCACAAACACTCACAAATATGCAAGTTACCCCGCAATAAAACACACTTTTAGTATTTATTTATAAAGAGAAAATCTTCATCATCACCTGAATAGGATGGTTGTCATGTCGAGAACTTGTGGTTATCGTCAGTGCGCCGTCTCAGTTGACACCTCATCTTCTCAAACACCTGGCGGGCGGCTTCAGCCTAGTTCAGCTCACCGGAGAGGTCAAAGTGCCCAAGTTCTCAACGTTTCGCATCTCACTCACTGGGGGTCTTGTTCTTGAAGATGGTGTAAGTATTCACATCTCACTCACTGGGGGTTTGTTCTTGAATGATGTAAAACTTGTAAGATTTCACATCTCTCTCACGGGGGGTTTGTTCTTGAATGATGTAAGACTTGTAAGATTTCACATCTCTCTCACTGGGGATCTTGTTTTTAAATGGTGTAAGCATTCATATCTCTTTAAATGGGTGTTTTATTCTTGAATGGTGTAAGTTTGTACAGCTCTCTCTCACTGGTACCTTGTTCTTGAATGGTGTAAATTTGTACAGCTCTCTTTCACTGGTACCTTGTTCTTGAATGGTGTAAGTTTGTACAGATCTCTCTCACCGGTACCTTATTCTTGAATGGTGTAAATTTGTACAGATCTCTCTCTCACTGGTACCTTGTTCTTGAATGGTGTAAGTTTGTACAGATCTCTCTCACTGTTGCCTTGTTCCTCAAGATGGTGTGCATTTTGTTTCAAGTGTGAATTTTTATTAAATCTTGAATCTCTGTAACTTATTTTCTTATAATTTAAAGTTTTTCGATTTCTAATTATTCACACATTTTAGTTTCATACAATTATCTGGTTCATACAATAATAATCAAAACTCATTTGATATGGACACTAATGCTACAATGCAGATTTATGACTTTGCATTAGTAAAGACTCAAACAGAAACGGACGCCCCAAAATAATATAGACTCGTACAATATTGTAGACATACAGTAATGTAGATCTACTGACTATTGTCTATTAGTGACATTTGTAGTTTCGCACACTAGATCCATACATTAATGCACACTCATAATTTAATTAATGTAGACTATTACAGTGTTATAGACTCAAGGAAGGAAAGAGATAACCGTACGTTAAAATATTAATTAATGCTTCTCATACTAACAATTGAAACACTACTCAAGAATTTTATATAGAGCACACATGACGTCATCAGTTCTCTATTTCATTTTAACACAGATTCATCTTTGGTCCGAGAATAAGTAGGCCATCACTGCGCATGAGCAAGAAATGAGATATTTTGTTTTGTGATTCGTTTCAACCTATCTACCACCATTCATCCTAATCATGAAGTTTGGGATTTAACCCGAATACCCGTATTAATATGTACTCGTTAAAGTTATTACAATTATCCGACTTAAATAATAAAACATTGGCTATTCAATGCAAATTCTCTAACACATGCTTTTACTTCCGGTTTCAGACACCACAAGAAACAATTAGCTTTCGGTATGCAAAATCAAAACTCAGTGAAAACAATCACTGCAAATTTATTGTGCGAGGAATAAACGACACAACTATAGAGGGCGCCGTGTATGTAGAGAAGAAAAAAAGCAAGAAGGTCAAAGGTCAGGACCAATGGAAGTCCGTGGGAAAAATTGCCATTGACCTTTCAAACTACAGAGTTCCTGAGATTACGCAAGAAGTCGAAGGTCAGCTTTTGATTTTAAATCTCTTCGTCCGTTCTCTTTAATTAATGTGTTGAGAGAAGGAAGACAAAAGCCAATTAAAGGTAAGACGACAGGTAAATGTCACAACAGACAACTAAAGCCAAGAAATCAGATGAGTGTGACAACAGCCAATTCATAGCAGACACTAAATGTGTGACAAATGAAAATAATTAATAGCAAGAACTAAAGTAAGTGTGATAACAGCCAGTTAAAAGTAATAATTCTTCTAAGAGTGATAACTCAATTGAAAACAAGAATTCCCGTAAGTGTGACGTCAGTCACCCCCCCCCCCATTCCTAAATTAATTAAAACCTAGGGCAATGACGACTATGAATGACGCACCAATCCAGTGACTTGTATCCCCCAGGCGGAGTGGTCTCCCGCCAACATATAACAATAACAAAGATGATACGTAAGTTACAAGAAGAATTTTACACAAAATGAAGATGGTAAAGAATGACATGAAAAGTGAATGACAAATTAATTTTCAAAGGTTTATAAAATAAAGAATAATAATAAGTTTATCAAAAATGCAATTTCAACAATCAATCCTGACTATCCTGGGAGAATTTAACCTGCATCTTAAAGGGTCCGTTTTACTAATTTTACTGTTCAAGGAGGGTCTCTCCCTTTTTAATAAAGATAATTTTTAGAGTGACTGTTCCTGAATATGAAAGTTCTGTTAAACACCGCACTTCCAAACACTAACACATAGGGGAGCTTATCCTGTGATACACCGCTTGACTCAGCATCTGCCACACTACAGTGCTGTGATGTCACCACATTTCATCTCGTGTCGTCTGCTTTTTCTCACAGTGAAACAAATAACTGATGAGGTCTCTACCTGGGATCTCCAAAACGAAAATCACGAAGAGCTGGCCCAACTTGGTACCAGACCAAAAGCAGGAAGGAACTAAAAGAAAACAGGAAAACTCTGCAGTATTAAATATCTTTAACACTTATTTAATTGCGAACATGTCCAGAGACTTATTCTCCCAGTTACACGTTTCACTATTGTGAAAAAGAATTATAAATTAGACTAAATAATGCTCTGTCATAGATCACATTCTTTCACACAATAAATTTGGTAAATATTTATACCTTTTGTTCTTCAAAATTAAAGGGTTGAAAGAACTACTATCTGTGATGATTTCGAATTCCGTCTTAATTATTCAATCTTCCCCCCCCCCCCCCATTTAAGTCAGTGCGACTTCACGCATACTCTGAATCTATGTTTACGATACTAGTATTCACACTTTTCTCTTCTGGACTTTACGTCCTAGATTGCAGTAAAACAAATGTCTGAAATTCTTTCCCTAGGTTCCTTTCTCACCTTCTGTCACGTGGCATTTTACGTCATATCCTGTATTTAAAACCTTCCATGTTAACGAGCTCCTTGTCACACACACGGAAGCATGTGCATTTGTTTCTTCCCCTTAAATTGCCGACTCCCATTGATAAATTTTCCAAATGTTACGATTTAGGTCTTATCCTCGTGTTCAGACTATTGACTTTAAATATTTACGTTCACACCTACACTATACTATGACGGAAAAACATCCGGCACCTGTTTGTGCTATCAGAATGGTTGACAACTTTATGGGTGTATGTTCTTTTAATGGCACTCCACCTATAAAATGATATATTTTACTATTTTGCTATTTATTTAATGCGACCGGCTAAATTATCAATAAATCTCCGAGGGGAATGACGTATGACAATTGCCAGTGAAAGAGAACTCGAGAAAGTTTATGAACAGTCAGTTAAGAACTTTAATATGAGCAAGTGTGACAACTCCCAATTATAGACAGGAAATCACTGTGACTACAGTTGCCAACGAGTAGCAAATACTTAGATAAGTGTAACAACCTGCGATAACAAACCAGAACTCAGATAAAATTGACAACAGGCAGATGAAGGAAAGAATCCAGACAACTGATAACTAAAGGCTTGAATTCAAATGAGCGTGATAAAACGTAAATTCAAGTGTGACAACTTAAAAGTTGAATACAGGAAAGTGTGACAAACGCTAGTATAGTCCTTGTGAAATTTACTAACATTAATTTTATCATTATAATTAAAATAATACTGATGTTGACAGTGTTACGTTGAACGAGGTGGTGGTGGAGAACTTCACTCACTCAAACAATCATTCTCGTTCGACCTGTTCTCGTGGAAAACAAAATAACTGAAGACGGAAGAACTTTGGTGTTTTTTTTTTAATTAAAGGGAGATTACACAGTCATGTGGAATTTGAACGGAGGTTACCGACCTTTAATAACTAGATCAGTTCATCCGTTCGTCTGTCTGTCTGCCTGCCTATCTGTCTGTCTCTGTTTATGTCAAAATTCTGATTGTTAATCATAAGATATACAATCAAAGTTTATCTTCTACCCATATATAACTAATATAACACAAATATATCGCTTTATTTATAATTTTATGACAGTAAACAACGACACGCAAGGATCACTTAACTCTACCAATCATGCACTGCAAATGAAAACTCGACAAAATTAACCAGTTTATTAAACACGGAAGTGTTTCAAATAAATGTTCAGTGAATCAAAACAAAATAGTTTGAGTCAGTCTATATTCTATAATAAATCTATTTTATGTTTAGTGGATCATAAAATAGTTTGAACTAGTCTATATAGTACATAAATTTGTTAAATATTTAGTGAATCAAGCCACAATAGTTTGAGCCACTCTATATTCTATATAAATCTATGAATCTATCAGTGAATGATGGTAAAATAATTTGAACCCGTCTATATTCTACATAAATCTATTACATTTTCTAAGAAGAAAAGCAAATCTGTAAAATCGTGCAATAGTTTAACTCTTGTAATTATCTATTGTATTTAATCCCGAATGCAACTAGGTGCAATTAAAAATTGTTTGCAAAACAATTCGATTCCTTGATGTGACAAAACAATCTGACATCATGCTGTGACAAAACAATCTGACATCATGCTGTGACAAAACAATCCTATGTCTTCCTGTGATAAAATAATCCGACCTCTTGCTATGACAAAACAATCCGACCTCTTGCTATGACAAAACAATCCGACGTCTTCCTGTGACAAAATAATCCGACCTCTTGCTGTGACAAAACAATCTGATATCTTGCTGAGACAAAATAATCCGACCTCTTGCTGTGACAAAATTATCCGACCTCTTGCTGTGACAAAACAATCTGATATCTTGCTGTGACAAAACTATCCGACCTCTTGCTATGACAAAACAATCTGATATCTTGCTGTGACAAAATTATCCGACCTCTTGCTGTGACAAGACGTGTGGAGACGATAATATTCTCCTAATTAACGAGACCCTCTCGTCGTTTAAATTAACCTCTCACCATGTGTGTCATAGACAAAACTAAACCATTTACGGACACCCTTTTGATGGAGATGGCTAGAGAGCTGCCGGCGGCCGAAATGGCTCAATTTGGGATTCTCATGGGGCTCAAGCAAGTGGACGTTGACAACATATTAACCAACAGCTCTTACTTTTCTCCTGTGTTCAAATCCTTTCAGGTAAATTGATCCTCCTTGTCTCGACATAGTAATGCATTCCGAGCTTGCAGACTTTCACAGGTAGCACATTCGTAACGTCAGATAAACAGACTTTCACAGGTAGCACACTCGTAATGTGAAAAGCTTTTCAGTGGGGGGCCGGAGTAAGAGCGAACGAATGACTTGTTCAATGTACTTTTAGATGGGTGGAGCAGTAATTATCATACATGTGTAAAGATATCTGTGTACAGTAATCATTAAGTATTATTTTTCAAAACGGTTATGATTAAGTGGTGGGATTCATAGGTATTGCTGAGAAACTAAACTTAATATAACTTGCCATTCCTATAGTTAAACTAAATGTATTATAGTTTGCTATTACTATTGTTACATGTCACGGGGTTAGTTGACCTGATTGTTGCTCTTACTCCTGCCCCCCAACCCCTCCCATTATATTTTCTCTCAGTGAACCAAGTCAGAGGCATAAATGTTAAAAAAATTAATAAAACATAGAAATAAGTTAAGATTCTATCTTTATTAGGCAACGATCAATGCAATTGCACCGTAAATAGAATATTATTGGAACATCAGTGTGTTTTCAAAGATTTTGTTGTTTCCATAACTGATTACTTGTCCAGAATCATTTTCAACAGTTATCAACGCAGATATGCTTAATCAGTTTGCAGCGCGGCCATTTCTAGATATCCAAGAGTAAATGTACATGCCGTTATAAGATATGAAATTAATATTTATCGATTACGAGGCCGCATATCTATCTATCTATCTGTCTGTCTTTCTATCTATCTATCTGTTTGTCTGTCTATCTATCTATCTGTCTATCTATCTTTGTCTGTCTGTCTATCTATCTATCTATGTATCTATCTTTGTCTCTTTGTCTATCTATCTATCTATCTATCTATCTATCTATCTTTGTCTGTCTGTCTATCTATCTATCTGTCTGTCTGTCTATCTATCTATTTAGCTACCTACATTTGACAAGTGCACAAAGCCAGGCATCGTCACATTAATGTCTTCTCCTTCTTTCTTTTCTTCCTTTCTAAAACAAAAATCAACGGCCAACTATTCGACAGATTCTGAAAAGTCAGAAAAACAGGTGTCAGTCCTCTGCAGAGTTTGGTGCTTCCATTGCCAAGGCTTTTAGAGACATGAGCTGGAACTTGCAGTTAGAGTGGCTCTTTGACCGATTAAAGGAATCTCAGTGGAATGGGTAAGTGATGTTTTTCTGTGTTGTCTCCCTTTCTGACTTTAATACAGATCGATTGCGGATAAGGCTGTGTTTTATCGCCAGTCAGAGAAGACTAACAGTTGATCCTTTTCTCCTGATCAATCAAAGTTTCCACCATATAAGATTAATAGTAGGCCCAATAAAAAACTAAAAAGAAAACAACAAACAACAGACCGATGACTACGAAATAACAGCCATTAGTGACTGTGACCTTGACCATAATAATGCAATTTGATTGGTCGACTACTTGGGTCTGCCTCACGAGAAGTGGTAAACCGTAGAGGCACAGGCGCTTTGCATGCGCATCTCTGAGCTTTAAATATCTGGGCAACCAAGTGGACGCTTCCCCAGCGCCGCCATATTGGCATGGTGCACAACGGCATAAGCATCAGGGGTTACATGATTCTTTTTACACAAAAGCGGCCGTACTTAAAACATAAATCTACACTATCTATTTAAAAAAGTAAAATAATTAAAATGCACAGGAAAACATCATCGCCAGACAAGCAGAATTAATGAAAACACGATGAGGATAATTAATTTATATTGAATGTATTAATTAATTTATTTATTGGCAATTACAGAGATGCATTTATCATTTTTCGCATGTTGTTAAAGTGATTATCTATATATGCGTTATCAGTTGATGGAAGTAAACGTTAGCAAATTCCATCACCCATTCAAATAATCTATTCAGTCATCTATTCAACTATCCATTCAATCATCTATTCAATTACCCCTTCAATCATCTATTCAGTTATCTATTCAATCATCTATTCAACTATCCATTTAATCATCTATTCAATTATTCATTCAATCAAATATTCAATTACCCTTTCAATCATCTATTGAACTATCCATCATTCAATCATATATTAAATTACAATGTCGGTCATCTATTCATTTATCATTTCAGCCATCTATTCTATTCAATTATCCATTCAATCAATCATTTCATCAGTTTGTGAAGTCTTGAGAGTTGATACTCTTTTAAATCGAAAAAATATTTGCGTCTCTCGAAGATTCTTCTAAGATAAAAAAAAGAAAAGAAATCTCTCTTATTATTTCTTCTTAAAGAGGCCACAGCAGTTAAACAATCAATTTCAGAAACCACTTTATAACACTTGAATGAAACAGTCTGTGCACGCATAGCGCGAGCATCCACACACACACACGTACTCATGTTCGTCATTATAATGTAAGGAAACGTAATACATACAACACGCACTGATACTATCTACTTTGAATTAATATGGACACTGAATAATTTTCCTTCTTCATTCCTTTCATATTACTCTGTCTTTCCGACTGCATGAGGTTCAGTACGTGTGTATGCGCGCGCATGCGTGTGCGCATGCGCGGCTGATAGTACAAAAGCCAATATATTATATGCAGGTATATATATATATATATTTAAAATCACGACCGTGTGTTATGTTTCAGGCTGGCCGGCATGAGAGCACAAACTTCGAGGTGACATTTAAATTGGGACAAGCGAATATAGGGCACCATGACAACAATTGCTGGACATTTTGTGGTTGGTTGGATTCACTTATTTTCAGGCATGCTGTTTGCTACTGGAGTCTCGACTAAAATGCCCGATTGCATTCAAGTTATTTATGTGTTGCTGGTGAATTTGATTAATATGCAACAAAATATTTTGTTTTCTTCAAACAATGATTCTAACTTCTCTCTGTATTCCAAACGTTTAAGTAAATGTTTTATGTAGTCTGTTTTAGCTTTAGTTCGCTTTTAGATGTCCCATGATGACTTTAAAGTGACTCTACAGCCATTTCAAAGAATCAACCAATACATTTATTCACATGTACCTTGTTACGATTATTATTTTATGGGTTTTTAAAAATTTTCTTAAGTAAATTGTTTAATTTAAATAAACTGTTTATCCTTGATCACAGTCATTGAAGTATTTGTTCACAATGAGCAGAGCATACACAATATTGTGTATTAAAGTATCTGAAATAGAATGTTGTATACAAAATATTGTGTATTAAAGTATCTGAAATAGAATGTTGTATACAAAATATTGTGTATTAAAGTATCTGAAATAGAATGTTGTATACAAAATATTGTGTATTAAAGTATCTGAAATCGAATGCTGTACACAAAATTCAACAGAGTAATTCTGATGAATACCTCAGAATAACTAACAGTACTTACAATTTCCAAGATTTTCACAGTATATTGTATATTGAATTACTCTGTTGGATGTCCCCTCAGAATGACTAATATTACTTACAATTTCCAAGATTTTCACAGTATATTGTACATAGAATCACGATGAGCGTTTCAAAACAAATAATCATAAATCACTCACACACACACACACACACACACACACACACACACACACACACACACACACAACACCACTCTTCAGTAGAACAGTTACTAATGTGCGCTTATTTAGTAAAATTGTAATTATTTATACACTGATCTCTGTAAAACATCAAACTCTTCAGTAAAACAATAATTAGATCTTCTTGTTTATAACTTTTAAACCTATAATTAGAACAGCACTTTTCCCGGTAACCTATATAAGTTTACTGACACTTGTGTCAGCAAGCCTATATAATTATAGTTACACTTGTGTCAACAAGCCTATATAATTATTTTTATACTTGTGTCAGTAAGCCTATATAATTATATTTACACTTGTATCAGCAAACCGATATAATTATATTTACACTTGTGTCAGCAAGCCGGTATAATTATATTTACACTTGTGTCAGTAAGCCTATATAATTATATTTACACTTGTGTCAGCAAGCCGATATAATCATATTTACACTTGTGTCAGTAAGCCTATATAATTATATTTACACTTGTGTCAGCAAGCTGATTTAATTATATTTACACTTGTGTCAGTAAACCTGTAATAATTAGACGTATACTGTACAATTAGATCTGTTTATACATTAGTAAACCTATAATTTGATCGGCACGAACTCCAGTAATCCAATAATTATAATATATATATACACTCACGAACTCCAGTAATCCAATAATTATAATATATACACACTCATAACTACAGCTGAACTTTCTTATTAAGTCTATAATTGATGTACGTGTACCTGAGCTAAACAATAATAGGTCTGCATTTAACTCAAGAATATTATAATTAAATCTACTGTGACTTCAATAAAATCGCATTTGTAATCATACATGGATGTGTAAACCTATAATTAAATCTTCATTACCGTAAAAATATGATTACTGCTGCCATTTAGTAAAGTATAATTATATGTACACTGACATATACCAGTCTATTAGAAAATAATACCATTAAAATATAATTGAATTTAACTAACTTAAGAAAGCTGCATTAAGATTAAGTCATTCAAATTTCACACCTATGATTAGAATTGCACTTACCTGAGTAAACTACATAATTAGATCTACATTTGCCAAATTAAATATATATAATTAGATCTACACTTTAAAACATATAATGAGATGCAATTCAGAAAAAGTTATATGTCAGAACGCTGCAATAAACTTAGAGTTATTCGCCCTTTCATAAATGTAATTAGATCCGCGTTGCAGTAAAACTGTAATGCGATCTGCACATCGCTCCTTAAACATATTATTATATCTCCACTTATTAGATCTGCACTTATTAAACCCAAGATAAACACACTTCAATAAAAGTGTAATTACAACTGCACTTATGTAAACCTATAGTTAGATTTAAACTTCAGTAAACCTATAATCAGATCTACACTTCCCTAACAATTAGATCCACATTAAAAAAACCTACTTAAATCTACACTCTTAAAGCTTCTAGATAACATTCTCATCACATTCGTGAATCACGTCTGCTCATCTGCAGTTTCGAAGGAGTAGAGTAGCCGAGTAGTTTAGGTTTTGGGACACTCAGACATTCAAAGGTGAATCACGTCTGCTCATCTGCAGTTTCGAAGAAGTAGGTTGGCCGAGAAGTTTAGGTTTTGGATACTCAGACATTCAAGGTGAATCACGTCTGCTCATCTGCAGTTTCGAAGAAGTAGGTTGGCCGAGAAGTTTAGGTTTTGGATACTCAGACATTCAAGGCGTCGTTGGTCCAAGATCACCTAAAGCGTTTTTTTTTTGTTTTTTTTTTTCTGATTTTAATCGAGCATGAGAATGTACAGTTTGAAGAGAGCGTCTACGTAATGCTTGGAAATGTAACGCTCACAGACATTATTTGAAAGATTTGTATGTCCGGACCAGAGAGTATTTAGTGTTACACGTGCCTCTTGTCTATGTTCACACGTACCTGTAAAGCGTTTGTGACATTTAATTTTACATATCAATGGAAATAAAATTGTTATACATCTATCTACCTAAATGTCTGTCTGTATGCCTATCCGCCCATCTATTTGTTTCTATACATTTGTCTATTTATTTATTAAATTTTCGTCTTGTTTGTATTGCTGTTTGAAATAAGTCGAAAAACAGTACTATTTCCATCATTTATAACTTAAGATTTATGCAAATGACGTTACCAGGCCTATCGCTTTCTTACGGCCAGCCCTGCTTCGGGGGCCAACATACGTCTACGAAACTAGGTCTCTCCAAGAGTCAATTATTCAGGCCCACTCCTTTCAGTGGCTTATTGAAATGGGTATTCTAAGCACCAGGAAGTATGTAATGACCCATAACTCAGTGATCTCTAGAAATAGCAGGATCGTAGGCCTACCAACACAGCACCTGTGAGCGCGAGTTGTCTGCCATGGAACCAAACCACGTCATTGAGTCTCGCTGCTTGCGTCATTACGTAATGAGAAATAAACACACTGATTGGTGTGACAGTATAAAGTGAGCGCCAAAAGTTACGTGTCCTTTCCGTGTTCAACTCGTTACACCCACTATGACGATTAAAAACAGATTCTTAAAAACAAAAAGTACCTATATTAGTAGTAGTCAATGTTCAGTCTTATCATTTTATCCACTTATTTCTCCAATTAGCGGCAGCCTGGTATTAATCTTGTCTTCACAGTAATGGTTTAGTACCACCGTCTACGAAACATGGTCATAGCACTTGTACCATGGCAGCATTGCGAGATAACGCTGAAACGAGGCTGTGTATTACGTGGTTCTGACGAATATTGGTGATTTGCTTAATGCTCCATTTCCTTCCGGCAAGACAACAAAGCTGAGATCAATGGCTGACTGCAATGACAGAGCGTTGATACACGAAATGTAGGTCACTAAGGTATATGAAAGCAGACGATTTCGCAAAGGGATGAGTGTGCCAGTCTACTGGCTTTATTTTCTTTCTCACGAGAATAAGGGACACGCTGTCTTACAGGTAAGTGATATCGCGTGTCAAAATGTTGGCTGTGTTGCCATGCTGAGTAAATGTTTGACGCAGATTCAAACAGCGTACAATTTTTTCTCTGAAAAAGTTTTCGTTGTCACTTCGTTGTATTTGTGCTTGTGTAAATATGTATCCGTATGTGGAATGACGAATGTACTTATATATGTATATATTTGTGTGCAGATGAGTGTGTGCTTCTCTGTGTGTTGGTGAAACCAGAATAGAGTGATCGTAGAAATCCATTCAACTGTATAATTACTTCGATATATCGAAAGTAGTTCTAAACTGTATTTGCTTAGGTATTAAAGTACATTCTGAGATCTCCAGAATAACATTAAAGCAAAAAATTTGGAAATCAGATCGATGAATATCAAATGGTCCTCAATGAAGTTCGTCATGCAAATTAGACAGTAACTACTACACTTAGAGTTGTCGGTACTGTTTACTTAAGTTTGTGTTCTTTGAATTTTGAGTCGACCAAGGTCGAAAACTACTGTCTTTTTACAACTTTCACCCCCCAACCTTGTCCTAAATCTTACGTGTTCTAATTCAAACTTGTCATAAATCTCTCACTGTGTCCTAGCTCTTGCGTTGTCCTTACTCTCACCATGTCCTAATCCTCACTTTGTCCAAACTGTCACTTTGTCCTAATCCTCACTTTGTCCAAACTATCACTTTGTCCTAATTATCGCTTTGTCCTTAAAATTACAACTATTCTAATTCTTACCTTATCCTAACTCTTACCTTGTCATAACTCTTACTTGAACTAACTCTTACCTTGTCCTAACTATTACGTTGTCCTTACTCTTACATTGTCCTAACTCTTACGTTATCTTAACTCATACCTTGTTCTCTCTTACGCTGTCTTACTCTTACCTTGTCTTAGCACTCACCTTCTTCTAACTATTATATTATCCTAACTTTTACCTTGTCCTAACTCTTACGTCGTCCTAACTTTTTTTTTGCCTTGTCCTAACTCTTACGTTGTCCTGTTACCTAAGTCTTACGTTGTCTTAACATATACCTTGTCCTAACTCTTACGTTGTCCTAACTTTTAACTTGTACTAACTCTTACGTTGTCCTAACTTTTAACTTGTCCTAACACTTACGTTGTCCTTACTCTAATGTTGTCCTAACTCTTACATTGTCCCTACTCTTATATTGTCCTAAATCTTATGTTGTCCTTACTCTTACGTTGTCCTTACTCTTATGTTGTCCTAACTCTTACCTTGTCTTAACTATGAGAAATGATAACCATAAGGTCGAGTGTCTGCTGCATGCCTAAGAATGTAAATCAAATGGAGGGTGTGGCAGAGTAAATTTGCCTATCCCTATTTACAGACTTAATTGTTATATAACTTGTTAAATTGTCGAGGTGACCCAACCTAGGGCACCCATTATGATGGTATTTTTGTATCGAAGTTGGAGTAAACACTCGATGTGAGAATATGCTAAAAATTGCTGATGTAATGCAAACCAGTTCCAACTGGACGAGTAGTTTTTATTATCCGATGGTTAAGATTTACGAGAACAAGACCAGCCAATGGGGTGAGATCAAAACCTTTACAATCTGTAGAGAATTCTATTCTCTGATCACTTGAATTAGTTGTGGTAAGAAGTCTGGTCTTGAAAGGCAGCTGTTAGCTTAATGGTGTGTTAACTGACTCATTGAAAGAGAATGGACTTAGAAATATTTTGTGCATTTTTGCCATTGATATGTTATACTTGCGTTTTATGTAGAGATATATTATGAAAGTAGACTATTGTTTCTACAAATGTTTGAACTATGATGCTTATATGTAGTATTCTAACACTTGACATTGTTCTAGTGAAACCGCTCATAAAATTATAATGCTGTATTTATTATATGTATGCGTGTATCAGGCTAATAAATACTGTTGCAGGAAACTGTAAGTTAAGACTTGAATCTATAAAAGAATGGAGTTAAAAAACTATAAACTGGAAACTTAGCATTTGCTTACTGATTATATTTTTAAGGGCAAAGTATTGTTTCTTTCTGTGTATGATTTGATAATTTGAACCTCTTGGTTTACTGATTATAAACCACAGCGACCAACCATGGTAGAGGCGGATGAGCAGTGTGTAAGTGTAAGTATACACTACACTCCATTGATGTATGGTGGCAAAGAATGCTGACTACATTGAACAATTCTTGGTACAAGGAAATTGCTGGAAATTGCTACAATTGCTGTTCTGCCTGAAGGAGTTAAATACAGCAAAATGACCCAAGTTAACCTCAAGAGAAAAGCAGTAAATCAATGTCCTACAAACATGCAAGAGAAACACAGAACTGGCACGGAAAATAAACTTATGTATTTGTTACAAAAGTGTGCAAAAGACTATTGAGACAGTGCCTGAAGCAGGTTACATAGAAACTATTATTTCTTGCCTCTAATAACTCCATTTATGTTCTCTGATAAGTACTATCATGTGGTTTGTATTGAATTGTTGAATTGTATATTTTGGATATAAGATTTTGTAATATAAAAATTATTCGAATGTGGTTTCATGGAAATATCGATGTCTAGTAATCTTCTTCCATTGTATCTGTTATATGTATATTTGATTGTTGAATAAATAAATGTATTGCCCTTCTTACATGTATTGATAACCTTATGTTGGAGAAGAAAGTGGGTGGATGAGGGATCGCTAAATTTAGATTAAAGACGGATTTGTCTTCACTTTTAGTAAGAAGTTTCCACCTACTGAATATTGTGTAATGGTAAATGTTTGTCTTTAATGTTGTGGAAGAGAGAAAACGTTTACAGCGCCCGCATATCCACCAAGTGAGAGAGACGAGTGGTGCCTGCTAGGGAATTATTAATAATATAAATTAAGGTTTTCATTAATAGTAATTAGTTTAGCTTTTAATTAATTAATAATTAATCATAACCATTAACTAGGTGGCATTGGCGTCAGAGGTGTATGTGAATAAAAAATGCGAAAAGAAATATGACTGTACAATAAGTGTGCAGTGAGAATACAACGTTTCAATGTAGACAATATTCATATGACTGTACAATAAGTGTGCAGTGAAGTCACTAGATTAGGAAGAGAATACAACGTTTTAATGTAGACAATATTCATATGACTGTAATTCAATGTGCAGTGAAGTCACTAGATTAGGAAGAGAATACAACGTTTCAATGTAGACAATAGGCCTATTCATATGACTGTAAATCAATGTGCAGTGAAGTCACTAGATTAGGAAGAGAATGCAACATTTTAATGTAGACAATATTCATATGACTGTAAATCAATGTGCAGTGAAGTCACTAGATTAGGAAGAGAATGCAAGGTTTCAATGTAGACAATATCCATGCGCGGGAGCTAAACTTGTACGTGCGTCATTTTACCCCCCCCCCCTTCCGTCTTTTTCGCGTAGGAGATTCGTCATGGCTCAATGCGAAAAGCAGATGTAATCTGTTGTCAAGTTCATTCTCTACAGTACATTTACATTGTAAGCATACAGAAACGCGAAGAGTTGTATTGTGGGAGTTACTCCTGTCTCTAAAGTCTCAACTTTTTAATTACTGCCAATGTGAATGACATTATGAATGTACTAAATTTGTTGGTAATGTAAACACTGCTTTATTTATAAAAATGTACTAAATGTGTTGGTAATGTAAAAACTGCTTTATTTATAAAAAAATTACTTTGTGTGTTGGTAATGTAAACACTGCTTTATTCATAAAAAAATACTTTGTGTGTTGGTAATGTAAATACTGCTTTATTTATAAAAATGTACTTTGTGTGTTGGTAATGTAAACACTGCTTTATTTATAAAAAAAATACTTTGTGTTGGTGATGTAAATACTATTTTATTTATAAAAAATACTTTGTGTTTTAGTAATGTAAACATTGCTTTATTTATAAAAAAAATACTTTGTGTTGGTAATGTAAAACTGCTTTATTTATAAAAACGTACATGGGCTCGAGTTACGTATTTACGTGTACTTACGGGTGGCAAGCTTAGTGTCCAGATAAGGACTGATTACGACTGATCGAGTTTGGTGCAATGCACCCGTTCATTGTGTGCAAACATTTTACTCGTGTGCGTATTCAAACGACACATTCCGGCCGGAGGACCGGAAGTAACTGTATTGAACTGCGACTCCGTTGCAATTAGAGCAGGACTCACAGTGAATATAAGGCACTAAGAGATACATTTTTCAAATAAAAGTTAAGATTAGAGAACTTCACCAATATCAGAAAGAAAATTTTGTTACTGAACAAGAAATATGAAAAACAGCAGACTTCGTAAGTATATTCTGTATATCGCCATCACAGCAGACTCCTGAGTGCTAAAGCCGCGAAATATCTATGATCATAACAAACAAAAATATTAATGATGCCAACAAACAACAAACATCTATGATGTTAACAAAGAACATCTAATGATGCTGACAAACAAATATATCTATGATGCTAACAAACAAAAAAATGTCTAAGATGCTAACAGACACAAACTTCTATTATGCCAATAATCACACGTAATGCTAACAAACAAAAAATCTATGACGCTAACAAATAAAAACATAAGATGCTAATAATCACGTCTATGATGCTAACAAACCTTATGGACAGATTTAGCAAACACTCGATAGATTTAACAAACATTGACTACAGCTGGCACTCTTAATGAATAGAGTTTGGAATCATTGTACAGAGTGGCGAAACATTACGGACAATACTGTACTGACAATCACTAAATGAGCTGGCATAGTGTTGACAAGTATTGAAAAGAGGTCACCAACATTACGGACAGTACTGACAAGCATTAAATCGAGCTGACAAACCCTACGGACAGTGACAAGAAAACCGGACAAAGTGAGTAAAGATTGGAGATAGTTTTGTCCAACATTAGACAGAGTTGACTAGCATTAGATAGGGCTGATATGCATTAGGCAAGGCTGAAAAGCATTAGACAGGGCTGACAAACATTAGTCAGGGCTGCCAAACATTACACAGGGCTGCCAAACATTAGACAGGGCTGCCATACATTAGACAGGGTTGAATGTATTAGATAAGGCTGACATAGATTAGACAGGACTTATATATATTAGATAAGACTGACATGTATTAGGTAGGGCTGGCAAACAGTAAGTACAGTGTTGACAAATTCAAACAACGGTGATCAACGGTGATAAACATTATGGATATAGTTTACAAGATAATATGGATATAGCTAACAAGACTGTATGGATATAGCTGACAATACATTATAGATATAACTGACAAGACATTGTTGGTATAAATGACAAGACATTATGGAAATAAGTGACATGACACTATGGAGATAACTGACAAGACATTATGGAGATAACTGACAAGACATTATGGAGACAACTGACAAGACATTATGGAGATAACTGGCAAGACATTATGGAGATAACTGACAAGACAATATTTTATAGTAAGCGAGATGGAGATACATTCGTACCAACATGCAACCATGTAGCATTCCATGCAATGCTAGCCAGCGAACATACTCAAATACACACAGACGTACACAAGCATGAACAGACACGTAATATTGCGAAGTCTATATCGTTGTGCAAATTTGGATAGACATTAATCTACCTTTATGACGTCACACGCACACACTCCCTGTTCCTAGCGCAATATCATTTTCTTCTAAAATTGAAATCTCTTCCTGCAAGTTTGAGCCTGGCTGCAAAATCACCAAGTGCTGAAAGAGGACTCGATTTCAAACATATTTCATTGTTATAAATAGAATTGATACTTGCTTCAGGCTTCCTCACTTTTGAATATATGTATGATATCATTTGCATTGCTGTATTAGAGCCTTACATTCTCCTTGCTTGAATGTATATACGTTTACGTTACACAAATATGCCCCAAATTTTCCTGGCTTGAATGCGCGTATTATAAACCTTTACCTGTTACATTAATGCCTCAAATTCACCTTGCTTGAATGCATGTATTATATCACTTTCCTTGCTTCATTAATGCCTCAAAATTCGCCTTTCCTGAATGCATGTATTACACCACTTTCCTGCTATATTAATACCTCAAATTCGCCTTGCCTGAATGCGTGTATTATATGAGTTTCCTTGCTTCATTATTGCCTCAAATTCGCTTTGCTTCAGCACACACTAAAGTGTCATTATACCCAATAAATTTAGTGCACGGAATTTGTTTTGCTTGGTGCCATAGGTTGCTCTCATCTTTCGAGTGTCATTGCTTTCTTTTGTTTTCTCTCTACGTCTTTTGTTTTCTCTCTACGTCTTTTGTTTTCTCTCTTCGTCTTTTGTTTTCTCTCTACGTCTTTTGTTTTCTCTCTACGTCTTTTGTTTTCTCTCTACGTCTTTTGTTTTCTCTCTTCGTCTTTTGTTTTCTTTCTACGTCTTTTATTTTCAAAATGCGTGCAGGGCAAGGTAACCAGCATGTTTTCACGCAGGAAAAAACATCCCTATCGCCCGAAATGAGTCAAAAATAAAGTGAAGATGGTGACCCTCCCGTTCTGACTCAGCCGGCTGTACACAATTACAAAGTAATCGCTTTCAAACGTTAATAGAAGTTAAACTCGAAAGAACTAACCACTGACGACTTTCTTCGACTACTGGGATTGCTTTGTCTACCAAACTGAAGTTGTTAAGGAGAGACAACTCAACATGATGAACAGTGAAGACGAGGGGAAACAAATCTGGAGACTTATCGAGAGCGGAAAAGAGTCACAGAATCTGGAGAAGCTGTCCGCGATTTTGGAGAAAATGGGCAAGCAAGCAGTCAAACTGAAAAACGACGTACGTATCATCCAGTGGGTAATTGGGCGCGAGTCAATTCTTGTATCTATCTAGTGAATATATGTCATCCAGTGGGT
Source organism: Sinotaia quadrata (assembly GCA_028829895.1). Taxonomy (NCBI): domain Eukaryota; kingdom Metazoa; phylum Mollusca; class Gastropoda; order Architaenioglossa; family Viviparidae; genus Sinotaia; species Sinotaia quadrata. The sequence continues at coordinate 122,506,281 of CM054178.1, forward strand.
AATTGGGCGCGAGTCAATTCTTGTATCTATCTAGTGAATATATGTCATCCAGTGGGTAATTGAGCGCGAGTCAATTGTATCTATCTTCTGAATACATGTCAGCCACTATGTGTCATGTCATCAGTTTATAAATAAATAAATAGGCATGAATATTTGAGAGCCACTCTAAAACTAATTCTCCACAGATTGAACTTTACTGTAAAGCGTTGTTGACAGAAAGCATAAGTTCACTGGTCTCACCTCTCTTTGTCATTACTTGATCCTCCTCTCATATCGGTACTATTATCCAAGCAATTAATGGGTACTACTGTACTGCTAGCCAACAATTAATGAGTACTACTGTACTATTAGTAAACAATTAATGAGTACTACGGTACTATTAGCCAGGCAATTAATGAATACTACTGTAGCCAAGCAATTGATGGTATTCCTGTACAATTGGCCAAGCAATTAATGGTACTACAGTACTATTAGCCATGCAATTAATGGGTGCTACTGTACTATTAGCCAAGCAATTATTGGGTACTACTGTACTATTAGCCAGGCAATTAATGGGTACTACTTTACTATTAGCCAAGCAATTAATGGTATTACTATACTATTAGCCTGGCAATTAATGGGTACCACTGTAGCCAAGCAATTAATGGTACTACAGTACTATTAACCAAACAATTACTGATATTGCTGTACTATTGGCCAAGCAATTGATTGTACTACTGTACTATTGGCCAAGCAATTAGTGGATATTACTGTACTACTGGCCAAACAATTTAAGGGCATTACTGTACTAATGACCAAGCAATTAAAAATCCTGGACATCCACCAGAACATTCATTACCTATTGTATGTATATATACAATTACAGAACATTCATTACCTATTGTATGTATATATACAATTACAGAAATTGTATGAGGACAACGCTACTGATGTTAGGGTCTGGGCGAATTAAAATGTTCATCTTCACAACTGTTCGTGCATTGTCAGGCCAGTCCCGCAAAAGACCTGAACCTACTGATACCCAGATATATTAAAGAGAAGGTTGGGAAAGAGGAAATATAATTATGTTTACAAATGTAAGCGAAACACTCGATGTAAAGGAAACCACAGACTAGTGGCTGATGAACGTAGAATTAGAACCCCCCACCCCAGCTCTCTTTATGTCCGTTTGTGTTTGTCCTCTCAAGAAATTAATCCCAGTAGAAATGTGCATGCAACCGTCCATGTTGAGAATGGACGTTAAGCAGAAGTGCATCAGGTCAAAGTCAGCAGTAACAGACACCTGTACTGATGAACAGGGTAGTCAGAGCAAGCTGATGCATACAAAAGTAAAAGAAAAACCAAAAAAAAACCTGTGAGATCAACTGAAAATTCGAGAGTGTTCATGTATTGCAGCAGTTGTAAAGGTTTATACGAGTCACCTGTCTGGTGCAAGCAAAAGAAATGCCAAATCAGTTGTTTAGCATTCCTGGTCTTTTTAAAGGAATGTATAGGATTTTCTTGATCACAGTGTGACGATAAATATATATTAATTTGTTGACGGTAAATATATACCATTGTATCAACAAGTATTATATAAATGAACAGCTGCACGCTTCAATGATCACTGTGAATAAGAACTGCACAATTTTCTTCACTGATCTTAAAGAGTTAAAACTATAAATAGATTTGTGCAATCCGTGTAGAGATATCGATTGGTTGTAAAAAGGCACTTTTGCCAGTCGACTTGTCTTGAATAGAGGGTCAAAGGGCGCGAGATCCCATTACATTGGCTCGTCGCTAATGTGCACTGGTGTGAACGTGCCTTCTCTTCGTTTTCACAGCGAGAAGTAGCTATATGTTTTTGATGAACATGGGCGGTATAACTTGAGACTCGCCATTCACATATCCGTTGACTGAACTAACATTGAGTCCAGAATGTTTAGAAATAAAGTGCAAGGGAAAATAATTAAAAAAAAAACTGACCAAAACAAAAGTCTTGCTTTTGTAATAATAAACAGAGCAACTGTTAGAACATAATCAAACAATCATAATTTGACAACCCTGCTACTGGGTTTAGAGATAAACCCAGTGCAGAAATACTTTATCGAACAGAAAAGTGCTAACAAACATATTTACTGTATCATATTTATAATAATTAAATGTCACACAAAGGCGTTAAATTACAAATCAGCTATAGCACGTACAATGTTTATATTGTACCTCCGTGGCCTTGCCTTCAACGTCTTTCTTCGTCATTTGTACTCTACTTCTGTGGCCTTGCCTTCAACGCCTTTCTTCGTCAGTCGTAATCTACCGCTGTGATTTTGTAGTCAACGCCTTTCTTCGTCAGTTGTACTCTACTTCTGTGATTTAGTAGTCAACGCCTTTCTTTGTCAGTTGTAATCTACCGCTGTGATTTTGTAGTCAACGCCTTTCTTTGTCAGTGTCAGCAAGACAGGTTTTACACACAGTGGGAAACAAAATTCGCAATCACGACATATACAATTTCGAATTAACTCACAGCTTTATAGACGACTCATTGCACCGTGACGTAATTAATTTGTCTAGCATTGAAATTCATTATTTTTCCAATAGCCATCCATATCTATTTTACATGACCTAGCAGTAAAAATCTTATGAAGGCCAACGTTTGTAACTATGAGCCATTTCATACCTACTTCCATCCTCCCTTTAACAAGTACGTGTTCGTGCAAAATATTGCATGCCTGATGAAAATACAAAACACTGTCAATCTCACACGATATCAAGTTACCGAACAGTGAGTATTTCAATGACGCCATCAGCAAGATAGCACACAGCATTTCCTTGCATAACATAAGTGATCAAGGATACAACTATCATGTCATAAATATGTATGGTGTCATCAAACATTGAAAATATGTCACGTCGCCAACTAGTGAAGTTGCAAAATGCCGGAAATCTATTTTCTCTCTGTGTGTCAGTTTCCAGCGAGTGCATAAGCAGCCTGACATTACGTAGGTATTACGTCACAATAACATTCTTCATTCCGGCATGTAGCTCTGTGCTCATGGTGATTTTCATGCTTATGAAATAACAATTTTAAAATAGCTATTTATAGAGTGCTTTTACTTGATAGTACCAGTCTTTGCAATACGTATATCTAGGAGACAATAGGAATTCAAAGAAAAATTAGCAAGGGATAACATTTCTAGCTTTAATGATTTCATTGTGTACATACAAACCAGTGAAAGTGACAGCAAAAATATGACAACAATCCATATTAATGTCTAAGACTTCAGCGTGTGTTAGACATGTCAAACCCTAAGACACGGTACTCAGAAAAGTGATTGAATGATATGCGCATGCGAATTATATAAGAGAAGAGTGAATAGTAAGAAATAAATAAAAATACACATATTTTAAATAAATATAATTAACACACTTTCACTATTTTTTTTTACATGTATCACTATATGTATTATATATTATTAGTAACAAAGTCACGTGACTGCATTCCAGATGGGCGTTCCCATGTTGAACCACGCGATCATTACGCATAAAGCAGACACTGCACAACTCTTACTCAACTATGGGGCAGATCCGTTCTATACAGATGATGTAAGTAGTGCCTGAGTAATTGTGTGTTTTTGAACTTTCGGATTCACATATTGATTATTTTCATATAATGTTCCTTGATAAATCGATCTATTTGACCGATCTGTCCGAATGAGCCTGAGCCATTGATTGTGTTACGTTCCAGTTAATATTTAAAGACCCTGTCTCAACATGAGTTTTTAGAGTTATTAATTTTAATATCACACCTATATTGACGACAGACTGGATGCCTGATTTAACCCTCAGCCTCTACAATTTAATTACCCTCGATTCTGGCATTCAGTGACAGGTAAATCCACATACAATGCACGGGTTGGACTAGTTATCTTAATTTTGACTGATTACACCTAAAGAAAATCATTCATATCCACATACGGCTCGCCCCCACCAACCCTTACGGTCTTTCCAATAATCAAGCCAAGTTCAATTATTAAGAAAATGAAGATAAAATTTAATAATTTACAACAAAATAATGCATCAGTCAAATAGTAAAACGATATAAAAATGGTCTTCAGAGACCAACTATTCTGTCAATAAAGTTTGTAACGGATCGTAAACACAAGTCTTAGATTAGAGTCATTTGGCAGTTCCACTTAACTGGCATTCAGTTATCAGAAAAGTCCACCCTGACAGAATCACACATGGCAAATCTATGCATAACTGGCATGTCATAGAACCTGTGGCACTGTCTCCGAAATTGCCTCAGCACAACACAATGTGTGTAGCAGGTAAAATGGCACACCTCTAGCCCACTGACGATTTCTATCAGCGTACGGCCCATAATTCGCTGATCACATTCATTGCACAGAAATAGGTCTTCCTGACAATTCGACCTCAATCGTATTTTACAATTACTAATTCATAAAATGGGGAAAGCCCCAGCACGCACATGCGGGTTACAGTCATTACAATTCGTTTCACATTAGTGGAGATGAAATGGCATCCCACTATATCAATATACGTCACAATAAATCAAATGGCTATAGTAACACAGAGCATAGGTTAAGTCTGAGTTTTATACTACTCCTATTGCCATAGAACGTCGTGAGGAAAAGGTGATAATTCATACAAAATCAAATGAAACAAACATAATTATTCTACAGCATTCTAAATACAATAATAGATTGAGAATTCGATATGTTTTACCATTTCTCTAAAATAATGGCGGGCTAAAAATCTTCAACCATGGAATTAATTTGACCTTTGGAATTTTAGGTGCGGTCCTCATGAATAAACCTTTAACGCATCCCAGCCTTTATTTATAGAGTTCCACATGCCCACGACTTCTGCATACTTAACCTACGTCATCGGTGGAAAACATATCTCTATATATGGTCATCAAACATCTGGTGGAAAACATATCTCTATATATGGTCATCAAACATCTGGTGGAAAACATATCTCTATATATGGTCATCAAACGTCTGGTGGAAAACATATCTCTATATATGGTCATCAAACATCTGGTTTAGCAAGCTGCTCTCCACCACCCTTCACCTTTCAACTATTCCCGTGCGATGGTCAAATGACCTATATCCCTATACATGACAACAAGTACTGCACACAGTTCAATGTCAATAACGGTATATTGGTCATTATCGAAGGAAAAGGAAAACAAACAAAAATGCCTTATTAATAAAAATAGTTAATCGAAAAGGAATAAGAAAATCTTTAGTTAAATAAAACAGGCAGAATTTGCCCAGACTTCTTCTAATCTTTAAAGTGGTAACTGCCAGTCTTTGTAGTATGGTAACTACCAGACTTGTAACTAGTCCTGTTTCTACTACTATTAGTACTAATTCTACTACTACTACTACTATTACTATGTCTAATACTACTGCTATAACTATAGTAACTAAAACAAAAGAAAGTACGATGAAAACCTTAATCTTTCATAAATGCTCTAAATAGTCTGAGTACTTTACTATAATTACCGTTAAAATACTTAGACCACTTAAACACATAAGAAAACTACATATAATATAACACAACAAAATCCATAAGCTAGCTGACAATTTATAATACACACCTGTATTACAGAGAGACAAACCAAAGTGAATAAACAAGTGTATATTAGAACGACTACTGGCAGAGTGTTATACCTGTTGATGGACAAAATATTTTGATCAAAAGTAGGGTAAACCATTTTGTACTGGTGATGGTTCACATACACACACACACACACACAGACAGACACACACACGCAGACACACACACACACACAAACACACACAGACACACAAACACACACAGACAGACACACACAGACAGACACACACAGACAGACACACACACAGACACACACACACAGACACACACACAGACACACACAGACACACACACACACACACACACACACACACACACACACACAGAGAATACGAGGTAACTCTAATTCGAGCAACATTATCCTTACTGAGTGCCGCCAAGATTTCAATTGCGTAGTATTCGGTAGTAAATCAGAAACACGACCGCAAAAATGCAATAAAGCAATAATAATTGTTTGCGTTTGTCAGAGACCGGCTTGATGACGGCTACTGACACCATGTTAATTTCTGACTGCTTGAAAATAAATTAATATATGATACTATAGCAAAAGTGAGTTGGCAAGAGATAATTAGTAATAAAAGTTACTCTTCAGCTCAAAGCTCATATAAAGCTCATGATTCCACAAGGTTATAATTTTTTATTTTTCTTTATTTAGCATGGTCAAACGGCCCTACACGCGGCAGCACAGGTCGACAATAAAAACATTTTGTTGTCCATGTTAAAACTGTTCCCGAACTGTGACGTCAACATTCAGGATTACGTAAGCTTTCGTCAAATTCATCTTGTCATCTTAAAGACAATGACAAAGCTTGTTGCTTTGCCAGCCTATTAACAAACTGAGAGAGTGTTGTTTCTTGAAACAGATTTGATGAAAATTCTACTGATATAGTAATCGGTGGAGTTTGTACGAGTTTGCTGTTTATTTACCCCATTTTTTTTCTCGCCATTACCTGACTATCTCTTTATCCTAATGTATTTATCCTACATTTATTTGACCATCTTTCTATCATAATGTATTTATCCTACATTTATTTGACCATCTTTCTATCTTAATGTATTTATCCTACATTTATTTGACCATCTTTCTATCCTAATGTATTTATCTCACATTTATCTGACCACTTTCTATCCTAACGTACGCTTTCTTACAATTACTTTTATCTAACCATGCAATTATCCTAGGGCTACCAATCATTCTTTTATCCTAATTTACATTTTTCTTACAATACTTCATCATGTCTTTGTCCTAAGGTACACTTATCTCATAAATGTCCTAATGCATCTTTCTTACAATTGCCATATCATACCTCTATTCTATATAAACTTTTCCTGTCTTCTTTTTAAATGTCATACTCTTAACTTACTATCTGTACGTTATCATAGTTTCCAGTTTACCCGAATGTACTTTATAATTACCGTATTTACCTAATTTAATCATTCCTTATCAACTCGCTATCCTACAGTATATTTATCTCATCTTACCCTTATATTCCATAACGGTACTTTGCAACCGTACTTTATTTTACCCACCACACTTACTGACACTTATATTACTGTATTCACTTGTTAATGCTTACTGCAAGGCAGGACACTTACTGACACTTATATTACTTTATTCACTTGTTAATGCTTACTGCAAGGACACTTATATTACTTGATTCACTTGTTAATGCTTGCTGCAAAGACACTTATATTACTTAATTCACTTGTTAATGCTTACTGCAAGGACACTTATATTACTTGATTCACTTGTTAATGCTTGCTGCAAAGACACTTACTGACACTTATATTACTTTATTCAATTGTTCGTTTTCAGAGCGGTAATACTCCTTTGCATATTGCAGTGCGAAATGTAAGCGCAGATTGCACTGGCTGGCTGGTGTTTGTGGGAGCCAATCCCGACATTCCTAACAAAGTAAGCATACAATTAAAGTATTGGCCAGTTGTGTTGTTTCAAATCCTGACAAAACATTTATATACTAACTGTATCAAAATTTTGCTCAACTTCCATTGTATAACCACAATAATTAAAATAGTTGTCACTGTAAACTGGATTCTGAGAAATGACGTCATGACAGTTGAATGTAGCAAATGTCTCGATACAAGCGTCTTGGTTTGCCTACCGACCAGACTATTGCATTAGCCTTTTCCTAGACACTTGACGTATTATTGTTCAGAAGTACAGTAATTTGGATGATCCTAGAACATGAGATGGGATTTAATATTTTTCTGGGTGTGACATGCACCCCTTCGTTGCTAGTTATGATTATTTTTAGTATTTTAATTATCCATAACTAATTACAAGTGGTGGGAAAATCTTAATTTATGTTTATTAATAATTCTTCTAGGAGACACCAATCGTCTCTCACTTGGCGGATTATACGGGTGTAGTAAAAGTCTTCTCTCTTCCACAACAATAAGACAGACGTTTTACTGTCACACAATATTTTCAAAGGTGGAAACTTCTTACTAAAGGAGTAACAAATCCGTCTTTACTTATATTTAATGAGCCACCCTCCACCCACTATTACTTCAGCATGTAGTTTTAAAATATGTGCAAGAAGGTTAATAAATGTAACAATACATTTATATTAAATCAACAATCAAATATACCTATCTACAAATACAATAAGAAGGTTATTTGCCATCAATATTCCATGAAACAATGTTCATTCCAATGTAATTCCAATACATTTTCAGTCTTATATCCTAAAACGTGATACAGCAGTCAGATTAGTCTAAAAAATAAATCACAGGGCTATTTTTATCATGGAAGAAATGGAATTATAGTGTGTTATGATAATAGTTTGTATATAACCTGTTCAATGACATAAGCCACAACAGTTCTTTGCATGCTTTCGTAACAATGTCACAAGTTTATTTTTCACAATAGAACAGTCACTCTTCTATTGTTCTGCTAAGAATGTTGTAGAATGTTCCAACACTATGGATACCTCAAGACGAATCTAGGCACACATTCGATCTGTTAGCTTCTTGAGTAGACAATCACAGTAATTAACTTCTAGCACTCCTTTTGCTGGAAAGTTCCACAGTGGAGATGGACACACCTGCCAATGCAGGGTGCAATGAATCAATGCAACTGCCACACTCTAGGATGGAAACTTCCTGAATCCACTACAAACATACAAGAAGAAAAGGAAAAAAATTCTTGCTCCTTTATGAAACATCATATCGGAGAGCAATGCTAAGTTCCAAATTTAATCACCTCTTTTCTCCATTCCTTATTACAATCATTCTCAACTTACAATTCCTGCAACAATATTAATTAGTCTGTGCAACATAATAAATACAACCAAATCAATTACCTGTACAAACAGGTCTTTGTTGAAAAAATGTCATGTGTTTAACATATTACATACAAGTATCATAATTCACAACTGTAGAAATAATAGTCTTTCTACACCGTACATCTTTACTGTTACATTTCCCGGTATTTATTTAACGACCCTGTTTCAGAATTAGGATTTTAGTTAATTAAATTCCTTTCCACTTATTCTGACAACAGACCCGTTGCCCAAATTCACCCTTCAGTCTAATTAAATTCCACCCTTGCAGTTTAAGCCAATAAATTTAAAGACAGGCAAAGCACGAACTGGGAACGTTTAACAATTACAACTAATTATGCAAGCAATCTCCTCATTTGTGACTCTCAGCCCCCACCCAGTTCCTATTTGGTCTTCCACGCATGAATTAGTTAACTACAGTAATTGTAAAACAATTAAAAAGATTTAATATAAAATTAACAATAACAAGATAATCAGAGATTACATGATTTCTGTCTTATCTATGCTACTTTCCGATTTGTGTTGGATTGCTAAAAAGAGTCACTATATAGTTCAGGTTGTCAGACCCTCTGCACTTAGCTGGTCATTGTTTCAATAAGCTATTTTGTTTTTCCTTCTGTCAACAGGCAGGCCAGATTCCCATGGTTCTGACAACTTTAAACATGTTCCGTCAGATCTTAAGAGGATACGTCAAGAAGCAGTAATGCAGGCGCACACACACACACACACACACACACACACACACACACACACACACACACACACACACACACACACACACACACACACACACACACACACACTCTCACACATAAACACGTGTGTGTGTATGCGTGCGTGTGTGTACGTGTGTTCCTCGGTCTCATATTATCTTTCGTCCTCTATCTCCCCCCCCCTCCCTCAAGTGTCTGTCTCACTATGACTCTATGATGCGATATACCTGTCTCTTTCTCGAAAGTGTTTGCTCTCTTTCTATCTCTATCTGACTCCACTGTTTGCTCTCTTTCTATCTCTATCTGACTCCACTGTTTGCTCTCTTTCTATCTCTATCTGACTCCACTGTTTGCTCTCTTTCTATCTCTATCTGACTCCACTGTTTGCTCTCTTTCTATCTCTATCTGACTCCACTGTTTCTCACCTTCTGTTTAGCTTTCGCAATTTTACTTTCTCTTGATTATTTTTTTCTCTATTCTGTGACACACTCTCTTTTGGGTCTCTTTAAAAATAAAGTAAAAGTATTGTGGGTCTCTGACTGCATTCATAAATGCATATGAGAAGAAACCTTACATCCGGTGTCTAGAGCATATGTATATTTGACTTGTAGACCGTAACTTTCAACGATTTACATATTACCAGACACAAGTACATCATACATACTGCTTATCAAATAGATGGTTTACCAGACACAAGTACATCATACATACTGCTTATCAAATAGATGGTTTACCAGACACAAGTACATCATACATACTGCTTATCAAATACATGGTTCTGAAGAATATGACGATGCAATTAAAGTAGTGATTTTAAGGAACGTTTACGAGTATACACACTTAGGCAAGCACATGCATAACGTGTATAACTGTTAAAACTTTTACAAACAGCCGCATTGTGTTATGCTTTTATTATTAAAAATGTCATAATGATATAATCGATTTTATGTTTATTTTAGCCCTGACATGATGCATATTTTATAAATTAATATTTTTACAACACCATATTATTGACTTGCACACATTTTCACATTGCAGCCGTTCGCCGACCTTTGCAACTTTAGAGAACAACCAATACTATTCTGCAGACGACCTCATGTTTTCTATAAAACTGTTCAGTGAGGGTTCAGAATTGACAACACAAAGCGCGCAGTTCACATACTTTAAAACAGAAGACAAATCCAAACTGCGTAATGCTTTGTCCGAAAATGAGGAACTGGTCGGACCCATAACTGAGTACCGCTTGCTGGAGCCCTTGACCGTAGTAATGACCTTCCGATTCAGCGAACCACCGGAAGAACAGTATGAATATGTGCTCTATCTGGCGGCAGAACTCCGAGAGGAAAGGGAGATAGTATTAAAACTGATAGATATAAGCAAAAAGACTCTCCAGCAACCTGATGCCACAGACTTTGAAGTAAGTTAATGTTTTCCTCGTTTATTAGATGGAGAGTTATTTGTTCATCTATTCTTATTTTCGTATAATGATAGTGATGATGTTGATGATGATGATGATGATGACGACGATAATGATGATGTTGGTGGGGATGATGGTGGTGGTGATGGTGATGATGACGACCGTGATGATGGTGGTGGTGGTGGTAATGATGACGACCATGATGATGGTGGTGGTGGTGGTGATATAGTGGGGATACTGTAGCATCAAGAAAGAATACAAACAAAAGTAAAATTGAAAGTTAAGAGAGAAAAAGGGAATAGACAACTCGCTCAAATCCAAGCTAAGTGGGACTAACAAAATACAAACCCTTAATGCAAACGTAATCCTATCATTATCTACACTAGAGTTATCATAGATTGGACAACAAAAGAAATAAATGATCTGGACAGGAAAACAAGAAAACTACTCGCACTACATAAGACCCTAAACCCTAAAGCAGACGTAGACAGGCTCCATGTATCTCGGAAAATGGGAGGCCGAGGTCTCAAGTAAATCAAAGATATCATTGGCGGAGAATTTCTAGATCGTGTGGATCACATCTCGAATAACAACAAAGATGAGCCACTGATAGAATCAGTGAAGATAAGTTGATTATACAACCCCTACAAACAGAAAAAGAAAAATGAAAAAAAATCACTAAAACAGGCAGTAGCAAATAGTTGGAGCCAAAACCCTATATGGTTAGTGTGTGCGACAAGCTGATGCAACATCAACAAAACACCCAACATACAGCTGGTTGAAAGGGGCAGTTTTGAAAGTATAAACAGAAGCACTCGTAACAGCTGCGAAAAAGGCAAAAGATTTTCATGGAAACAAAAATTCCTTCAGACCACTGCAACCACCCCTGACTGGTGGCTCCTCAGCGTTCTCAACACCCCTATGATATAGCACAACATCAAAAATATAATCAGGAAATAAACACTAAGTTTCCAGTTTATTCATCTTTAACTCCATTCTCTCTTACATTCAAGTCTAATCTTACAGTTTCCTGCAATGGTATTTATTAGCCCAATACACAAACTAATAAATAAAGTCTAGCAAACTACATATGAGCAGCCTAGTTCAAACACTTGTAGAAATAAAAAAGTCAACCCACATAGTACATCTTTACATAAAACACAAGTATAACACATCAGTAGCAAAAATGCACGAAATATTTCTAAGTCCATTCTCTCTCTTAACTCACCTTTAAGCTAACTGCTGCCTTTCATGATGGGACTTCTTGCCACACCAAATTCAAATTGATTAGACAATAGAATTCTCTACAGAAGGTAAACTTTTGATCTCAGACCATTGGTTGGCCTCGTTCTCATAAATCTTAACCATTGGTTAATATAAACTCTTCATCCTGTTGGAACTGATTTGGATTGCATCAGCAATTTCTAGCATATTCTCAACTCGAGTTGCTTACTCCAATTCTGACACATACAAAAATACCATCATAAAGAGTGCCCAAGGTAAGATCATATTGACATTTAACAATTTATATAACAATTAAGTCTAGAAATAGAGATAGGCAAATTTACTTCGCCACATATTTCTTGTTTAAATTCATCAGTAGCCTCCTGTCAGTTTGTTGTTTTATTCCAGCCTGCAATGACCTATCAGAATGTCAGTAGCAGCATAGGTCCAGGGTTGCTCCTGTTACCCGTATTTCCATCTGTCCGACGCAGAGGTGGCCGGACAGTCAATCGATGAGTGGTCTTTTCATTTTCGAATATAAATCCCTTCCATCGCATCAGAAATGAATATCCTTCTATTTATGCTGAAATTAATATCCCTGTCTTCGTGCAGAAATTAATATATCAAAATTCGTCCTGAAATTATTATCCCTCTCCTCATGCTGAAATTAAAATCCCGGTCTTCAATCTGAAATTAAATTCACTGTATTCGTGCTGAAATTAATATCACAGTATTCGTGCAGAAATTAATATCCCTCGTGCTAAAATTAATATCCCTGTCTTCGTGCTGAAATTAATATCCCGGTCTTCGTGCTGAAATTAATATCCCTTTCTTCGTGCTGAAATTAATATCCCTATCTTCGTGCTGAAATTAATATCCCGGTCTTCGTGCTGAAATTAATATCCCTGTCTTCGTGCTGAAATTAATATCCCGGTCTTCGTGCTGAAATTAATATCCCTTTCTTCGTGCTGAAATTAATATCCCTTTCTTCGTGCTGAAATTAATATCCCTGTCTTCGTGCTGAAATTAATATCGATGTCTTCGTACTGAAATTTATATCCGTTTTTTGTTGTTGTTGTTGTTTTTTAGCAGAAATTATTTCTGTCGTAGCGAATTTTTGCACTCTGTACCTGAGTGCTGTTTCGCATTAAAGCGTCTTTTCGTGGTCGTTTCCTAGGCAACTCAGAAAGTTGATCTGGACGTGTCCGGCACCATAGCACTAATCAACCGGCTTACCCAACAAAAAGTCATCCTGGGTCAAGGACACAGTGTTGTTCAGTCCACAGTAGATGAACGTGTTGAGTTACAGTTGGCAAAAAATTTCCACGGGACGATTCGAGGCAAGTTAGAGGTGAGGACCAAAAATACCACATAGTGCAGTCTGGTTCCAATCTTCTCTCTTGTCTTGTCTTGTCCTCTCTCTCTCTCTCTCTCTCTCTCTCGCACACACACACACACACACACACACACACACACACACACACACACACACAGAGCCTCTGTTTACACAAGTTATAATTATATTTAATATATTCAAGTTTGCATTTTAATTATGTATTTTAAATCTATCTATCTATCTATCTATCTATCTATCTATCTATCCATCCATCCACCCATCCACCCATCCATCCATCCATCCCTCTCTCTTTCTCTCTCTATCTATCTGTTTGTCTATCTATCTATCTATCATTTAAAATATGTAAATCAGTGCATTTAAAACATAACTATAAGCATTTTATTTCTCCTTCTCAAGCTGGAGCGAAGTGTACCAGTGAAAGAGAGTCCGGCCCTTGTAGCCCGTGAGAACTCTGAGAGTGAACTAACTTGCCAGAGCGACTACGTCAGATTTATTCCAGAGAATCTAACACACAGCCAACCTGTGGAGGATGGAATAATCGTCGTCAAATTCCCAGTACCTCCAGATTTTGCGGGTGGAAACATGCATGTGTATATCAGGTAGTTCAGCACTTTAAATCCATCTAAGTAAATGTTACACAAGAAAGAATGGCACTTTAAATCACCCTAAGTAAATGTTATACAAGAAAGAATGGCACTTTAAATCCACCTAAGTAAATGTTATACAAGAAAGAATGGCACTTTAAATCCACATAAGTAAATGTTATACAAGAAAGATTGGCACTTTAAATCCACATAAGTAAATGTTATACAAGAAAGATTGGCACTTTAAATCCACCTAAGTAAATGTTATACAAGAAAGAATGGCACTTTAAATCCACCTAAGTAAATGTTATACAAGAAAGAATGGCACTTTAAATCCACCTAAGTAAATGTTATACAAGAAAGAATGGCACTTTAAATCCACCTAAGTAAATGTTATACAAGAAAGAATGGCACTTTAAATCCACCTAAGTAAATGTTATACAAGAAAGAATGGCACTTTAAATCCACCTAAGTAAATGTTATACAAGAAAGAATGGCACTTTAAATCCACCTAAGTAAATGTTATACAAGAAAGAATGGCATAGTAAACGCATAGTTATGTGGGGTATTGTTGAAACACGTGATTTCACTAAACCGATATGCATGTAAACCTTTAAAATAAAAACTATTTCTAAGATAAAATATAATATGACGCTGATGAAGAGCTAATGTATGATTTACTCCAAAGCGTTGATTTCTATTATGACCTTAGTTAAGACTTGGATGTATTTGAAAATGTGCACTTTTATTGATTTGATACGTTGTAGCACAGTGTAATTTATCTTGAATCTTTGTTGCCGTGTCCAGTATTGACATGATAACTATATTTTGGTCGCTGCTGCTATGGCCGAAGAATGTCAGGATGCGACTACCGACACGAAATCTATCGGGATGTTTAGATAGACTCAGCTCTCACCGACGCATAACTTGCTGATGTTGAATTGCTGTTAGTTCAAGGATGTTCTCACGGGGAAAACCCAAAGTCTCATTGACTTAGAGAGTGAAGAAAGTAGATCAAATGCAGGCATACTGTATTGACGCACACACATCTGTCCAATACATGCTGTTCGTGTTGTCGTTGTAGTATGCCGTCTTCTGTCTTTCCCTGAAAGTACTGGCGAATGAGAGGTCCTTCCAGCATATGGCACCCTCCATGGTGTTGGACCTGTTCCTGGCGTGCCCCCGAAAACAAAATGACTAAACATCACTGTAAGACATGTGTGTACTCATATATTCTAATTAAGTCTCTCTCTCTTTCTCTCTCCCTCAACCAGCTCTCAAGTTATGTAAAATACAGTTGTGTTTCTTAGAATAATACAATACAAGTTTACATTTTCGTTAGAACAAGCACGCCTGACTCCGCCACTGAGAGCGACACCGAGGACATCGAGAAGGAGACCAGACGGTGGATAAAGAAGGAGGAGATCAAACCCTCAGCGAAAGACAGTGTCAAGGTGCCAATGACTGTCAACAAAACGTAAGTAGCACTGTTTGTCATAGCATATGTACACTCGTGTCTTCTAAGAAACCCATAGGCAAAAACATACAGTCATTATTAAATTAAAGCGCCAATGACTATTAAACAATTAAGAAAAAAAAAGTACGAAAGAAAGAAAGTGGGAAAGCACGAACGAACGAACGAAAGAAAGAAAGAAAGAAAAATGAAAGAAAGAAAAATGAAAGAAAGAAAGAAAGAAAGAAAGAAAGAAAGAAAGAAAGAAAGAAAGAAAGAAAGAAAGAAAGAAAGAAAGAATGCTTACAGGGTATAAAAAAACATGAAAGAAAATATTAAAGAAAACAGTCTTACATACTGATAGCCCGATAGTTTGTAGACGCACTAAATAGACAGACAGACAGATAGACATATAGACTGACAGACAGATAGATAGATAGATAGATAGATACATAGATAGATAGATAGATAGATAGATACATAGATAGATAGATAGATAGATAGATAGATACATAGATAGATAGATACATAGATAGATAGATAGATAGATACATAGATAGATAGATAGATAGATACATAGATAGATAGATAGATAGATAGATACATAGATAGATAGATAGATAGATAGATAGATAGATAGATAGATAGATAGATAGATAGATACATAGATAGATAGATAGATAGATACATAGATAGATAGATAGATACATAGATAGATAGATAGATAGATAGATAGATAGATAGATAGATAGATAGATGA
The DNA here is from genome assembly GCA_028829895.1 of Sinotaia quadrata. Classification (NCBI taxonomy): domain Eukaryota; kingdom Metazoa; phylum Mollusca; class Gastropoda; order Architaenioglossa; family Viviparidae; genus Sinotaia; species Sinotaia quadrata. The sequence goes on from CM054178.1 coordinate 122,522,722, forward strand.
ATAGATTTGCAGTGATTGTCATCACTGGATTTAGATTTGGCAAACCGGAAATGGATTATTTCCTGGATATCCTATAACAACAAGAAAATAACTCGACTTACCAAGAAAATAGAAAATAGATGAATCTTCTATTACTTAAGTATCGTAGCAACAATGTAGAAAAATACGCTGACTAAAGACAAGAATCTCTAGATATTAAAATATTGAATGGCAATTGCACTAGCACAAGACATAGAACAATGACATGAGAAAGGGTGATTTATAGGATGACGGTTGTTGAACCGAAGGGCTCCATTCCCGAGGAAAGGATGAAAAAGAAGATTGCCAAACAGTATCGAAAGAGGAAATATAAGGCCGTCGTCTTCTTTGTTATCGCCCGCCCTTGGAAAGGTTAGTCAACGTACATTATTAACCAGTGGAAAGGTTAGTCAATGTGCATTATTATTCCTTGAAAAGGTTAGTCAGCGTACATTGTTAACCATTGGACAGGTTAGTCAATGTGCATTATTATTCCTTCAAAAGTTTAGTCAGCGTACATTATTAGCCATTGGACAGGTTAGTCAGCGTACATTGTTAGGCATTGGACAAGTTAGTTAAAGCACATTGTTAGCCATTGGGCAGGTTAGTTAACGTACATTGTTAGCCATTGGACAGGTTAGTTAACGTACATTGTTAGTCATTGGACAGGTTAGTTAACGTACATTGTTAGCCATTGGACAGGTTAGTTAACGTACATTCTTAGCCATTAGACAGGTTAGTTTACATACATTGTTAGCCATTAGACAGGTTAGTTAACGTACATTGTTAGCCATTAGACAGGTTAGTCATTGTGCATTATTATTCCTTGAAAAGGTTCTACAATGTATTATTGTCCCTTTGAAAGCTTAGTGAGTGCATTATTAACCAGTGGAAACGTTAGTGAGTGTGCATTATTAGCCTTTAGAAATGTTAGCCAGTGTGCATTTTAGATCTTAGTAAGGTTTGTCAGTGTGCATTATTATCCCTTGAAAATATTTGTGATTGTGAGTTATTAGCCCATGGGAAAAAGTCAATGTGAATTATTAGCAATGGAAAGAAATGTCAGGTGTGTCTTTGGATAAAAGAGACGTTAGTTACGGTGTTAAAAGCCCTGGGATGGTTTGTCAGTGTAAATTATGAACCCGAGGGAATGGCTTGTCTGCTGTATGTCTTTGGCTAGTAGGAAGGTACGTTAAGCATGCGTTAATAATCCTGGGATGGTGTGACTCCAACGCGCCACCTATGGTTATGATTATTATTGTTAATTAATTACCTTAACTAATTACAAATGATTATAATCTTATTATTAATAATTCTCCATAAGACACCACTCGTGTCTCTCACTTGGCAGATATGCGTGCGCACCAAACGTTTTCTCTCTTCCACAACATAAAAGACAAACATTTACCGTCATACAGTATTTCAGTAGGTAGAAAACTTCTTACTAAAGGAGAAGACAAATCCGTCTTTAATCTATATTTAGTGAGCCCCCATCCACCCACTTTCTTCTCCAACATAAAGTTATCAATATGCATAAGAAGGTCAATAAATTTAAAAATAAATATATTAAATCAACAATCAAATAAAGATATGACAAATACAATGAAATAGATTACTTGACATCATTTACAATTATCCATGTTTGGATAATTTTATGTTTACACAGTCTATTTCTTTAAAAATACAATTCAACAATAGAGTCAATACAAATCACAAGATAGTCTTATTAGAGAACAGAAATGGAGTTATTAGAGATAATTGATAATAAGTTTTACATAACCTTGTTTAACTGCTGCTTCAAAGCCTTTCACTTGCTTTTGCAACAATATTACAATGTTCGCATCAACTCATGTCTTCCTCCACATGCGTGGAAAACACTGACGTGCTATTATACTCTTGAAACCAACTTGAGTGCCCTTTTCACCCTGTTGTTCCTTCAAGCAGAATATGATTTCAATAATTCTGGTAAATTCACTGTACTAGAATTTTCCCGATGTACTCGGCATATTTTGCCACGATACATCAAAAGTGTGTAGCATACTCCTTTCTGCTGACACACTACAACAGATGATTCCCGCATCTTGCTGGATGTAGCGTTTTGTAATCAGTGAACCAGTAGATTCAGAACACAAATGAAATGCATGCTTTTTCTCTGAAAACATAATTAGGGAACAAGTTCTAAGTTTTCCAGTTTATCACCTTATAACCCCATCCTATCTTATATTCCAGTCTCAATTTACAGTTTCCTGCAACAGTATTTATTAACCCAATACACAAACACGTCATAAATACAGCATATCAAAACAATGTAAAGTCTAGCAAACTACATATGAGCAGCCTAGTTCAAACACTTGTAGAAATAAAAGTCAACTCACATAGTACATCTTTACATAAAACACAAGTATAACACATCAATAGTGAAAAAGCATTAAATATTTCTAAGTCCATTCTTTTTCAACCAGTTAGCTAACTCACCATCAAGCTAATGGCTGCCTTTCAAAACCAGACTTCTTCTTTGCCACTTCAGATTCAAAGTGATTAGACAGTAGAATTTTCTACAGCAAGTACACTTTTTAATCTCATCCCATTGGCTGGTCACATTCTCGTAAATCAGAACCATTGGATAATAAAAATTACTCACTCAGTTTGCATTACTTCAGCACATTCTCACCTCGAGCGTTTACTTCAACTCAGACATTTTCAAAAATACCCTCACAAGGAGTGCCCAAGGTCGGTTTATTCTGACAATTTAGCAATTTATATAATAATTAAATTTTTAAATAGGGATAAGCAAATTTACTCTGTCACAAAAGTCTAATGCAAAATAAATATCTTTCGACAAGAAAAGTCCATATTTAACGAAGGATGTTAAATGTGGAAAGCATATAAGGTACATATTTTGGTACATATGATGGTTTATTTGTATGTACAGCATACTAAATACTATTTTGTGAGTAAAGTTTATCTTTTGGTCTTTTAAATTAAACTGTAAGGAAAGTGTGCAAAGACATAAACAGAACTTAAAAATAAAAGCAATTTTTAAGAACATATTTTTAATGGTTTGTATAAGATGGTATAAGATCTAATGAGGTTATACTCAATTGCAGTATATGAGGGAATTCCCTCAAAAAGTACGAAAAAGTCATCAAAGAGCAATAACTCTTCCTATTAAAACAACATTTAAGACAAAGTCTGGTCATGATTAAAGTCTATAATCTGACACATTTTCTTGTATAGCATGGCTAATGTGTCGAGAGGCCATGGTTGTCGTCACCACGCCGACAGAGCTTCCGTCCCAGATACGCCTGCATCTAGTGGACGGTTTCACTATGATTCAGCTCAGCGGCGAGGTCAAAGTTCCTAAATTCTCGTCTTTTCTCATCTCGCTCACTGGGAACCTTCTGCTTGAAAGCGGGGTATGTGTTATGTTGTGCCGTTGAAATATAAAGCACCGATGTTTTTCTTTCTTTTTTTTAATGAGTTCACTAAAGAGGTTTCCTTTCCGAGGAATTATGTAACATTTTTCTAACCCGTTTTAGCCAGTAAAATATGAAGTAGAGTTATCATTCTGAGAACTATATATTCCCTTTTGAACAGGTAAATGTAATTTGATTGGCTGAGAACTATATATTCCGATTTGAAGAATTAAAAGTAATTTGATTGGCTGAGAACAATATATTCTGATTTGAACAGGTAAAAGTAATTTGATTGGCTAAGAACTAATATATTCCGATTTGAAGAGGTAAAAGTAATTTGTAATATTCCAAGATTTCACAATGTTGTACATTTACCAAACAGCTTGAACTTTGTTATGCAACAAAAGTTGATGTAGTAATTTAACTATTTTAATAAAACATGATGTATACTCTAGTGTCCTTTACTACAGCTATAATAACACTTTACTGCCATCTACAGTCTTCTGTGATAAATTAAAACACATGCCTGTCATCTATTGTCGTTTTGGTATAGTAATACTTTTATATGCTTTTTTTGATCTGTTGTCGTGTGTGGTAAATTAATTACTTTAAATAAGTAATGCCCTATGAACTGTTATCCATTGAGGTTACTTATCTACTTTAATAATGTATGCTGTAATGTCTATTGTCCTTCGTGGTAATTAACTACAATAATAATACATGCTGTGTGGACTAATATATTTAGTGGTAATTAACTACTTTAATAATTAATGACCACGATCCAGTGCTTATGTCTAACAACTGTCACGGGACTTCTTACTGTGACGGCAACGCCACTTAGTTAATAAAAATTATTATTATTAATTAATCTTTATTATTTTAAAAATAATCTTTTATTATTACGATAAGTCTTATATGCCACCCAAGCAAAGTCATGCTAAAGATCATATTAAACAGACTGAAGCTGTAGGCAGAGGAAATCATAGCTGAAGAACAGGCAGGCTTCAGACCAGGGCGAAGCACAACTGAACAGATTTTTAATCTGAGACTACTATGTGAGAAGTACCTCCGGCACCAGCAAGACCTTTATCATGTCTTTGTAAATGCTAATAAGGCGTTTGACAGTGGGAGAGAAGAACTAAAACAGAAGTAATCCTGACTGCTGCACAAAGGTCAAGCATTCAACACAAAATCCCAGGTGGCAAAAATCATGAAAGTCTTAAGTGATCCCTAATGTAAGCTCTGCAAGAATTACATTCACAGTTTCATAAGTATTTTTTAGCATACTTTCTTTATTCTGTATGTGTAGAAATTCTATACTGATTTCACTACTTGTATATGCTTGCTGTTTTGTTAAATTGTCACAGTGTTCTGGATCAAATTATTCTCTATCTGTCTGTCTGTCTGTCTATCTATCTATCTATCTATCTATCTATCTATCTATCTATCTATCTATCTATCTATCTATCTATCTATCTATCTATCTATCTATCTATCATCTATCTATCTATCTATCTATCTAGTCTTGTCGACCGTTGGGGCACCACGGATGACCTGACAACCTGTTTCCTCCATTCCATTCTGTTCGCTGCTAATCTTACCGTATTGCTCAGTTTCAGCATTTATTTATCTATAAGAAATGCTTTTGGTAAGTCGAGTTATTTTCTTGTTGTTATAGGATATCCAGGAAATAATCCATTTCCGGTTTGCCAAATCTAAATCCAGTGATGACAATCACTGCAAATTTGTTGTGCGGAGTAGGGAAGGAGCTCCTATTAAGGGGGGCATTGTTATCAAAAGGAAGAAGGCCAAGAAATCAAAAGGTCTGGATCAATGGAAAACTCTTGGACAATTATCTTTTGATCTTTCCCATCCGGATGAAGAAGGTATGCATTTGATATGCATTGTTTACATCTCGTAATTAAATGATGAATTCATACAACGGTGGCCACTGATATATCACAGTATGAATTTTGCAGTTTTAATATGACAAATTAAGAATATAAGTTTTATAAAAATGAAAATTATCTTTCATTTTATTACTGACTGCACTAAGCAGTCAAACTGTTGGCCACAAGTGTTTGAATCATAATTTAAAGTAGTTATTCTATTGCAAGGATTGTGTTTTGTCGTATTATATTATTGTCAACGTTGTTTGCAAGCATTTAGAGTTCATTCGACAATAAAAGTAAACAAATATCCAATTATTATTTGTACCAGATTTTGGGTAGACATTTTTTTGTTTAGTTTCATTTTTCTTTTTTTATTAGTACATTTTTTATTTAATTTAATTTTTCTTATTTGTGTAAACATGTTTTGTTTAGTGTTTCCTCTTTGAGAAACATATTTTGTTTAGTTTAGTGTTTCCTATTTGTGTAAACATGTTTTGTTTTGTACTGTTTCCTATTTGCCTTATTGGTTTGGTTGCCGAATAAACATCCTTACTCAGGGAACAAATTTTCTACAGGTCTTACATTAAAGTCTTTTTGCACAGATCTTGTGGGAGCAATTTTATTTTCCAAGTAATTTATCTACTAATCAGCTAGAACACCTCTGTTTAAAGATAATCATTAAATAGTCAGATAAAGTGTTAATCATATAGCACCTCAACCTCCTCGCTTTGTGGTGTTTGGGGTTAAGGTATAATTATGACTACACCCTTTATTCCCTCCCTGTGTAAAAGTTCCAGTAAAAAATAGAACTCCACCCGTTCTGCCAAATGCAGAGTGGCTGTATTTTTGCAATAATCACTACACCAATTTATTTCTCTTTCAACCGTTTTCTTAGGTGAGTATTCATCATTATAAATTGCACCATTTACTTGCTGTGACGTTTAGTTGGGGGGATGGGACAAGATGTTAATTCTCCACCACCCTGAGCTCCTAAGAACCATGAGCTAGTCCCAAAATCACCTTCTGGCTGGTCACAAGTGTTCGATAGAAGGAAGATAGGGAGGGTAGAACAGAAGAACAAAAAACTAAAATAAAGCTCCAGTCCCTTGATACAAGCAACCAGGATTATTTAAGGTGGCAGATTAACAACATATAACAAGAAAGTGAGTCACGCCAACATGAATGATCTAGTATCAACACAGACACGCACGCGCACACACTTATATCTATAAATATAGTTTTCCAATTCTGTGTATCCATCTGTGCAAAATGCTAAAGCAACCTTGACCTTTGAGCACGGGTGAATTTTTTTGTTTAACTAGCCAGTATTTTCAAATGGCCAGTTTTATGTTGTTTTGTCACATTCATGAAACAGAGAACATCAAAGTACTCATCAAAAGAACTGACAGTCTGCCTCACTAACGGCAATTCAAATGACACATTCATTTGCATGCTGTCAAGCACTGCTCTGATATGTCAGTTTGAATAAAATTTGAATATTAATTAGGCCATCTTTCAGCTGCCGGGTAAAGAGTCAATGATCCCTTTGGGTAGAGTTTTGAAGCAGACTATTTTAGTGTAAGGTGAAAGTGGGGCTACGCAATGGGTGTTATGTGACACTATTCGCAGGAATAAGTACTCGAGTAAACCTCGAGCTTACTAAACTTTTGTTTGCCCTCTGACCCCCATCCTGTCCATACCTTGTTCGACAGACAAAACAAAACCATTCACGGACGCCATTTTAATGAAGCTGGCCAAAGATTTGCCGGCCTCTCAAATGGCGCAGTTTGGGATTCACATGGGCCTTAAACAAGTGGATGTCATCAACGTGCTGACAGACCCATCTTGCTTCTCTCCTGTGTTCAAATCTTTTCAGGTGAGTATATGCTTTGATTTGTACATTATGCATACACGTAAAATGTTTGAAATGATAAATTAAACTGGTTTTTTTTCAGATGGAAATAATTAGGTCGACTGGATAGGTTATAGGTTTTGGTTTCCCTTCTTTTGAATCGCCTCCGTAGATAACATTTCACATTTGAGGGATTATAACACTTAATTTTCCTTTTAATAAGAACTTATCACAAGTAAAATATGGCTTAGATCTAACATACCCTTTTTATAAACAAGTATTAAATATTTTCCTGTCTCGGTCAGCAATCTCCTAGACTTGAAAAGGCTTTTTTTGATGTTAGAGTTGACTAATAACTATTATTAGGTATGTAGACACTGAGTATGTTACATGGTAATTAGTTTGGTGTTTCAGTGACACCTTACCATTGTTAAAATAATTCCTAATTATTCTTTAAAAAATCTAAACTGCACATTTGATTCAACGACCTTATCTATATGCTTGTTGGTTTCTACAAATCTGCCAGCATTAAGAATCCACTCAAAGTTAATTATAATTTGTTCCCTTTGTCTGAATGGCTTTTACATATTCTATCAATGATCCATTCTTGATCAGTGCGTGATTCTCTGTATTATTACTTTTTATTTTTATAGAAAAATCCCCAAATGTCTTGATGATATGTCACCCACCCAGCTATTCACACACGCACATACCACACATAATATTCTGCTAAATAAAGTATTAGGTCATCCACTGGTTCTGAAGCCAACATGCACACACTGGCTTGGTTTGAAGCTGACACGCGTGGACATCATTGTTCAATGAAGCAGCAGTATGGCAAGTTATTATCAATCACCTACCGAAATTAATGTCTCAAAAGCGACCGATTGACCTTGGTTTAGTGCAGTCCATTCAAGGTTGGAATATATCTCCCTGATAAAAAAAAACAAAAATTGATAGACCTCAGAGAAAACTGGTGAATGGTAACAATTTGAATTTCTCTGAAATGAGTTTTACAAAGAAATATTTTTCATGTAAATAGATAAGTAATATGATTGTCTTTTAATGAAATCCAACAAATCAAAACTTAAAATAAAAGCACATATGGCAACTGATGCCATCAAACAATTGATTTCTTTCTATTATATATGTGGTGTGTATGTGTGTGTGTGTGTGTGTCCTAAAAAAATAATCAGGGATTATAATCTCCACATATCTATTGAGTGTGTGGCTGGCACAGTGGAATCCATTACTTGTTTACAGTTGGGATATTTCTTTAGTTTTGCTATTCATGTATGCTTGTAATTATTTATCATTTATAAACTGCAAATTTGTATGTATATTTCTTAATTTTGTAATGATAAAGCAGTAAAATAGCAACATTGCCACTGATGTTCATGTCTATAGCTCTTCGATATCACCTGAATTAATGAATCTTTTCCTGTCGCACTCTCAGTTAACTGGCTTGTCCAATAGGAACACTACTTCTGCGAATCCGACTAATTATAATTATAGATCTCGACTTTCTTAAAAATCCAATAGAAATAAACTTCTACTATTTGACAGAAACATTAAGTTTGAATCTTTTACAGATTCTGAAGCTGCAGCGTGATAAGTGTTCATCTATATTGGAGTTTGCAGACTCTGTTACCAAAGCTTTGACTCTCATGGAATTAAACTTGCAGCGCGAGTGGCTCTTGGAGCAATTGCAGGAATTGAAATGGGATGGGTGAGTACGTCATCATGAGTTATCGCTCCTTTTTGAAAGTTTTTCAGCTAAATGTCGTGTCTTTCTTGACACGATGGCAATGGCAAAGGAGATGGCAATGCATTGCCAGGCGGAAATGGCGATGGATAGGACACACCCTGCGGAAACCCTCACAGGACATCACCCGGCAGGCTTTGCAGTGGAACTCCCAGGGAAGGAGACGGTTCGGTCACCCTAAGACCACCTACGTATTCGCTCGGTACAACTAGAATTAGTGCTGCGAGAAAAGCGCGATTTTGTAGGCCAGTATTTGCTATTTGCGCTAATAAAGATAACAACACGTACCCAGGTTCAGCTCTGGTAATACAGATCAGTGGCTTGTAGTGGTACGGGAAGGGGGGGGGGAGGGCAATATATGCAGGCTATATTAATTTACTGTGTTTTCGAGACGTAAAGTAAGTGTTGGATCAACAAATATATTGGGGACTTGGGTGGTCGCGATGTCCCTCTCGTTGGCCTACCGTACGCGTGATCGAAGTTCGAGCCTCAACACTGTCTTGGTTCTTGGTAGCTGGAGTTTTTTTTTTGTTTTTTTTATATAGTGCACGCGCCATCTCCCTGGCTCGGACTGTGCCACGGAAGGATAGCGCTTAGAACATTTCTTTTCTTTCTACATTTTATAATTAATACGAATCACTAATCAAACAATAAATTTTTAGTATAATGTCCGTGTATCTGTTCTGTTCCGCGGTCATTTTGAACCTAAGGGGAGGGGGGGTAGCACCATGATAAAATTGTAAATAAAAATGTGGCTCTGGATTCATGATCTCTTTTGCGATTTGATGTGCTCATTAATTAGTATTTCTTCAAACGAAAATCTTTTTACAGGAATTTATATGATGAATAGTGAAGATTTCGACTGCATGAATACTGATACTGTGGCACCCCCCCCCCTTTTCTCTGTCTCTTGCATGTACCTAATGCTTTGTTATATATTGTGCTATTTTCAGTCCAGTGTAGTAGGTTTGTTTACAGAGTAAAAGACAACAGTGTGACTTCCTTGCAACGAAATTGTGTTGTCGCTTAATATACTGATTCATTCACACTGCATGTATGCACAGGTTAAATATAATTATCCTTGACGCTGACTTTTCTCCAATTCCAGGCTGGACGAGTTAAGAGCACGCATAGTAGCGGTTCAATGACGTCACTGACAGCAAAAGCCAGACCCAAACAAAGCTCTCGGCATTATTTGGACTTCAGTAACTTGTGTAATCTGACTTCTTGATCGTCTCATCGTTGGTCGCTGGTTTATGATTAAATTGGATTGCGCTTGACTTGTGTAATCTGACTTCTTTTCCCGACTCGTCGTTTTTATTTTATTTGTATTTATTTATTTGCTGATTGATGATTAAATTTGTGTTAAATATATTGATTGCGATTTGTGTATTGTTGTTATGTCGGATGTTTTCAATCAGATAACTATGTGTGTCTCACTGTTCTGTATCTCGTTGTTCTGCATTTCGCTGTTCTGTATCTCACTGTTCTGCATTTCGCTGTTCTGTATCTCGTTCTGCATTTCGCTGTTCTGTATCTCACTGTTCTGTATCTCGTTGTTCTGCATTTCGCTGTTCTGTATCTCACTGTTCTGTATCTCGTTGTTCTGCATTTCGCTGTTCTGTATCTCACTGTTCTGCATTTCGCTGTTCTGTATCTCGTTCTGCATTTCGCTGTTCTGTATCTCACTGTTCTGTATCTCGTTGTTCTGCATTTCGCTGTTCTGTATCTCACTGTTCTGTATCTCGTTCTGCATTTCGCTGTTCTGTATCTCACTGTTCTGTATCTCGTTGTTCTGCATTTCGCTGTTCTGTATCTCACTGTTCTGTATCTCGTTGTTCTGTATCTCACTGTTCTGTATCTCACTGTTCTGTATCTCGTTGTTCTGTATCTCGTTGTTCTGTATCTCACTGTTCTGTATCTCGTTGTTCTGTATCTCACTGTTCTGTATCTCGTTGTTCTGCATTTCGCTGTTCTGTATCTCACTGTTCTGTCTCGCTGTTTTGTTTCTCACTGTTCACTATCTTGTGGTTCTGTATCTAATTGTTCGGTATCTGTCTGTTCTGATCTCGCTGTTCTGTTCTCTGTTTCCTTTGTCTCTTGATGTGGATAAGATTAATGCACTTGTGCAGCATTTTACTTTGATATTATTTTAATTTGTATCCGTTCAGACATTTCAATCATTAAATTTAATAATTGTTAATTTGATAATTATTCACTTTTCCACTGATATGCTTAAAAATATATTTGTACATTATAAATCTTTCCCCTATTGAATGGTGCACTCTCTTAAGGTGGCACACAGCTCAAAAAGCATGTAAACTTGAAAAATATTCAATAACAAAAATTTTATTGGTATTTTCTGATAGAAAAATGCCTGAATTTTATGAAATTGCTTTTATTTTTGGACAAATCACAATAGTTTTGAAGATATTTTCAATCATAGATGGGGTTATACCATGGGAGACGTTTATGGTTAAAAGTTAATTGAAAATCAGTCGTTAATATCGGTTTTTGCAGGATATCTAAAAAAGAACTATTAAAGATATCTGCTCAGAATTTTGAACACAGTTTAAGGACACCATAAGCTGGCTTCTGAACCTCTAACTTAAAAAAATATATATTTGACTTTAGTGTATATATGGAATTATAATTAATTTATTTTTTAAAGAAATTTATTTATTATAAAATTATAAAATGTGCTCCATCAGCTGAATGATTGTTATACACTAAACCATTTTCTATTCCAAAAGAGATCAAACACCTAGGTACAATGACCTCATTCCAAAGAGATAAGATTTTATAGGCATCGTGTTCTCACTCAAGAGATCAAACACCTAGGTATAATGACCTCATTCCAAAGAGATCAGACTTTAGAGGCATCATGTTCTCACTCAAGAGAGATCAGACACTAAGATTCAATGACTTAATTCAAGAGAAATCATAGACACATTGACCTAATTCAAGAGATACAGTTACTATATTCGAAACAATTTAAACATAAATACACCGTGACCTTACCATTAGAGATTAGTCTCTGAGGAAAATGATGTGGAGGTACTTTGACCGCATTTAAGAGAGACCATACAACAAGCTCTTTCATGAGAGATTAAAACTTAGAGGCATGATGACTTTATTCTAGAAAGTCTTTATAAAAATACATTCAGTTTGCACAATTACATTCACTTCTATTGCCTATTAGCCAAAGTCTTTTATCTCACCTTACCATTAATTTACGTTTTGTAACTTTTTTTTTATAGATCATATTTCAAAAGAAAGTTCAAATTAAACAAAACATTCACTATGAGCACATACATGCAAGCCCACAATATAACACAATAGATAGACAATGACCTGTCAAATTCAGCACAGCATAGCACATAATAAAAACCAACAACTCCCCCTACACACACACACACGAACCAACTCAACGTTCATACAGTGGTCTGTGTGTTCTCCTTTTGAATTGGTGACCTGTTGACACTTCCTTCTTGGCGTTCTTCATGACTGAAGGTTTAATTCCCCGTCACGGTCAGCACAACTGGAAAAAGAAGTAATTTATAACTTCTGCACGCTAGATATCCTTAACAGGGACACGCCCCACGCTGCAGTTTATAAGTATTGCTAGGGTTCGGGGGTGGGATGGGGCGTATTGTGAAGTGCTTCTCGAGAGCGTTGTTTTTTTCTGACTTCTGAAGGACTTCATTATTGTTTTTTACTAACTTCTGTAGGACTTCATTATTTGTTTTTTTCTAACTTCTGTGGGACTTTATTATTGTTTTTTACTAACTTCTTTAGGACTTTATTATTGTTTTTTACTAACTTCTGTAGGACTTCAGTATTGTTTTTTTTTACTAACTTCTGTAGGACTTCAGTATTGTTTTTTTTACTAACTTCCTGTAGGACTTCAGTATTTTTTTTTACTAACTTCCTGTAGGACTTCAGTATTGTTTTTTACTAACTTCTGTAGGACTTCAGTATTGTTTTTTACTAACTTCCTGTAGGACTTCAGTATTGTTTTTTACTAACTTCTGTGGGACTTCAGTATTGTTTTTTTTACTAACTTCCTGTAGGACTTCAGTATTGTTTTTTACTAACTTCTGTAGGACTTCAGTATTGTTTTTTACTAACTTCTGTAGGACTTCAGTATTGTTTTTTACTAACTGACACTATGGCTACTTTGAAGTTACTTTAGTTATTTATTGTAGTCGATACTTACATAACTGAGTTTTGCGTAAAATTACGCAATATGATTTACTACGCACTTTGGTTGGCTGACGTAGTGCACTCTGCAAGTTTATATCTAAGTTTGAGTTATTGCTGCCATCTTAATCCATTCTAACCTATTGCTCTTGCTTATCATTGATAATTTATTCTCCATTAACATATTTATTACGCTGTTATTGTTATCGATAAAATATTCACATATAAATGTATTTTGCATTTCCATTGTATTGTTATTTGATAATCAATTCTAAATGAATATACTGATTGCCATTTGATAATCTATCAGAAATTAACCTGAGTTTTGAGCCTTACTGGCATAGATGATCTGGAAGCAAATGCAGTTATCGCGCTTTCGATGTTCAAATCCACGTTCAAATTTGCGTTATTAAAATAAAATGTTTACCTAGTGACTACGATGTCTTTTGCAGAATATTACTATAACGAACAAATGCATCTCTGCTAATATAAAGTCAAATACAGAGTTTAACGTCTGTTAATTAATCTTTACAGTTTAACACTTGTATATTTCATAAAATTAACTCAAAAAAGGGCAAACAGTTTTACAAATATTCAAAGCTTCAGAAAGAAAGCTTCGTTTCGGCCAGAATACAGGATATCGACTCTGATCTGTTTTTCCTAAACTGACGATCCATGGCAACGCTTAGCCTGTCAGGCAGGTGTCTTCGATAATTTATTCAAAGTTCCTGCAGTTATTGTCACTCGAAATCTGTTCTTATCTAGCTCAGATAGTGTTGGTATGTTGTCATTAAGCTGTCATTGTAACTAGTGCTGCTATGTTGTTAGTGAGCTGTCATTGTAAGTAGTACTGCTATGTTGTCAGTGAGCTGTCATTGTAAGTGTTGCTATGTTGTCAGTGAGCTGTCATTGTAACTAGTGTTGCTATGTTGTCAGTGAGCTGTCATTGTAACTAGTGTTGCTATGTTGTCAGTGAGTTGTCATTGTAACTAGTGTTGCTATGTTGTCAATGAGCTGTCATTGTAACTAGTGTTGTTATGTTGTCAGTGAGCTGTCTTTGTAACTGTAGCAGTCTTTATCATCGGTAAATAATTATATTATAAACTAACAATGTTATCACTACCATGTTATCGTGAAGACCACGTATCCGAAACAAATGGCCCGAGCTTAAGAATTTCTGTTGAATCAATCCGTTGTGTTACAAAAATTTATGAGGAAGACTAAAATCCTTAAAATGTCCCACTTTCAGGGGTCAAAAACTAATCCTTAAAATGTCCCACGTTCAGGGATCAAAGCTAAAATTCTTAACAGCCAGAGAGAGAAAGATATCCTGCATGTTTTTCCGTTGAAATAAAGACACATGTAAAGGAATAAAGAAGGAAGATGTGGGGAAGAAAAAACATTGACTCCAAAAACATTTTGTAACTGAAAAATAAATACAGATATCACAACACGTAATCACCTTATGTTCATCAAAACAAATAGACGATCTGAGTTAACAAGAAAAATAATGACAACCACCACACTTTAAGAATGAAAACAACTGTGTATTCTGGTAAACATCATCATCTTTTCTCATGCCTGATAAATTTTACAAAATTAAATAAAATTAAATAAAACCACACACACACATGCATACACATACATACACACATTATTTATATATATAATATTATGTTTAAAGTCCTAAGGGAGAAAGTGAAATTTGATAGCTGGAATGACTTACAAATATGGTAACTATGCAACATTAAAGACGAAATCTTATAAATTAGTTATCAATAAATTTATGACCTCTATTTGTCAGTATTAACCACGTTTGCATCATTACTGTACTACACAGTTTTATATCCTAAAATACAATTTAATAATAGTGTCAATACAAATCACACGATAGTCTTATCAGAGAACAGAAATGGAGTTATTAGAGATAAACGATAATAGTTTTTACATAATCTGAATTAAGTGCTGTCTTTCATGCACTTTTGCAACAATGTCACAAGTCTATTGTCCATGTGAACACGTCAGAAACATTGACACCCTGTTATTCTCTTGAAGCCAACCAAGGCGCCATCTTTTGCCATGTCAGTTCTTTCATGCCGAACAACAATTGTAGTGATTTCTAGTAAATTCAATGTAGCAGAAATTGCCCAGTGTAATCAGCAAACTTTGCCATGATACATCAAAGGAGTGTAGTGTATTCCTTTACAGTTTACACTTACACACACTACAGCAGACAATCCCCACATCATAGTAGTTTACAATCATTGAACTAGCAGATTAAAATAGGACAAATAAAGGCTGCTTTACCCTGAAAAACATAATCAGGGAGCAACACTTAAGTTCCCGTTTATCACTTTATAACTCCATTCTTTCTTACATTCCAGTCTCAACTTACAATTTCCCCTGCAACAGTATTTATTAGCCCAATACACACACACAGCATAATAAGTAAGCATATCAAAATAATATCAAGTGTTTAGCACACTATATATGAGCATTTTACTTCAAACATTTGTAGAAATAATAGTCATCTCACATAATACATCTCTACTTAAAATTCACCAATAACACATCAATAGCAAAACTGCATGAAATATTTCAAAGTCCATTCTCTCTCAATCAGTCAGTTAACTCACCACTAAGCTTATGGCTTCCTTTCAAGACTGGACTTCTTTACCACACCAAATTCAAGAAGACAATTGAATTTTCTACAGCAGGTAAACATTTTTATCGCAGCCCACTGGTTAGCCTCGTTCTCAGAAATCTTAACCATTGGATAATAAAACTATTCACCCAGTTGAACTAGTTTGCATTATATCAGTAATTTCTAGCATATTCTCAACTCGGGTTGTTTACTTCCAACTCTGACACTTACCAAAATACAATCATAAGGAGTTCCCAAGGTCGGGTTACTCTGACAATTTAACAATTTATATAGCAATTAAATTTTAAAATAGGGATAGGCAAATTTACTCCACCACAAGAGTCATTATATAAAATGAACTTTAACTATTAATATTATTTTCTTTTCTCTCAATCAAATTGCAACTACAACTACCTTGCATAATAATAAGTCCCAGAGTTGTCCACCCCTCTCCAATATCCGTATTCACAAAATTCACAGGTAGTGTTGCATTTCTGCTCATTTCGATATTTACCTTTGTTGGTTTGGCTTATTTTTTATCAGAGCCAAGTCGACATCTCGTTGTTAATTTATTTTGTCCACGCATGAAGTAGTAGACACAGTTGAACCACTGAAGTCGAAAAACTATGTTTAAAATAAATACAAGAGATTCGTATTAGTTGCTGTCGTGATTATTATCTAACAGACAGTATTTCTTCTGGGTTTTAAAACAGAGCTGCCAGCATTAAAAAAAATCAGTGATCAATATGAAATGTGGTATTGCTTAACTCGTCATAGGAGACAGATCAATGCAGGAGGACTGGAAATATAACACAATCAAGCGTGGTGGTAGTGTTCCTGTTAAGAACAGAATTGAAATTATAACTTCACTTTCATAAGTGACCTGGTGAGAAAAAAAACTTCTTTGTAAAACCATTTTCTAAAAATATAAACTGCAAAACTGACATTAAAATGATTTTCCAGATTCCCATTCATTTTTTTTTATTTTTTGAAACTCTCTCTTTGTCTACCCCTTTACCCTCTCTGGTATCTACGTATGAGAGTACCCGGAAATGCTTCCTTGTGCCAAGCAATAGTTCTAACACGCTCTCTACACTCGTTGTCGATCAGGGGTGTCCGACCTGAGGGCGTGTATTTTTGGTTAGAACAATTCTATTTTGCGTCGACCATTATTTGTTTAATGAAGATTTATCAAAAAGCTGTATGATTATTCTCGTACCCTCTGTTAAATAATATATGTTACATCGAGTTATCTCCCGTATGTGATTTGAGAGTTGTTTTAAGTCACCTCATTAAGCATGTGTCAGCTAGCATTAAGACACTAGAAAGACTGAAGACAGTTAGATCCCATGCAACTGTTGCAACCTGTTGTCAGTCTCAGCGAATTGGTCATGAAAATGTGGGGAACTGGTCATAAGGGTGTGTCAGGTTGGTCATGAAAATGTGGGGAACTGGTCATAAGGGTGTGTCAGGTTGGTCATGAAAATGTGGGGATCTGGCCATAAGGGTGTGTCAGGTTGGTCATGAAAATGTGGGGAGCTAATCATAAGGGTGTGTCAGGTTGGTCATGAAAATGTGGGGAACTGGTCATAAGGGTGTGTCAGCTTGGTCATGAAAATGTGGGGATCTGGCCATAAGGGTGTGTCAGGTTGGTCATGAAAATGTGGGGAGCTAATCATAAGGGTGTGTCAGGTTGGTCATGAAAATGTGGGGAACTGGTCATAAGGGTGTGTCAGGTTGGTCATGAAAATGTGGGGATCTGGCCATAAGGGTGTGGCGAATTTGAGCTTGTCATAGTTTGGAAGCAATACATCTTCTGTATAACTTATTTATGCTACCAGCCCCAACTCCCCACGCCCACCCACCCCTTTCAAACTCTATTTCTCCATTTCTCGTTTCATCGCTACCTTCAGTTTGAATCTAGATTTGTTTCGAGTGTGCGGTTTTCCAAAATTTCCCTCTTTATATCATCATCAACCTCTGAGGCAACTGTAACTGCAACTGTATTTGAATAAATTTGCTAAAATATCGTGTTATTTTTCAAATTTTCCATTGCCCTACCTAACGTGTGGCTACATTGAAAACTAGAAAATAAAAGATGGAAAATCAATTTGCTAATGACTAGCAAGGGACACACACACACACACACACACACACACGAACACACGCGCGCGCGCGCAATCACGCACTGTCAGTCAACACAAGTACAATATTTTTACACTGCCACACCTACTTAGTTTGTGGAATACAAATGGTGGGTAAACTTAGCGGGGGTGGGGTTGGGGGAGAGGAAAGTAAAATGGCAGCTGCAGGAAGGAAGCGGGCCGAAAGTAATGCATAGTGCAGTAATGTGTTTGCTTGCTAAAAGAAATTGTCCGACCAGGCCAGAGACCAGTTGACAGGAAAAGAAGGGACAATGCGTTCCTCGGATGGCAAACACCAGTAATGTCCGGCTTCGCCATTTTTTTGTTTTGTTTTGTTTTACCGCCCACGTGACGTAGAATGCAAGTGTGGTTTATGAGACAATGTTTAATTAGACGGATTTGCAACTTGTGTTGTCTCCCCATTGGACAAGCCAGTGAACTTACATTCAGGTTCGTGAGACGCAAAGTAGAATCCTTGCTTCCGGTGTCATTAAAAAAAAAAAAACAACTAAAAAACTGTTGTCATCGAGCTCAAATGGGGGGGGGGGAGTTTAAAGCTTTGTTATTATAAAAATAGTAAGTATCATTTTACAGTTAGTGAACCAAATGACAAAATAAAAGGTATACACTTAAGGCTAAGTTAATCAATCACACAAAAAGAAATATTATACACTCTGGAAGGACCAATGTTTTCCAAACCAGGTCTGTGAACTAATAGTTGAGTTGTGTGAAGACCACATGACCACATATCCAAACTATACTTTTCTACAGCAAGTAAACTTTTTAATCTCAGCCCATTGGCTGGTCTCGTTCTCGTAAATCATAACCATTGGATAATAAAACCTACTCAATGGTTTGCATTACGTCAGCAAATCTAGAATATTCTTGCCTCAAGCGTTCAACTCACACATCTTCAAACATACCATCATAAGGAGTGCCCGAGGTCGGGTTACTCTGACAATTTAATAAAATTAAATTTAAAAAATTAATTCAATAAAATAAATTCAAATTTACTGTCAAAAGATATAAGAACTAATTTAATGTGAGTGTGCAAGTGAAACTAAAAACCAAACTTAGTTAATCACAGACTCACATAATCAATAAGTAGGCTTGGCGAAATGTTGATATTGAATTGTGACAACTAAACCTATTCACACGTGAATTGTTTATTAATCTAATTTAAACATTTTCCTTATCTATCAACATGTTCTCGATATCAGTAATTATTTGTAATACATGAAACAAAGAAAACGAAATCAACCAGAAATGTTACATGCAATATCCTTATTCTTACAAAATCAAGGACTAAATTTGCGTCAATGCAATTTCTTGTGTACTGACAAGAGTAGCACGATGGACAATAGCCAGCATTTGAAAAGAAAGCTTGCATTGTAATATAATGCAGCGAATCATAAATAATTCATATCTAAACTTGTTAAAGTTTTTTTCGCTTTCTAATGTTATCAGTGAGCACGAAATCAGATACTTTGTACACTCACACACCTTGCACATAACACACGTGCACTTAGGAACATACACCTTTGTAGAAACGCACATACATGCATACCAACACAGAAACACACACACACATGCGCACCTATACAGAAACATACACACGTGCACACCTGCACAGAAACACATCTATTATAGAAACATACACATTCATACCTACATAGAAATACCACAGGTGCACGCACACCTGTATAGAAACATACACATTCAAACCTACATAGAAATACACAGGTGCACGCACACTGTATAGAAACTTACACATTTCATACCTACATAGAAATAGACAGATGCACACCTGTATAGAAACATACACATTCATACCTACATACGCACACCTGTATAGAAAGAGACAAGCACACCTTCATAGAAAAATATCACATGCAAACCTGCATAGAAGTGTATACATGCATAAAGCTAAAAATAGAAAAAAAAGTAATTTTAAAAACAATTACAGTGCCAAGTACATTGTAGCTTCTACTCTCGTCATTAATTAAATTTAAGAAGGTATTCGTCTATACTGTCTACCAATTGAAATAAAGGGAGGTTACTGTGTTAAAGCAAACAGCCGGTCATTTCCTACTTTCTTTGCACACGGCCTTTAGACTTTGAGTAATCAATATTCTCTATATTCCCCTCTAGTGTCCGTGTTGTGTGCAAACCTAGCTTAAGCAAAATTGACACACTACAACATTAATATGGCCGGATTCTTGGACAACAAATAACAATAAACTGCTTGTATGGGATGGTTGTGAATGTGATGTTACTAACAACCCAACAATGCACACGCTCAGTATAAACGTCTTTAACTGTGCGTATGCACACTTGTTAATGGCTTTCGATGTGTCACAATCAGGTTGTCTCCCCGCTCTCTACTGGAAAGATCTTGATGCAGTAAACGTGGATAACTGGTCGCTATTGTTGGTTGACTGGTCGGCACATGAACATTAGTTGGTTTTTTTCCTCATTTGACAAGTGTTGGTTGAGTGGTCGGCACAGGAACATTAGTTTTTTTTTCTTCCTCATTTGACAAGTGTCATCACATGAACATTAGTTGGTTTTTTTCCTCGTTTGACAAGTGTCATCACATAAGAAGACCGAGGAAGTGCAGGAAATGTGAGAATTTTTCAGAACTGGTGTCTGGGTTCCTTATATGATTAGAAGAGTTCTTGCCACTTCCGAAAAAGAAGTTAATTAGTTATTAAAATCCAAGCTATAATTACCTTGCACTGCTAATTCTACCCCATCGTGAGGCAAGGCAAGTACTTTATATTCTTCCATTGTTGAAATTTTGAACAATTTTCCTAAGTTGTGACAGAACAAGAAGTCTTTCTGTAAACTGGTTGTTAAGTCTTTTCCACTTTCTCAAACGTTAGTTTAATGTGAAACGTTCTTTGAATTATGTTTCTGTTTTCCTGTATTTATTCACCGGACTTCTTTTTTGGTGTTATTTAAAACATATTCTCAATATTTTGTTGTGCTGAGCAGAAATATTTTATTATTATTTGCTTGTGCATTACATTTAGACAGTTATCTGACTATGTCTCTGATGTATCAGGTGATACTTTTAACTGTTTATCTGTTGCCAGTGAATAGATAAAGCTATTTATTTTGAGACTGCCTGCAACAATTACTATATACTGTTCTCTAAGTCAAGCTATATGACTCTGTGTGTGTGTGTGTGTGTGTGTGTGTGTGTGTGTGTGATTGTGTTTGTGTGTGTGTGTGTGTGTGATTGTGTTTGTGTGTGTGTGTGTGTGTGTGTGTGTGTGTGTGTGTGTGTGTGTGTCAGTGTTTGTCTCTGTGTATGTGTGTGAGAGGGAGTGCTAGACAATTTATTGACTTAGTCACAGTGTTATGAATGACTATGAGAGCTTGCGAATTTCTTGTGTTGTGTGACGTCACTATAACGCTATATACCCTAAGTGTAACAACTGTCTGAATATTGTGCATTGAATACGCATAGCATTTACAGTCGGGACTGTAAACATGTTGTGTTGGTCTTTGTGCTGGAACTTCCTCCTTCTGTAACATCCCACAAAAATGTAAACAGAAGTTATGATTCCTGCTTGGCCCATTTCTGCATTTCAGTCCTGTGTCATAATTATTGGCCACCATTATATTTATCCATAAATATTGGCCACCTTTCTATCTGTGTCATAATTACTGGCCACCATTCTAACTGTGTCATACTTATTGTCCACCATTCTATCTGTGTCATAATTATTGGTCACCATTCTAACTGTCATAATTATTGGCCACCATTCTATCTGTGTCATAATTATTGGCCACCATTCTAACTGTCATAATTATTGGCCACCATTCTATCTGTGTCATAATTATTGGTCACCATTCTAACTGTCATAATTATTGGCCACCATTCTATCTCAACCTACGTCAAGCTGTCAACTACACATCCCCAGTCAACAACCCTAAGCGACAATTAACGGGATTGTCTGACATGAAGAATCTTCCATTTTTGTTTACTGAATAATGCACGAGTTGAACAGAAATATGTGACAACATAAAAGTGTTTTAATTAAACAGCATTTTGTTCTTTTATTTTGTATTTCAGTAATTACAGATGATTTGTTTTTAGAAACAAGAGTTGACGTATGAAGAATTTTTATTCAAGAAAATATTAAATAAGTTATTTTAATAAAAGCATTTTTTTTTTTGCTACTAACAGAAATTGTTACAAATAAATTCTTGAACCGTTAAGATACTTTCATACTAAACTCTCAATTTTGTCAGAGATTTAAATACTTTGAAACAAACATAAAATCTCTTAAATGTTGTTAACGGCTTTCAAGTTTAGTGTGAATATCTACACTGTGCTGCAATTGCCCTCTTCACTAAGTGACGACAAAGAAAAACTACAGACTAATCGTCGTCTGTATAAAGAAACAGTCACGTCTCGAATAAATAAAGTTATTCACGAGCAACTATTACTTAAACAACATAATAAATTAACTTCAGAATTAAAAGTCACTAACAAATAGTATCAAGCATTTACAGTAATTAATGTTTATGAAGGGAACTAATTCTGCTACCTCGTTTTTACCCTGAATCCTAACTTGCTATTTCTCAAATTCTCAAGTCATACCTTTGTGTTTCGTTAAGTCTGTGTGCCCATGTCTCGGTGTAATTAAGTTTTTGTGTCCTTGTCTCGATATCATTAAGTCCTTGTGTCCATGTCTCTGTATCATTAAGTCTGTGTGTCCATGTCTAGGTGTTATTAAGTCCTTGTGCCCATGTGTCGGTGTCATTAAGTCCTTGTGCCCATGTCTCGGTGTCATTAATTTCTTGTGGCCATGTCTCTGTATCATTAAGTCTGTGTGCCCATGTCTCGGTGTTATTAAGTCCTTGTGTCCATGTGTCGGTGTTATTAATTTTGTGTACCCATGTGTCGGTGTCAAGTCCTTGTGCCCACGTCTCGGTGTCATTAAGTCCTTGTGCCCATGTCTTGGGTTCGTTAAGTCCTTGAGTCCATGTCTCTGTGTCATTAACTCTGTGTATCCATGTCTTGGTGTCATTAAGTCTGTGTACCCATGTCTTGGGTCATTAAGTCTGTGTACCCATGTCTAGGTGTCATTAAGTCTGTGTACCCATGTCTAGGTGTCATTAAGTCTGTGTACCCATGTCTTGGGTCATTAAGTCTGTGTACCCATGTCTAGGTGTCATTAAGTCTGTGTACCCATGTCTAGGTGTCATTAAGTCTGTGTACCCATGTCTCGGTGTCATTAATTCTGTGTACCCACATATGTGCACATAATTCTGTCTCATTGTGAGAGAGAGAGAGAGAGAGAGAGAGTGAGTGTGTGTGTGTGTGTGTGTCTTGTTGAAATAAATATCATTTGTAGAGAGGATTTTCTTTTGTAAATTGGTCTCGTAGTGATAGGAACCACGTGATCAACGCGCACTTTATGTACAGACATGAAGACGATAAATAATAAGAATGTTATACGGAAATAAACAGCAAAGTAACTGGGAAAATTTGATACCCATATAAAGTGGCGTTTCTACTATACATCAATACCTCAGTGAGACGCCAACTTAAAGGACACAACGAAATATGAATAGACTGCAGTAGTCACACGACTACAAATACATACCGAAATATGTCTAATGTCTAAAGACTATAGAAACATGATTGAACACACACACACAAACACATAAACAAAAACACGCATTTAAACATCATACACCAGCAAAATTACTAGATTGAAAATATCAGACTTCAGATAGTGAACAAGCGACGCTCACATTTCTAGCGCAGTGAACTAAGCAAAGGGTTGTTCATATGTCTGACACTGTAAATTGAACGAGTGCTCATATTTCTAGCGCATTCAACAAGGTACGTTATATTTCTAGCACAATGAATTAACAAGGGGCGTTCGTATTTCTAGCACAGTGAACAAGATGCGCTCACATTTTTAGTGCAGTGAACTGAGCAAAAGGGTAATTTGTATTTCTACCTCAGTGAATTGAACAAGGTGCTCACATTTCTAGCGCAGTCAACAAGGTACGTTCATATTTCAGGCACAATGAATTGAACAAGGGGCGCTCGTATTTCTAGCGCAGTGAATTGAACAAGGGGCGCTCGTATTTCTAGCACCGTGAATTGAACAAGGGGTGCTCGTATTTCTAGCACCGTGAATTGAACAAGGGGTGCTCGTATTTCTAGCACCGTGAATTGAACAAGGGGTGCTCGTATTTCTAGCACAATGAATTGAACAAGGGGCGTTCGTATTTCTAGCACAATGAATTGAACAAGGGGCGTTCGTATTTCTAGCACAATGAATTGAACAAGGGGCGCTCATATTTCTAGCACAGTGAAGAGAGAAATCAAGGTGTAAAGAAGGAAACAAATTTCAGACGTAATTTGACAGCACCACACGTAAGACGCAATAATTTGAAGTACATGAATTACAAAGTCACACCCAGCGCGTCTTCCGGCCGGAAACAAGAAGTGACGCTTGCGCAAGGTGTCAGTTCAAGGTCATGGCCATTATTATTGTTGGTCCTACTCTAGTCAGAGGCCACACCAAGGGCGTCCTCGAAAGTCACGATATTGCTGCTTTTGACTTCACCATCGACGATGTTTTTAGAGCCAATTTCTTGGGAATCCCAATTTGCTGTTATCTCAGAGCGGCTTGTCCCTGAAGTACCCGTGACGTTGTTGCCGCGTGAACTAGCTACAGCGTCACGTGCCCCCCAATCCCCAGTTCTGCTCGCGTTGGCGGGGTCGGTGACGCCGTCCATACCGTGGAATTTGACGGAATCATCAAAGTCACCTTGACGTCGGAAATCGTCATTGTCCAGCTTGCGTTGCCTTCGTTTACCGATTTCCACATGGTGGGCGTCCGCACCGTTACACTCCATGTCTACACACGCCCACATATTCGCAATGGAGGAAGTAGATGATGTGAAAGAAGGGGGGTCACTCTCGCCCCACACGAACTTTGACGTCGCTCGTTTGGCTTCCTCCATGAGCGGGGTCATGAGCGGTGTAAGTGGATAGCTTAGCAGTTTCAGATCTGGTGTCAGTCTGAACAATCCAAACACGTCGTCTCCGGTCAGCGGCGGGATCGTCTTATCTGCGCTGGTGTCCAGGGTGTCCAGGGTGTCCAGGGTGTTCCTAGTGTCGAAATAAAGCAGACTGTCGGATGCTTTCTGACAGTCGTCAAGGCTGGCAGGATCTTCGGGAAGAGTCCAGTCATGATTGATTCCTGCTTTGAAATTATTGTTATCATTGCTTTGATCGTTTTTCTTCTCTTGTGCTTGATCTCCTACAACCGGGTGTGCAAACACATGATGTTCACCAAGCTGTTGACAATGTAAACTCTTGCCTGGAACTTCAACAGTTTGATCTGGGAACAGTGTTTGCATACTTGCCGCAGACACACCCAAGGGTGGATCGAGATTTAGATCGTTTAGGCAAATGCTGGGGGCGTGGTCATGGGAAATGTAAGCAATGCTATTATTTGTATATGTACCGGATCCCCGTACCGTCATTTGATCAGGACCCACATTCCGATCACATAAGCTGTTAAGGTGAGGGTTACCTGAGACCTTTCTATTACATTGAGGTATGTACTTCTGCTTCACTTGGCATTGGTCCGGATTATTCTTTCTCCCTACTGTGGAAAATACATTCTCACCGTTCATTGGTTGCCATTGACCAATCTCTACTCGTGGACTGATAATTTTTGTTTGACAATTACCACCTTTTCTCACAGGAAACTGACGTTTGGCAGCCTGATTTCCGAAGTCAAAGTCGAGAGTGAAAGGATTGTGTGGTGTGTTGGGTGGTCGGTAGTTCCAAGGCCAGAGTTCACCACAAATGCCTCCTGGATATTTATTAAAGTGTGGATCATGGTGGGGCATTTCTGAAGGAGTTGTCTCTCGGTGGGGGTCTTTTGTTTTTCGAGGAGCATTTGAATATGGTATGATTAAAACTCGCTGATTCAGCAATTCTTGTGGTAGGTCATCATCGTTTAACCCGCTCATCAATACATAACCGTCCTTCTCTTCAAATCGTTCAGGTTTGGCTTTCTCTTTATTATCTTGAAAGGAGGCTGTATTTTCTGACACAGTGGTATCCGTTGAGTTGGATATTTGGCCGGTTCTGACTTGTTCTGGTTTTATGTCATTAATTGTTCCGTGCGCACCGTTTAAAATTTCTTTGGTGAAGTTTGACTTGGTTCTAATATTACCACTGATCAATTGCGAGTCAAATGCATTGTCCTGGACAAAAAAATCGAAGCTATGTGACTGCAGTAGTGAAGGCATTAAATGAGGTGCCTGTACCGGTGCTAGTGAACCCCAGGGATCACTAGCAGTACTAGAGACCTGCTGGTTTCCCTGGAGGCAGCTGAAATTGCTAGAGGCTGTATTGGCAGACACGGAAGTCACACTGCTTCCTACATTTGCGAGCATAGATGTATTGTCTGAATAGAGATCAGAGACTGATACGCTTCTACCCTGACCGCATCCGGGTCTGAAATGTAGAGGACCACTGCTCCCCGTGCCGATGTTGTCTGAACTATTTTTACCTGATACCATCTGATTGTTGTATGTGCTAGTTAGCGGGTAGACTGCATCAGGCGGGAGGATGTGCTCTTGCACCCGACTGGCATGGAAACGAGAGATACTGCTGGGGAGAGAAAAGGTGGAGCTGGACTTCTCTGCTTCCTTTATGTCAGGACTGGTCTTGGCAGACGATTGAGGGGCTGGAAGGCGCCGCTGGCTTTTTCTCATGGTAAGTCTGGCAACGCTGTACAGTTGGATAGAAGAGACGTTCGGGCCTTTGATGCGAGTTGTTCGTCGACCGTGAAACTTTGCGGCTTTGGCCCGGGGATTCTGTGAATGCGCATTGCATTCATTATTGGCATTACCTGCCGATAGAGGTAAAGGGAACACTGGTTTTTCCTCTTGAAATTCTTGTAGAATTTCGTCTCCTCGACAAGCGTTCCTGTTGGAATTGCCCGCTGTGCTGTCAACGTGCGGTTGGGGTGCGGACTTTGATTCAGGGCACGTGTCATGTTCGTTGTCCGGTGCAAACAGAGGATTTTCCACACCGTGGAACTTGTTTGGAAAGCACCTTTGCTGCTGCTGTTGCCAGGACGGGTGAGTGTGTGCATCATGGGCCTGATGACACGGGCACTGCATTGTCCGCTGCTGATGAAGGAGGACGATCGATAATGGATCGGGTGGAGAGAAATTGTTGTCCTGCTCAAAGAGATCATTGTGGATTTGGCACAAGTGTCTCTGTTGTATGTTTGAAGGTGTCTGTGAAATATGTTGGTTAAACTGAGCACTCTCCTGTGGCTTGTCGAAGCTAATTTCGAGCAGTTGTTTCTCAGACGCACTCATCGATAAGTCGAAATCCTCTGACTTACAAGCATTTCGCTGCTGGAATTTGTCTGCTGCTAGGTAGGCGTATTCAGGAAAGCGTTGGAATTTCAAAACGTCATTGAGTGGCTTAGTCTGGTTATAACTATTGATGTGAGAAAGTCCAGCCCTGCAGACCACCTGTCTGCGACCCCCGGCCCTTTTCCAATGAGTGAAACCAGAGAGAGTCGATGACCTAGCCTTCGTCGCACCGGTCTGGTAGCAGTTCGATTCTCCATATGCTGGAGGCTGTCCAGTAGGCACTTGGCCACATGGTCGGGCCTGTAAGAAGTTACCCCCCACCTCATTTAATTCAACCTCTCCGGTGGTGGCCTCACGTCGTATGTCCCCATCCACGCCACCACCTTCCAGCATGACCCGCGATCTGTGGACCTTCAGTCGCCATAGGCAGGTGACACTGGCACCGAACAGGAAGACAAGGCTCAAATACACTACAGGTGCTATCATAATCCACAGCACACCGTTTATTACCTCGACGTCTCTGTTATCGGGCCTTGAAGTGAAGGACGATAATTTGGAAAAGTACTCGTTGATAGTTATGTTGTCGAGAGCTAACACACGAACGAGTTCCTCCGCCATGGCTTCTGGAGTTCGAGTCATAGTTTCAGTTAGTCGTTATGCAGATGCTTTCTCTGGAGAGGTGGCCTTGCGAGAGTCGAGGTCAAGGGTGATGAAGTTCATTCTGATGAAATTTAAAATTAAAAAAACCAATAGAGTTCATTAGTTATGTCAGTGGATATATAGCGCGATATTAAAAGGCGAATTAAATAATAACAATAGAAATGTCAGTTTGACTGAGAATTCATTGTTACTAGTGTTGGTTATTGGTTCTAGTGAATCGTTAACACAGAAAACTAGAGAGAGAAGCAAAGTAAAATATAAGTGCACAAGGAACTTCTACACATATAATGGAGCTATTACATTTTTTTAAAAAGAAGTAAAATATTTCTACACAGAAAACAAAGACTACGCAAGAACTACTATATCTATGAAATGAATTGCATGTAACGTTAGAGAATTAACAACAGAAGTCAATGAAAAGCAGTAGTATTACCAAGCTATCGTGACGTTAGAGATAAAATAATAACAGAAGCCAATGAAAAGCAGTAGTATTACCAGGCTATCGTGACTGTTGACTTCAGTATTTAAAAAAAAATGTATTAACACAAGGAGGGGTGCGTGGCACGAGCATATGGCAAGAAGAAGAAAGAGAACACTGATTTGGCGCACGACTATAAAATAAACACACACACACACACACACACACACACACACACACACACACACACAAACAAGACGTAGTGTAGTGAGAAATGGAGGGAGGGTGGGTTAGAGAATACAAGAGGCACAACGAATGATGAAAAACAGAATGAAACAAAATGAGAGACGAATTAAGAGGCAAGAAATGTGGAAAACTGAAAGAAACAAAGAGAAAAGGAGGATGGAAGGGGGTATTAAGAAATAAAATATGTCTAGAAATCAGAAGAAAATTTACAGACAAAAGCAGAGTAATGAATTGAGAAGAAAATGAGAGAAAGGAAGAGAGAGGAAAAAATAGTGAAAAAGGATAGTTATAAAAGGACAATAGAAAACGAGAAGGAAGAAGGGAAGTGAACAAGAAAAGAGAGGGAAAGGAGAGAGAAATGAGAAAGGAGAGAAAGAAGACAGGAGAGAGAAAGGAGAGAGAACGGAGACAGGAGAGAGATAGGAGAAAAGAGAGAGAACGGAGACAGGAGAGAGATAGGAGAAAAGAGAGAGAACGGAGACAGGAGAGAGATAGGAGAAAGGAAAGAGAGAGGAGACAGGAGAGAGAAAGGAGAGAGAACGGAGACAGGAGAGAGATAGGAGAAAAGAGAGAGAACGGAGACAGGAGAGAGATAGGAGAAAAGAGAGAGAACGGAGACAGGAGAGAGATAGGAGAAAGGAAAGTAGAGAAAAGCAAGAGAAAGACAAATGGAAATAAATCATTGTACTCACAAATGAAGTCAGCACTGGGAAATGCTAGTAATATCAAAAGTAGACACATGGGGCCTCTTCATCGTCTTGTA
The DNA here is from genome assembly GCA_028829895.1 of Sinotaia quadrata. Taxonomy (NCBI): domain Eukaryota; kingdom Metazoa; phylum Mollusca; class Gastropoda; order Architaenioglossa; family Viviparidae; genus Sinotaia; species Sinotaia quadrata. Next base: position 122,552,130 of record CM054178.1, read on the forward strand.
GCAATAACAGACTTTACGTTTCGTTAGATGAAAACGGTGATGTGATTCATCGTCTTGTCGCATTGACTGACTTTAAGTTTTGTTAGCTGAAAAATGGTGAGGTGGCTCAAAACCAGAGCTTCAGTCAACACGAACATATAGTTTACGTTTAATTCCTTGTCCGCCTCTCGGCGCTTAGATGACCGAACATTGTAAACGCCTCAGTATCAACTAAATCGTCAAAGGTTTGACACTTTTACTGTCAACAAATACCCAAGTCCACGGAAATCTGAAATGCATTACAACAGTCTTGTACAATTGTCCCCCACGGCAAGTCACCACAGAGAACACGAAAAGTTGACCTTGGCTAGTGAGTGTCCGGAGCCTGCATTTCCCCCACGTGACAATTACGTCGCTTCTCTGATTTGCACGTGCAGCTTTAGCTCACAATTCATGGACACAAAACACACAACTCACGCTGACGTGTACAGGTCAGATTCAGCGTAGAACTTCAATAAAATGTATCTTGTTTTTTTCCTCTGTAACATCGAATATCGGGCCCAACAGTAAAACGGTGTGTGTGTGTGTGTGTGTGTGTGTGTGTGTGTGTGTGTGTGTGTGTGTGTGTGTGTGTGTGTGTGTGTGTGTGTGTGTGTGTGTGTGTGTGTTGTGTGTGTGTGTGTGAGTGTGAGTGTGTGTGAGTGTGAGTGTGAGTGTGTGTGTGTGAGTGTGAGTGTGTGTGTGTGTGTGTGTGTGTGGTGGATGTCATCATTCAAATAAAGAAAACAGAGCCATACTGCAGTACTGACATGATTACTTACATCGTCATTAACATCGGTATAACTATTATCGTTAACATCGTGCTCACCTTTGCACTGTTACTCAAAGAATGATGACATTGACGAAAATAATTTTCATTTTTCAAATAATATCTTTGCCAGTTAAACGGCTTTTTTCTGGCATAATAGTACCCCTTGCAAGAATGCATTCTGAACTGAGTCGCGGTTTTCATTTCTCAAGTATAACACTTTTTCTATGTATAATCCAATTGAAAGAAAAACCATGAGAAAAACCTCATTGTCTTTATTACGGCTGCATGCTAGAATATTCAAACACCTGTTTAACGATGCCCTACTGACTGTTCTTTATTTATGGTTTATTATTCTTTTCTCAGTTTATTCAGACCAAATATCAACAATCCGGCCTTCTGTTATAATGGCTAATTGTATTTAGTTAGATTGAAAGCTGGAATGACTTATCCTCATAATTCTGACTGAAAGATAGAATGACTACTGTACTAATTTTGAGTGCTGGAATGACTATTGTACTAATTTTGACTGAATGCTGGAATGACTACTGTATTTATTTTGACTGAATGCTGGAATGACTATTGTATTTATTTTGACTGAATGCTAGAATGACTACTGTATTTATTTTGACTGAATGCTGGAATGACTACTGTATTTATTTTGACTGAATGCTAGAATGACTACTGTACTAATTTTGACTGAATGCTGGAATGACTACTGTACTAATTTTGACCGAATGCTAGAATGACTACTGTACTAATTTTGACAATGCTGGAATGACTACTGTATTTATTTTGACTGAATGCTGGAATGACTTATTTTCTTTAGTTAGATTGAAACCTGGAATGATATGCTATCTTTAGTTTGTTTGAAAATTGGAATAACTTAATTTTTCTTTTAGAGTGAACGCTAGAATGACATAATGTCTTTAGTTTGGCTGGATGCTGAAATAATTTACTGTATTAATTTAGACCGAAAACTAGAATAGATTTCTGTTTTTATTGTGACTGAATGCTCGGACCTACTGTCCCTGTTTACACAGAAAGTTACAATGGCTTACTATCTTTATTTAGATCGGAAACTAGAATGGCTTACTGTCTTTATTTAGACCGAAAACTAGAATGGCTTACTGTCTTTATTTAAACCGAAAACTAGAATGGCTTACTGTCTTTATTTAAACCGAAAACTAGAATGGCTTACTGTCTTTATTCAGACTGACCTAATGCTTATATGAATCTTACTGTTTGCCAAGCCTAGTCCATACCAGCCTGGGTCAGTGTTCTTTTCGTTCATTTTAAAGATCAAATTGCACTGTGCTGTCCGTTTCTTACTCAATATACAATGTTTGTTTACCATACTGCTTTAACCCTCTCCCCTAGTTCTTCTTCCCACTCACTTATTATAAACACTATACACAGCAATTTTCAACGTATCTATTTAATGGCGTTATTGTAAACACCTTTAGTCAAGAAATGAATAGTCTAATGATCCTGTCTTATGACAGCTGGAACACATCTTTAGTCAAGAAATGACGACTCTATGATCCTGTCTTAAGACAGCTGGAACACACCGTTAGTCAAGAAATGACGACTCTATGATTCTGTCTTATGACGGCTGGAACACACCGTTAGTCAAGAAATGATGACTCTATGATCCTGTCTTATGACGGCTGGAACACACCGTTAGTCAAGAAATGATGACTCTATGATCCTGTCTTATGACAGCTGGAACACACCGTTAGTCAAGAAATGACGACTCTATGATCCTGTCTTATGACAGCTGGAACACACCGTTAGTCAAGAAATGATGACTCTATGATCCTGTCTTATGACAGCTGGAACACACCGTTAGTCAAGAAATGACGAGTCTAATGATCCTGTCTTGTGACAGCTGGAACACACCGTTAGTCAAGAAATGACGACTCTATGATCCTGTCTTATGACAGCTGGAACACACCGTTAGTCAAGAAATGACGACTCTATGATCCTGTCTTATGACAACTGGAACACACCGTTAGTCAAGAAATGACGAGTCTAATGATCCTGTCTTGTGACAGCTGGAACACACCGTTAGTCAAGAAATGACGACTCTATGATCCTGTCTTATGACAGATGGAACACACCTTAAGTCAAGAAATGACGAGTCTAATGATCCTGTCGTGTGACAGATAGTCAGGAAATGACGAGTTTAAAGGACTGTCATCTGAGGTCTGCAGTTTCACACTTAGTAACTGAAAATCTGCTATTTGTAATTGAAATGGTGATTTTATTTTTACCTGCATATTGTTTGTTTGCCAAAAGCAGTAGGCTTCATTTTCATTTCTCACTGCCTTTAATCTTAAAAAATTTCATACAAAAGTAACACATTCACACACACACATATATATAATCAAGTTCATAAACATAGTTTCAAAAATATCATATTTAGTACCCGAAAGTCATATCACGTTAACAATTAAGTTTAGAAATAGGGACAGGCAAATTTACTCCGCCACACATTGAGATAAACTAAATAAATAAACAAGAGCCTTAAAAACAAATCTTCAAATGTGCATAACTCAGGCATGAAACTGAATTACATATCTACTGCAATAATTCTTCCGTAAAGGATGTGAAACTACTCGCCTAGATTAGTGGTGAACAGTGACTTGAACACTGACGTCACTCACATAACTGCATTAATGTTTGTTAGACAGATATGTGAAGTGCAGTGTTATAGTCTTCGCTGTGTGTATGCGTGCACGTGGTGTGTGCGTGTGTGTGTGTGCGTGCGTGTGTGTGTGTGTGTGTGTGTGTGCGTGCGTGCACGTGTTTGTGTGTGTTATTTTTGTATGAATTTTTTTAAGATTAAAGGCTGTGAGAAATAAATAAGAAAGGACGGCTGATATATTAAGCAAACGGCATTGAAAAGAAATATGAAGAGAATGTGAAACTGGTGTGTGTGTGTGTGTGTGTGTGTGTGTGTGTGTGTGTGTGTGTGTGTGTGTGTGCGCGCGTGTGCGTGTGTGTGTGTGTGCGTGCGTGCACGTGTTTGTGTGTGTTATTTTTGTATGAATTTTTTTAAGATTAAAGGCTGTGAGAAATAAATAAGAAAGGACGGCTGATATATTAAGCAAACGGCATTGAAAAGAAATATGAAGAGAATGTGAAACTGGTGTGTGTGTGTGTGTGTGTGTGTGTGTGTGTGTGTGTGTGTGTGTGTGTGTGTGTGTGTGTGTGTGTGTGTGTGTGCGTGCGTGCGTGTGTGTGTAAGAGAGAGAATAAGAGTGAAAAAGAGACAAAGACAAAGCCAGGGACAAAATCATGGTGAGTGAGTGAGTGAACGAACGAGAGAAAGAGAGAGGCAGAATGAGAAACAAAATGAGAGAAAGGTATGCAAAAGGAAAGAAAGGAAAGAAAGAAAGAAAGAGACTTACTGACATGCAGACATGCAGCAGAGTAAGACAGATAAAATAACAGACAGTCCAAGGGAAATGTCAACTTCATGCCACGAGGCACACTGAGTGATGAATTGCGTACACATCTTGATTTGAGGTAACGGTTCATGTGCGTGAAACAACAATTACACTGAGATCAAAGCGTACGAACAGGAGTTTTAAATAACACAAACGAAGATAAATTTCAGTGTTGTGAATGTTTCCCTAATTTTTAAGGCTTGAAATGCCACGTTAACTTGTGGATGTTTAAAGTGCTCGAAATGCCACGTTAACAAGTAGCGATGTTTAAAATCTCGAAATACCACGTTAACTTGTAGATGTTGAAAATACTCGAATGTCTCTGTAACTTTTAGCGCTGTTTAAAATGCTCGAAATATTACGTTAATTTTTAACCCTTTCATACATCTCAGTTCTTGAAAGTTTACGTTCCTTTAACCATGTGAGCACATTTCAATTTTAGAAACACTGTTGACTTCTAGTACTGGAAATGTTACATTGATTTTCATACCTGTTCAAAGAATACATTTTAGCGCCGTTGTGATCATTATTTGCTGTCATTCATGGATTTGAAAACCTGGACACCGTAACTGACTGCAGATTGTAGCATATATTTCACTAATTCGGCACTGACTGTAGACTTGAACATATGGTGACCAATTAAGTCACTCAACGACTAGATCTTCGCAGGCAGTGAACTCTTCTATAGCTAGTTAAGTCACTCACAGATTTAGATCTTTGATCAGTCAAATCATGCATCGAGTTAGGTCTCCTTTGGCTAGTTAAGCCATTTACCGAATCAGGTCTTCTGTCGCCAGTTACTCCACGCACTTAGGACTTCTGGGACTAAGCTGAGTCCAGAACCTAGTTAAGTCTTCTATGATCTGTTAAGTCAAGTACAGAATGAGGTCTTCTTTGGTCAGTTAAGTCACGTACAGAATGAGGTCTTCTTTGGTCAGTTAAGTCACGTACAGAATGAGGTCTTCTTTGGTAACTTAAGTCACGTAGAGTGAGGTCTTCTTTGGTCAGTTAAGTCACGTACAGAATGAGGTCTTCTTTGGTAACTTAAGTCACGTAGAGTGAGGTCTTCTTTGGTCAGTTAAGTCAAGTACAAAGTGAAATCTACTTTGTCAGTTTAGTCACATACAGAGTGAGATCTTCTTGTCATGTACAAAGTGAGGTCTTTTCTGTGGTTAGTTAAGTAAGGTACGGAGTAAGGTCTTTTTGGTCATTTAAGTCACGTACGGGGGTCTTCTTTTGCCAGTTAAGTAACGTGTGGTCTTCTTTGACCAGTTAAGTCACGTATGGAGTGAGATCTTCGGCCAGTTAAGTCACGTATGGTCTTCTTTGGCTAGTTAAGTCACGAACAGAGGAGTGAGATCTTCTGTGACCAGTTAAGTTATATATGGAGTGAGGTCTTCTGTGACCAGTTAAGTCATATATGGTCTTCTTTGGCTAGTTGTCACGAACGGAGGAGTGAGGTCTTCTGTGACCAGTTAAGTTATATATGGAGTGAGGTCTTCTGTGACCAGTTAATGCAGACACCTATTCACGCATCTAGTTACTTTAACATTGACTCTCTTAAACTATAATGAAACAGAAAGGACTTCGATGAACAACAATTTATGTATTTTTCCTTCCACCCGTAAATCGCACTTTGACCTATGATGATTTGACTTGTCCAGACATGCTTTGTACACATAAACGTAATGTTTACGATAAAATGCTGTAATGGCAGGTCTGGATGGAACAAAAACGTGTAAGACAAGCAAGCAGTTAAATGGTGAAATATATATTTGTGACAAGACTGTAAAGGACAAGTAAAGGTCATGATATATTCATTAGCGTGACAAGACTGTAAAGGACATGTGATGGTCATGACTTATTCATTAGCATGACAAGACTGTTGTTGGCACCTCCCATAAATACGAATATCTATGACAGGACAACAATTGAGGACGTCACTTCCGGCAACTCGTATGAGCCTCCCAGAAGAAACGATTCCTCACAGATATGATAGATAGACAGATAAGACAACGACAGACTCAGGACAGACGTGATGATGACACTATAAAATCATATTAGATGGAAATGATAATGAAATTGACACAACACTAATGAAAATGTAACAAGAACTTTGTATAACAATCAAAGAAAATAAAAATAAGAGAAAGAACAATTATTAAAATGTTTCTAATGACAGGTTACAAATAAGGATTTGTTCTAATCTGATTCAGGGAATTAATTGCCTCCCCTAAGAACGTAGCTTGATCTTGTCCAAAATTATTTTCAATGTCGGTTTTCTTTTCTGTATGAATCACAACTCTGTAAGTTTAATCGATATATATAGGCACTCATTTCCAATGTCTTGTTTCCAGTACTTAGCTTATAAAGTCCCAAAGCGAAGATTCAATACAATGCTGTGAGCCAGCATCCAACACACAATTCTTCACAGCAGCGACCCATAGTTGACCAACCAGCTCTGCCCCTTTTAGCTTCGCATTTACAGCAGTCTCGGTTGACACATTACCATCATTAAGTGCCCTGATATAGCTGATCAAGTAGTCGAGTGACCTGTTAACCTGGTGATCTGATGATTCTTCCACGTTCTTCAAACCCCAAGAATCAAAGGTAATCTGGTTGGAGTACAATAAATCTTTCCTTAGAATATTGTACTCAGTGGAGTCTTTCTAGACTTTATATCCAACAATGTTTTCCTCCAAAATACCAGACCAAAATTCTGGGACTCGCCTCTTCCTGCCAGAGCAAGGTTTATGCTAAGTGGGGTGATGATGACTCTTTAGATCTGGGCATATAAAGGTTTTCCCATCCTATAATGTGTTTCCTTGAAACTACCCATTTCCCTGCCTATGTTAGTTTATAATGACAAATGACACTTTTATCTCCAACCATTTCCTGTGCCCTAGTATTGTTTCTAGCTTTCTTAGGTGGGTACTTTACCCCCTTCCATTCCTCTGTTTATTTACAAACGATTATCTTGGACAGCCCAAGGTTCTCCCTTATCAGGACCACTGGTCTAGTTCAGGTTAGGATAAAGATACATTAAATGTAATGGTCCAGCCCCATTAGGTCTTGTATTCTAGCAAACATACCTTTAGTATATTGGAGCGGCTTGGTTAAATACGTTAAACGTGTTTTTGTACTAGGCTTCCTGTACACCTTGTGTATCTAGGTTTTATTCCTTTTCTTTATTTATTTTTAAAATGTTTATTAACGTGATGCTGGGCGAAGTTTTACTTTCAACTGACAACTGTAAAGGACAAGTAAAGGTCATGAAGTATTCATTAGCATGACAAGACTGTAAAGCAGTGGCGCACAAACTTTTTGAGTCAGGGGCCACAATCTGACTTGTTGAAACCGTCCGGGGGGGGGGGGGGAGGCCACAAAAAAGTGAAGATCAAAATCGTCCCACACAAGATAGACATCACATCTAAGAACACACAAATAATGATTAAGACTATAATTACGACAAAGAAGTTGCACACTAAGACTCATTCTAAAAATGTTATGATATATCAACTTTCACAAAGTCAGTGTGATGGATGGTGTTGCATGTCATCTGCAAGCTTTGAAATGTCTCGTAACTGACCTCACATGCTGCACTAAAATCTGCTGACTGCTTTGAGAAAATGTTCTGTTGGCGATTCAGTGAACACCTCAGAGATTTAATTTGAGCTGTTTGTTCATCATCCACAACAATGTGGAAATCTTGATGCTTCGTCTCATAATGACGCTTTATATTAGAAACCTTCGCCACTGCTACAGTTGAATGACACAGTAGACAAATAATGTTCGTCTGTTGTTGAACAAAACAGTATTGTAGTGTCTGGTTTTCATTGTCAACTTTTCTTTTATGATTAACTGCCATTTTGTCACAAAAATATAATCAAAATAAACAACGGAAAATATGGCGGGTACTTCCGGTAAACCGGGTAATTGGTGATGTGCACCACTGCAAAATTAATGGCAACACTACCAGGCAAATATTTTTATAGCCATTTGATCTGGTGGTGCACCAGCTATTTGACTTTTTTGTTGGACATCGCGGGCCACTCGGCGACACTTCGCGGGCCGGATCTGGCCCGTGGGCCAGAGTTTGTGCACCATTGCTGTAAAGGACATGTGAAGGTCATGAAGTATTCATTAGCGTGACAAGACTGTAAAGTAAGTAAAGACAAGTAAAGGTCATGACGTATACATTAGTGTGACAAGACCATGAAAGACAAGTGACAGTCATGACCTATACATTTGTGTGAAAAGACTGTAAAGAACAAGTGAATTTTATGTCACAGAACTGTTAGAGAGCTAGAGAGAGAGCTATTATATAAAACATTTCCTTTACTCAGCAACCATTTTGGATTGTTTTCTGTAAAACGTACAAAAGTTCACTACTTTTGAAACCAAATCTACAATAATCCTAACTCTAGTGCAATCCGTCGACAGAAAATTTCAGTATATGCATTTTGTTTATTCTTCAGTATTTTCTGTGCATGAATGTTAACTCATTAAACCGTTAAACACACCAGTTATATGTACGAGTGCTCTCTTCTTCACTGCCATTTAATTTGTGTAGTCTAATATTGAATATTCTGAGTCAGTAACAAATACGTTAAGTATTTTTGATTTCACGTTTGACTACGTCTCGATTTGGGTCAGAGTACCTTAAAACTCTCCCTGCTACTAAGAAAACAAAGCCGCTTACATGACTCAAAAATACCCAATCAGGGCGGATGAGATAATATGCCATCGGAAACTGTGGCGCCCATGATCGCCCAATCAGTCGATTAGCTGGTTGTGTCTATTACCAAGCCATCAAACAATGAAGGAAGTAGCGTCCATTATCAAAACATCTATCGATGAAGTGTAATTGAACTATATCGATTAAGTGACATTACATCCACGAGTGCACTAACAATCGATTAAGTGAAGTTGCGTCCATGATCACACTATTAAACGATGAAGTTTGAGTCTGTGATTGAGCTATCATTTCGAGAAGTGAAGTTGAAGTCTGTGATTGAGCTATCATTTCGAGAAGTGAAGTTGGAGTCTGTGACTGAGCTATCATTTCGAGAAGCTTAGTTGCAGTCTGTGACTGAACTATAATTTCGAGAAGTATAGTTGAAGTCTGTGATTGAGCTATCATTTCGAGCAGTGAAGTTGGAGTCTGTGACTGAGCTATCATTTCGAGAAGCTTAGTTGCAGTCTGTGACTGAACTATCATTTCGAGAAGTGTAGTTGAAGTCTGTGATTGAGCTATCATTTCGAGAAGTGTAGTTGAAGTCTGTGATTGAGCTATCATTTCGAGAAGTGTAGTTGAAGTCTGTGATTGAGCTATCATTTCGAGAAGTGTAGTTGGAGTCTGTGATTGAGCTATCATTTCGAGAAGGGAAGTTGGAGTCTACTGTGGAGCAGTCCCCAGTTGTTTTACTCCACGCGTGGTCTGCACTGTCGCGTCTTCTCTGGCTCTTAGCACCCCTCCATTCCACTTTGCACCACGTGACACATTTAACCCCAAGACACGCTTCACTGGCTGTTGCCAGCTCTCTTGTCTAGTTCATTAACAGCTTACATTAATCACTGGGCGTGATAGATAGCGCTCTTTCTTGTCTCTGTTTGTGCGCAGCGCATTTAAACACACAGCACGAATACATGTGTAGGCCTATGTTTAAACATTTAAAGATAATTAAAGAAAGAAAGAAAGCCTTTTAATTATAGAAAACGGCTCCCGCATTAAGTTACTCTCAAAGTGTACCTGTGTGCTGATGTTAGTGTGATGTGCTCATGTTAAAATTATCTATCTCCACCACCGCCACTACCAAAGTTCAGGGACTTAATGTTGCGTCTGGACAGTCTTTGTCCAGTTGTGTTTTCAGATCAAGGCTCCTGACGTTATGTCTGTCTCATTCACTATGCGTAATCGATGACGCTTGCAGGCGACAATTTAACGAACACGATTTGAAAGCAATACATCGAGCTTCGGATGAATTTTTCAGTATGACGTATGTAAAATTTACATCAGCCCTACGGTAGCACGAATAACGACAAAAGCAGCAACAGGATGTAATAACACCTACCGATGATGTCATTCTGGTCTTGGGTCGTTGCTGAGATAGGCATCCTGCAGAAACAAAGCAAAAGTCCTTTGAGGCGTTTGCATTGTAAACGAGTGATTCTGAAACCTTCTTCACTTTCCAGATCAGGTGAGAAAAAGAAACTTCAGCCATAATGGGTGCGTCATTCCTGGCTAGCAAGAAATTTGATGATTGTGGATGAGTAAGTGATAAATAAAACATAAACTTTTCTGGATATATATACGCATGCATAATTCAAACAACTGTGCATTACATGTATGTATTGCGTATTTATGTTTGCGTGTATATATGTAAGTATTTATGTCTGCATGTGAACAGAGCTATATATAAATGTAGGTATGCATGTATGTCTATATTTGTGCATAGAATTGTACATGTATATAAGTACTTACATTATAATCATGCTTAGAATAAATGGGTATACTTATATGAATATGTGTGTTTGTGCCTATATGTGTACTTTTATATATTGCGAGCATACATTGTATTTTTGGTATATGTCTGCATTCAAACAGTATGGATGTCGATGTTAGTGTGTGCAAAATATTATATTAGTACTTATGACGTAGGTCTGTATGTTGTTTTAGTATACACACACATTCTCTCTCTCACGTAATGTGTATGTTTGAGCGAATGCACTGTGTGACCATGCTTTGAATTTTGTGTAATTACGTGTGTTATGTATAAGTATGTGCGTTTGCTCGCGTGTGTAGTATGTTTGTACGTATGCTTTGTAAGCAATGTATGTGGATACGCAAATGTATTTAATAGTCAGAGGAATAAAAATGACGTGACGAAGAAACAATTAGCTCTCTTTGACTATTATAGTGCACTTTTCCTCGTAAAATAATTCATACCTTAGGCAATAGAAACGAGTATGTTTATGATCTGTTAATGTGGTGTGGATGCGTGCGTGCGTGCGTGCGTGCGTGTGTGTGTGTGTGTGTGTGTGCGTGTGTGTGTTTGTGTGTGTAATTTCTGCGATCTATTTGCCTTGTGCTGAAACACGACTGGCAAACGTATTCCAAATTTCGCGTTCTCCTTGGAAGTTTAACAATAAGCTTCCTGGCATAACTGTTTCAGGAGATGTATCTGTGCTCTTTGAGTTTGCTTCCCCGCCAGCATTTCGTTCAACAATGAAGGAAAGTACTAAAATGTTTGGTTCCATATTTCTGCCCGCGAATTCAGCAAATGGTGAATGTGCACATCAAGCAGAAAACTAATTAACTCAGTTGGCAAGCATGTGGTATGGGACAGACTAAGAAGGCGTGTGGTGTGGGACAGAAGGAGACTTTGCAGGCCTGTGGTGTGGGACAGACTTAGCAGGCCTGTGGTGTGGGACAGAAGAAGACTTAGCAAGTGTGTGGTGTGGGACAGACTTAGCAGGCCTGTGGTGTGGGACAGAAGAAGACTTAGCAAGTGTGTGGTGTGGGACAGACTTAGCAGGCCTGTGGTGTGGGACAGACTTAGCAGGCGTGTGGTGTGGGACAGAAAGAGACCTAGCAGGCGTGTGGTGTGGGACAGAAAGAGACCTAGCAAGCGTGTGGTGTGGGACAGACTAAGCAGGCATGTGGTGTGGGACAGAAGGAGACTTAGCAGGCGTGTGGTGTGGGACAGAAGAAGACTTAGCAAGCGTGTGGTGTGGGACAGACTTAGCAGGCGTGTGGTATGGGACAGACTTAGCAGGCGTGTGGTGTGGGGTGGGGTGGGACAGAAAGAGGCCTAGCAGGCGTGTGGTGTGGGACAGAAAGAGACCTAGCAGGCGTGTGGTGTGGGACAGATTTAGCAGGCGTGTGGTATGGGACAGACTTAGCAGGCGTGTGGTATTGGACAGAAAGAGACTTAGCAGGCGTGTGGTGTGGGACAGACTTAGCAGGCGTGTGGTGTTGGACAGAAAAAGATTTAGCAGGCGTGGTGTGGGACAGACTTAGCAGGCGTGTGGTGTGGGACAGACTTAGCAGGCGTGTGGTGTGGGACAGAAAGAGACTTAGCAGGCGTGTGGTGTGGGACAGACTTAGCAGGCGTGTGGTGTGGGACAGAAAGAGATTTAGCAGGCGTGGTGTGGGACAGACTTAGCAGGCGTGTGGTGTTGGACAGAAAGAGATTTAGCAGGCGTGGTGTGGGACAGACTTAGCAGGCGTGTGGTGTGGGACAGAAAGAGATTTAGCAGGCGTGGTGTGGGACAGACTTAGCAGGCGTGTGGTGTTGGACAGAAAGAGATTTAGCAGGCGTGGTGTGGGACAGACTTAGCAGGCGTGTGGTGTTGGACAGAAAGAGATTTAGCAGGCGTGGTGTGGGACAGACTTAGCAGGCGTGTGGTGTTGGACAGAAAGAGATTTAGCAGGCGTGGTGTGGGACAGACTTAGCAGGCGTGTGGTGTTGGACAGAAAGAGATTTAGCAGGCGTGGTGTGGGACAGACTTAGCAGGCGTGTGGTGTGGGACAGAAAGAGATTTAGCAGGCGTGGTGTGGGACAGACTTAGCAGGCGTGTGGTGTTGGACAGAAAGAGATTTAGCAGGCGTGGTGTGGGACAGACTTAGCAGGCGTGTGGTGTTGGACAGAAAGAGATTTAGCAGGCGTGGTGTGGGACAGACTTAGCAGGCGTGTGGTGTTGGACAGAAAGAGATTTAGCAGGCGTGGTGTGGGACAGACTTAGCAGGCGTGTGGTGTTGGACAGAAAGAGATTTAGCAGGCGTGGTGTGGGACAGACTTAGCAGGCGTGTGGTGTTAGACAGAAAGAGATTTAGCAGGCGTGGTGTGGGACAGACTTAGCAGGCGTGTGGTGTTGGACAGAAAGAGATTTAGCAGGCGTGGTGTGGGACAGACTTAGCAGGCGTGTGGTGTGGGACAGAAAGAGATTTAGCAGGCGTGGTGTGGGACAGACTTAGCAGGCGTGGTGTGGGACAGACTTAGCAGGCGTGTGGTGTGGGACAGAAAGAGATTTAGCAGGCGTGGTGTGGGACAGACTTAGCAGGCGTGTGGTGTGGGACAGACTTAGCAGGCGCGTGGTGTGGGACAGAAAGAGACTAAGCTACTAAATTCTCCGCCTCGAATTTTAAGTCGTAACTTTATTTTATTTTATTTATTGTTTCTGGTGATGAAGTATTTTAATTTTTGTTCTACAAGTAATTAAATACACACACACACACACACATACACACAAACAAACATATATAGACTAATACACCTGATATAAAATCGGCATTTGCTTCCAGTGTCTCTAAGACTATTACTATAACAATTTATATTGTAAACGCTTTAAAGGAGAGCGTTAAACTGTTTCACAATACCCGTCATTTATCTCCCTTGACAGAGAGAATCATGAATGAGGTCATTTCTGGACCAGGTAGCCTGGTATAATCAATCATTATCGCTTATTATGATAAACACTATTTATTAAAGATTGTAATTGTACTTTATAAAAGTTTACACAAAACTTCATAACTTTACAAGCCACGTATTATGATAAACACTATTTATTAAAGATTGTAATTGTACTTTATAAAAGTTTACACAAAACTTCATAACTTTACAAGCCACGTATTATGATAAACACTATTTATTAAAGATTGTAATTGCACTTTATAAAAATTTACACAAAACTTCATAGCTTTACAAGCCACGTATTATGATAAACACTATTTATTAAAGATTGTAATTGCACTTTATAAAAATTTACACAAAACTTCATAGCTTTACAAGCCACGTATTATGATAAACACTATTTATTAAAGATTGTAATTGCACTTTATAAAAATTTACACAAAACTTCATAGCTTTACAAGCCACGTAAAGCTCGATAAATATTGAATAATGGAGATTAGTTCACAGCAGTCTGCTGTGGAAACATCGACCTCGTTGGATAGCACGTCTTTCAACCGCGCTTAGCCTGCCGGTGTTTTTTTTCTGTCACATTTTATAATCAATAAATACATTCTTTCTCTACTTCGATGTGGATCTGCAAAGATTTCCGTGCGCGATTGTATTTTTTTAAATAAAAAATATAAAAGGCGGCATTGCAAAGAGGTAAAAGCTGTTTCTTCAATCGTACAGTCGTAGACTTAGAGCAACGTTCGAGTTTATTAAGGACATGTCACTAGAATTCTCAGGGGTCATAACCTGGCTGGGAAAAGCACAACACTTCGTCAATAAGAGTTACAAGCAATTATATATATATCGATTGACTGTCACATCTGGCAACGTACCAATCTCAGGTACATTCTAAATCAACCACAGCTAAACAACAGTGTAATACCTCGAAAAACGAATTTTGTCATAACAATAATTAAACAATATCATTATTACATCTCTCATTTGAAATTTCAGGCATGTGTGGGGCATTTAATAAAGTAATTTATTGAACTGTTCAGACATGTACATCTTCAAGATCTGAAACAGATCTAAACATCCTCAGGCCATTTTCCATTCGGCCTGCTACGTAATGTACAGACCTTGTGTATCGAACGCTGACGTATATTTCTAACTTGTTAGGCCATTTTCCATTCGGCCTGCTACGTAATATACAGACCTTGTGTATCGAACGCTGACTGCAAACGTTCACTTTCCTCTGCCTTCCAGTCCTGAAGATTCCTGCATGTACATCTATTTATCTCCCTTGGCCATTATATATATATATATATATATATATATATATATATATATATATATCTCGAGATTTCAAACATCATTTCTTATATGTCAAAGCATATGCACAAATGCTCACGCATGCGCGCGCGTACAAGTAAATTTTTATCTATCTATCTATCCGTCCGTCTATCTATCTATCCATCATTCCGGATGTCTGTCTATCTATCCGTCTGTCTCTGTACCTATCTATCCATCTATCTATCCATCCATCCATATGTCTGTCTATCTATATCTATTTATCATATTTTAAAGGAAGTCTAATATAAATGTATACTTCTGAACTATTATTTAATGTGTATTTACTGTGCGAAAGAACTAATTCCTACATTTTTTTTCTTTATCTTCACTAGCGTGAGTTTTCTATGTGCAGATATATTTCAAAGATAGATAGATAGATAGATAGACAGACAGACAGACAGACAGACAGATAGATAGATAGAAAGACAGACAGATAGATAGATAGATAGATATTGATTCATTTGTTTCAATACATATTCACATGAAAGCAAGACAAAATAACCATGAGGGGAAACAAAATGCTTCTATATCTTTACGGACATGAAATAGCTTGACACACTTCTATATCTTTACGGACATGAAATAGCTTGACACACTTCTATATCTTTACGGACATGAAATAGCTTGACACACTTCTATATCTTTACGGACATGAAATAGCTTGACACACTTCTATATCTTTACGGACATGAAATAGCTTGACACACTTCTATATCTTTACGGACATGAAATAGCTTGACACACTTCTATATCTTTACGGACATGAAATAGCTTGACACACTTGATGATAGTCACCGTCGTTCATCAACTATCATGGCGGACACATTAAGTGCAAAACTAAACAATTCAAACCAAATCAGACTGTCGAGGTGCAAAGCGTGCATAATTTATTTCGTACACACAATAAATGGACAGAATACATTACTTACATACTCTGTGTATATATGTACTATTTGCATACTGCTCACATCTACATACATATACACAAACCGAATTTTTTTTAGCGTAATTATTCATACCTACTGTGACACCAACGCCACCTAGTTAATATCTTATTATTGTTAATTAATAATCCATAAATCCATTACTAATTACAAGTGATGAGAATCTTAATTTATGTTACGAATAATTCTCCAGAAGACACCACTCGTCTCTCGCACTTGGCGGATATACGGGTGGTGTAAACCTTTCCTCTCTTCACAACATTAACGACAAACTTTTACCGTCAAACAATAATTTCATAGGTGGAAAAAGTCTTACAAAAAAGAGCAGATAAATCCATCTTCCAATCTATATTTAGTGAGCTCCCATTAACCCACTTTCTTCTCCAACATCATCATCATCTGTCCCTTGAGCTAGTGTGGTCATTGGGTCACCGAGCTGCTAAACAGTTGACCAGCTCCCTCCACTTGTCTCGATCATGTGCCAAACTGTGTCTCTGCAAAGTTTTTCTCAGACCTTTCTGCGATAATGTCGGCCCACATTTTCCCCTGTCTGCCTCATTTTCTGCCACCCATAATGCTACCCTACAGGAATGTTGTGGAGAGGTTGTTGGCTCAAGTAACATGGCCATACTATTTCATCTTTCTTTTTTTGACAGTGATGAGGAGGTCTTCATATTCGCCAGCTTCACGTCTGATGGTATTACGCACATTTTCGTTTGTGATGTGATCTTTGTAAGAGATGCCAAGGATGGTTCTGTAGTATCTCAGTTCAAGTGCTTGTATTCTGCGCTGTATTTCTGCCATCAGAAATGTTTCACATGCATACCAAAAGATTGAGAGGACTAGCATTTTTAAAAGCCATAATCTTGTTTTTAGACAGATATTTTTGTCTCTCGAAATGGGTCTTAGCTTTGACATGTCTGCAATTTCTAGCATATTCTCTAACTCTGACACAAAAATACCATCATAAGGAGTGCCCAAGGTCGGGTCACTTTAACAATTTATATAACAATTAAATCTAGAAATAGGGATAGGCAAATTTACTATAGGAAATCTACACACATATACAAAACCAAGTTCTTTTAGTGTAATTACTTATACCTACACACGTATACAAAACCAAGTTCTTTTAGTAAAATTATTTATACCTACATACATATACAAAACCAAGTTCTGACCACTGTAATTACTTATACCTACATACATATACAAAACCAAGTTCTGACCACTGTTGCATATTAAAAAATAAAATGTAACGGTCTAGGTTGACGCGTTGAGCTTAATAGAATTTCCTCTAGTAGTTAACCTCAAATATTTGTTTGAATACAGATATGTTGATTTAACTCTAAAGCTTTTTCATTGCTCCTGTATTTGCCAATAACAAGGAATTGCATATATATTATTTTAACTTAAGTCTACATATAATTGTATTGCCAGTAATATGGAAGAACATATATTTTAATTGCAAATTTTTCCATTCGTTCGGGAGTATTGATTTGTTCATGGTTTGTCTTTGTGTTCATTTGTTTATTTGCTTTAAATTTCAGTTGTATATTGTTTTGTAATTTTTAAATTAGCATATCTGCTTGTTTTACATGTTTGGAAACCTTATAAATCGTATCTGTCTGTTTCAGAAATGATGGGTATGTTGTAAGGTGTGCAATTGTACATTTCTGTTTCAGACTTGATGGCACTGTTGTGTGCGGTAGCGATGATATGATAAAGAGTATTATACAATCTCAGCACGGGATATACCGTTACAGAAACTGATTTCAGGATATATTAATTTACACCCAAAGAGTTTGAAATGTGATGTGCTGCACAAGTAGAATACAACGGATGCACTGTGACATATGCAGAATATAGCGAGTGAACTGTGACAAGCAGAATATACGAGTGCACTGTGACACAAGCAGAATATACCGAGTGCACTGTGACACAAGCAGAATATACGAGTGCACTATGACACAAGCAGAATATACCGAGTGCACTGTGACAAACAGAATATAGCAAATGAACTGTGACACATGCATAATATAGCGAGTGGACTGTGACACAAGCAGAATATAGCGAGTGAACTGTGACACAAGCAGAATATACGAGTGCACTGTGACACAAGCAGAATATACCGCGTGCACTGTGACACAAGCAGAATATACGAGTGCACTGTGACACAAGCAGAATATACCGAGTGCACTGTGACACAAGCAGAATATACCGAGTGCACTGTGACAAGCAGAATATAGCTAATGAACTGTGACACATGCATAATATAGCGAGTGCACTGTGACACAAGCAGAATATACCGAGTGCACTGTGACAAGCAGAATATAGCTAATGAACTGTGACACATGCATAATATAGCGAGTGAACTGTGACACAAGCAGAATATACCGAGTGCACTGTGACACAAGCAGAATATACCGAGTGCACTGTGACACATGCAGAATATAGCGAGTAAACTGTGACACAAGCAGAATATAGCGAGTGAACTGTAGCACATGCAGAATATAGCGAGTGACTTGTGACACAAGCAGAATGCACTTTTGTCATCGTTCAGCACTAACTTATTCAAGCGATAACTGTTCTTTTATCATAATTCAAGTCAATATTGTCTAGCCATAATAAAGTGACGTCTGGCCATTTATCAGCACTGACGTCATTATTATCATTATTGCCTCAACGGATTGTGACGCGTCATCATTAATTGGCTACTTCAAAGTGACCCTTGTCTTTAATTATATTGTCTTTAAATTGTCACTTATATTTGGACGACAGTAAATGTCTTGAAACTGGCTCAACAGTCTGAAAAAGAGAAAGAGTAAACAATTGTCTTATAACAAAAAGAGAAATAGGGAACCTGTCTTTTAAAAAAATCACTGTCTAATTATTCAGTCGAACATTTGAAATATTTATAACAATGCAGCTAGAAAACCACTGAAGACACACATCAGCGAAGTCAACAAGTGTTGTGAGTGAACGATTGAGCACAGTTTAATCAGTCAGTCATTGGAGGTCATAAAAATAAAATTCAAGATTCATAAAGACCCCCAAAATTTTGCAACAGGTGGAAGCGATCCATAAAGTATTTTCTGTCTGCAAGTTACAAGTCATGATTACAAGGTCAAGGACAGACTAGGGCTACTTTTTCAACGACGCAAACCGCAACATATATATACATTGCAGTGGGCAAATAACTTTAGCCTTCAGTATAAACATATATATACATTGCAGTGGGCAAATAACTTTAGCCTTGAATATAAACATATATATACATTGCAGTGGGCAAATAACTTTAGCCTTGAATATAAACATATATACATTGCAGTGGGCGAACAACTTTAGCCTTGAATATAAACATTGCAACATATATACATTGCAGTGGGCAAATACCTTTAGCCTTGAATATAAACATATATACATTGCAGTGGGCGAACAACTTTAGCCTTGAATATAAACATTGCAACATATATACATTGCAGTGGGCGAACAACTTTAGCCTTGAATATAAACTTTGCAACATATACAATGGTATAGTGTGTAATTTAAAACCTACAATTTGCAGTACATGACACATATACTTGGAGATAAGTTAAATTCTAGAACACATGAATGTGAAGCATGTTTTATACAAGCTACAACACATAAATACACAGTAGTTTACACGCTAAATGCAACATATAATGTACAGTACTTTATACACAAGACTGTAACATATAAATGTACAGTACTTTATACACAAGACTGTAACATATAAATGTACAGTACTTTATACACAAGACTGTAACATATAAATGTACAGTAATTTATACAAAACTGTAACAACATATAAATGTACAGTATTGTTTACACAAGTTGTAACATATCATAAATGTACAGTACTTTATACACAAACTGTAACATGAAAATGTAGTGGCTTACACACAAGCTGCAATATAGGGGTAAAGCGTGTAAATCTAAAGGACCCATAACTTGCAACACGTGACACAGGAACTGAGGATCTAAAATTACACAAAAACGTAAACCTGAAAATGAGTATAGTCTCTAAATATATAACAAAAACCTTAAAAGACGCCATTTACAAATTACGACATGTAAAGTGGTGGTCTTTGACAGGCTACACATAATTAGTGCAGTCTTTAACCTGCTAATTGCAATACACTAAGGTAAAGACAAAGATTTAACACACACGGCTCTGGTAATAGTAAGTGAATTTATAAAAGTGCTTAAAATGTAACCCACACGATGCTCAGCGGCCGTTCCACGTGAAATGGATGGATGGATGGATGTGAATTTCCATTTGGTAAATGTATGTTGCTTCTTGATAGTATACAGCCTTGGGTAAGAAGTGGAAGATGTATATATATTTATTTGAAACGTAAAATAAAAGGTTAAGGGTTAATCTAATAGCCGAAATTTTACCCTTCGAGTATATCTTGTACATACGTTTCACTACAAGAAATAGCACACTGACACAATGAGAATAAATAGCACACTGACACAATGAGAATAAATAGCACACTTGACACATTTCGCGGTAAAAGGGCGTTTTACTAAACAAGACATTTCATGTACCCGCCTGTCAAAGGAAAGACAACTTTTGTAGCAGACACGCGGCGTACCTGGACACCAGGATATGGGAGTGTAATTCTGTAAATTATATATGGTTCTTTGTTGATGGCGCTATGCTGAAGACTGTTTCGCGTGTAACTTCGATCTCGAAGAGGTGAAAATAATTTATGGAACACCAGCTTGTGCAAGGACACTTGACTAGACGCGAACGAAAAAGAAATAAATCTCTAGAACAACGGAATGTTTTATGTAATAACTAACATAATAAGAATTCCATATTTGAGAAAACATACAAATATATGTATATAATACATGTTTTATGCGATATATCACATACAGTTTGGGCTAAATAAATAATTATATACTACTTCTTGTGGGTGGACCTTTGCTCCAAGTGTGGCCTGCCACTCAGAATATGTTAGAGAGATGCGCACCTAGGAACGTTCAGTGCTTATGACGCTGTGCAGTCAAAATGTTTTTTAATTTTAATTTTCCTCCAGAGGGGAGAGACTACGGGTCCTGAAGGTGTGTTGTGCCAGTTAAAGTGTTTCAGTCCAAGATTACTTCTGACGGTGTAGTAGAGTCAGTCAAATTTATACATACACTTACTGTCGTCCCTTCGTGTGTCCATACAAATAAAATATTTCTTTTTTTATTTTTTTTAAAGAGAAAAATCAATGTCAGCTTAAAACGCATTGCATATTATTTAGTTTTAACCAATGATGATCAGTAAGAAATAAAAGCAATACGGAATGACCCGTTTGTATACTTTGGAAAAAAACTTTCGAAGTCAGAGATCACCGTGTTGCTTTAGTTAGCGGGTGACATTACACTTGTTTGGCAAAACCCGAACACAAATTAAACCAAAATAGACGTGTGTGGCTGTTAGACAGGCCTACCCCTAAAACCACACATTACTGAATTTCTAAACGAGCCAACACGGAATAAAATCGTTTGAGTTTTGAGTCACCAGAACCAAAACTTGCGATCCGACCGCGCACAGACATGTTCGGTCTTGGAAGAAGAAAGCTCCTGGCTTCTTTCCTGTGCTTGGTGGCACTGAGTGCTCTTTTCCTGGTCTATCTTGACTTCAGACTTGCACGTAAACCGATCTTCCTGTCATCAGAAGCCACTTTGCACACGCCCTTCCCCGCATACCCCTCGACATTTTGCGTACCCGAGCCAAACTCAGATTTACAGATGCTGATTTCAACGGCTTCAGTGACAATCAGAGCTGTTACCGCTCCTGTAATCTTGACCATCCCAAATGTATCTTCCTGGCAGAGTCCTTCTTTGATAACTTGGAAGGCCAATGCCAGCAACTTACTGACACCTTTCATTACTCAGAAAATACAACACAATCTTTCCAGCGATGGTCGTCCTCTGGCTTGTAACAGTTGTTTCGTTTCCGAGTTCCCGCCGTTGATAGAAAACAGTGACGTGTGCAAAAATGCCAGCAAAGGGGAGACAATCGACTTGGTCATGCTGATTCTGACGACACACGCGGCTGTGAACAGACGTCAAGCCATCCGCGAGACGTGGGCATCTGTTACTAAAAATAACACATCCAACGTGCGTCACGTGTTTTTGCTGGGTCGGTCCAGACTGGAGCAGGACATGGTGGCCGTGCAGAAGGAACAGATGACGTACGGGGATATTATCATGCATGACTACCTCGACGCTTACGCCAACCTCACGTTAAAGACGTTGTCAGCATTGCGTTGGACTGTTGTCCACTGCGCCACGGCTAGGTAATCAAATTTTACTCCTCCTGTGAACATACATCTCTTTACAATTCTTTTACTTCTCTCTCTCCCTTTGATTATTCTTTCTTTCTTTCTTTCTTTCTTTCTTTCTTTCTTTCTTTCTTTCTTTCTTTCTTTCTTTTCTGTTTGTTTCTTTTACTTCTTTTTTTCTTTTTTTCTTGTTGTTTGATTGTTTGTTTGTTTCTTTCTTTTTGTTTGTTTGTTTGTTTCTTTCTTGTTTATTTGTTTCTTTCTTTCTTGTTTGTTTGTTTCTCTTTTTCTTTCTTTCTTTTTTCTTTCTTCCTTTCTTTCTGCTCTTCCACTCTGTGTTATGTCGCTCATGTAATATATTTACTGGTGATAAATAATTTTACAATTTCAGACCTGACATAAACGCAGGTTAATAAAAGCAGGTTAGAGCTAGAAACATGGTCAGATAAAATAACAGGAGTGTTCATTGATGAAATACAGCACCAGTGCTTCTTAAAAGTACATGTACTAAAAAAAAAAATCACTCGCACAGAAAAACTACACAAACAAGTCACCACTTCAGAATGTCTTGACATATCCTATAAGAACTTCTTATGTAAATTTATTAACATAAAGTTTTGAGAGATTTTTTAATCGAACAAATTTCCTTGTGGCTGCCTCAGTTATAATATTTCTTAAACGCGTTCGTTTCAGTTTTTAAGCTAAAACATTTTATTTGACACATGCAGAAATCTACTGTTTATGCATACAGTCATTTATTATTTAACTCTAGTGTGTGGGGCAAGCGTGCACTATCTAATCTTGAACATTTATGTTGTGTTCAAAAGGACGTCGAGCCGTTTAATGAATTCCATCAAGGGCATCTACAGAACACCAGGTGGATCGATTGTTCTAGACAATAACTCCCCCCACCTCCACTGGAGATTGGCATGGAAATACACATGCGTCCTCAGGCACAAACTAAAGCACTACAACACCAAAGCACTACAACACTTCAAATCTCTTTGCTCTAAAGGAGGACAGGCACCTCAAAATGAATGGAGTCCAAAAGTGAATTTACATATTTTCGAAATACGTCTATCTTAAAAGGCTCGTTTTTGTAGAATTCCCTCTCGGGCATAGAACACACAGTACACTCAGTTTTCTGTTTCAAGAAATTAGTATTTCATAAACACTTATTTTTTTAATCGGAGATGGTGCGTTTGGCCCATTTGTCTTTTGTCGTGTTAATATTACGTCATCACTGTAAACGAAATTTCGTACGTGTTGCAGTGAGCAAGTGCCTTTAGCCGTGTTAATATTACGTCATCACTGTAAACGAAATTTCGTACGTGTTGCAGTGAGCAAGTGCCTTTTGCCGTGTTAATATTACGTCATCACTGTAAACGAAATTTCTACGTGTTGCAGTGAGCAAGTGCCTTTTTTGTTGGTTTTAGTCTCACTCTGAGAGTGAGTTCAACCTTGAGCTGTGAGTCTCAAGTGAAGTCTCAAGTTCAACTTTCAAGTTCTCAGCTACCCTTCATTTGTTCACTTTTGTGACTTGAGTGACTTATTTATTCTAAATTTGTGTCTTGTTCTAGAATTTATTCTAAATTTGTGTCTTGTTCTAGAATTTATTCTAAACTTTTGTCTTGTTCTAGAATTTATTCTAAATTTGTGCCTTGTTCTAGAATTTATTCTAAATTTGTGTCTTGTTCTGTGCCATAAATGTGTATTGCTTGGTTGATCATTTTAATGAGGCACGGCCCACAAGCGATAGCCTCGGTCCAGAGTCGGACTCGCTTTGCCTAGCGCTCCAATTGCATTCTGGAGTCTTGATCACATCAAGCAGGCCCTTCAATATCGAAAACCCCTCTCCCAAAAAAGGAGACGGCGTATCAGATATGGAGTTAAGCAAATTCCGCTAACATTTTGTCGTGTTCTGTGCATAACTACGCCATAAATATTTTATTTCGTTTTGTGTCGTGTTCTCTTCCTAAGTATGTATTAATTATCATTTTGTGTTATGAAGTGTGCGTATGTATCATCATTTTGTGCCATGTTGCATGCGTAAGTATGTATTAATTATCATTTTATGTCGTGTTGCGTGCGTAAGTATGTATTAATTATCATTTTGTGTCGTGTCGTGTTGCGTGCGTAAGTATGTATTATCATTTTGTGTCGTGTTGCGTGCGTAAGTATGTATTAATTATCATTTTGTGTCGTGTTGCGTGCGTAAGTATGTATTATCATTTTGTGTCGTGTTGCGTGCGTAAGTATGTATTAATTATCATTATGTGTCGTGTTGCGTGCGTAAGTATGTATTAATTATCATTTTGTGTCGTGTTGCGTGCGTAAGTATGTATTAATTATCATTTTGTGTCGTGTTGCGTTATAAGTATGCACTATCATCTTACGTAGTATTCTGTGCAGACATCCGCAATAAATATTGTATTATCATCTTTGTGTATTTTTCTGTGCAGATTTCTTCTCTTGAACTTGTGCTCACTTTCTTGTGCAGATTTCTTCTCTTGAACTTGTGCTCACTTCGTTGTGCAGATTTTTTCTCAAGGTGGATGACGACATGTGGATCAACGTCCCAGCTCTGCTGGCAGTGGTTGAACGGGAAACAGAAACGCTGCAACACGCGATAGGGGGCGCTTGTAGTCATACGTCGTCACCCATTCGAGATGTCCAGTCCAAGTGGTATGCATCCTTCAAGGCCTACCCGCAGTCCAGGTACCCAGGTTTCTGTTCGGGAACCGCTTACGTCAGCAGCTTGCACCTGGCGCGTCACGTGCTCGCTGTGTCCCCGGATGTGCCTTTCTTTCACCTGGAGGACGTATATATGGCTCTGTGCCTTCAGAAACTCGGCAAAGGGTTTCAGTTGAAGTCTCTCCCAGGCTTCTTCCATAGAAATGCCAGTCCATGCGTGCTTAGAGCTCAAGAAACTGTCTCCGTGCACATGGTGATGCCAGACATGTTGAGGGAAATATGGAACACAAATTGTAGCGTGGTGCCAATTATGGCACCTGCGCTACATTCATAGACATATTTATTTAGGCAAAAGCCCAAGAGAGAGAGAAAATTTTATATCGTGACTGATGACCTCAGAGGCTCTCTGTCTTTGCTACCTTGGCATCTTCACCACCGCCAGCGTAGGAAAGTCAAGGTCGATACAAACCCGGTTGATGTTTCAGGGCATGTGATATTATGGTATTCTATCAAAGTCAGATGCAAATTATATCTTTTTTAAAAATTAAATGAGTATCTGTAGTTAGAGATTACTTTACGGACTAAAGTTATACCTAATCTTTAACTAATGATGAGGAATTACTATTTTAATTATCAATTAATGTTTTTAAATATATATAACGTTAGGAATTTGTACAATTGCAACGCACGAATTTTTAAATCATTCTTCATAATTATTTACCTAAGAGTATCAGTACTAAAGTCACTTTTCATAAGAAACCTCTCTGTTTCTAAATGCAACCCAGGAGTTCCTACACAAACTGGGGGTTTTAAGAGAGAAAAAATAAATCATACACAACAAACGTTAATTTATTACCACTTGCCATTTTTAATTGACTCCCATAATGCACGTACTCTTTAAAATATAAATTATTGTTTGTTGTATGTTTTCTCATGTGAGAAAAACGTGTGTGTGTCTGTGTGTTGTGTATACATTTTTGTTTGTTGTATGTTTTCTCATGTGAGAAAAACGTGTGTGTGGTGTCTGTGTGTTGTGTATAAATTATTGTTTGTTGTATGTTTTCTCGTATGAGAAAAACGTGTTTGTGTGTTGTGTGTAAATTATTGTTTGTTGCATGTTTTCTCGTATGAGAAAAACGTATGTATGATTGTGTGTTGTGTGTAAATTATTGTTTGTTGCATGTTTTCTCGTATGAGAAAAACGTATGTGTATGTGTTGTGTGTAAATTAATGTTTGTTGTATGTTTTCTCGTATGAGAAAAACGTATGTATGATTGTGTGTTGTGTGTAAATTATTGTTTGTTGCATGTTTCCTCTTATGAGAAAAACGTGTGTGTGTGTATGTGTTGTGTGTGTTGTATGTTTTCACGTATGAGAAAAGCGTGTGTGTGTGTATGTGTTGTGTGTGTTGTATGTTTTCACGTATGAGAAAAACGTGTGTGTGTGTATGTGTGTGTGTGTGTGTGTGTGTGTGTGTGTGTGTGTTTGTGTGTGTAGTCTGAGCAGCAATCTGTTGATGTGTATAACATGAGGTGGACGTTGGAAAAGGACTTGACACACATAAGCGCACTGCTTGCGCATTAAAAATGTTTATGAGGAATGAAATAAGTAAGTTCATCTTTATTAAAAATGTTTATGAGGAATGAAATGAGTAAGTTCATCTTTATTAAAAATGTTCATGAGGTATGAAATGAAATTAAAAACCAATGCAATTGTAATCATACGTTCATGAGATGGAACGAATAAGTTCTTGATTAATTTTATTAATAAAGTGCTTTTTTATGAGAGGGTGGGAAGGTCTATACAAAAATCCAATAGTACTCAAATTTCAGATATTCCTCAGATATTCGATTACCTCTGAGTGATTTTTTTTTTTGCCTCTGTTAATAATTCACTTCAATAGTTACAATGGAAAAAAAATACCGGAAATTAATTTTATTGTACAAGACTTCAAACAAATATTCAAATCAAAATCTCTTCAAGGAAGTAAAAAATAAATTATGAACTGAAAGAAAACATATTCATATTATTACAAGATGCCTCATCACGTCACCAATGCGTGGTTGTCAATATCAATAAACGACAACGCCGCCGCCGGGCAAATGTATGGTTAGACATTCTTGCTAGAATGCTGTTAACGTTTCATTACAACAAACTTTAGCATGTGATAGGTATAGAGGCGAAAAGCTACTTTTGACCTTCTCGAGGTGTAGATATAAGCTACATGTCCCAATAATATTAATGACGTGGCGCAATGAAGACAAGACACTGATCACATCTTAAGATATGAAATCAATTATATTAAATGCAACACAACGTTACATAATGACAATAAGAGATTGGTTAAATAGTCTTAAGACAGGATATCCATTAGATTAAACTGTCGTAAAACAACGACAACCAAACGTTACATAATGACAAGAGAGTAGTTAAATAGTCTTAAGACAGGATATCCATTAGATTAAACGGTCGTAAAACAACGACAACCAAACGTTACATAATGACAAGAGAGTAGTTAAATAGTCTTAAGACAGGATATCCATTAGATTAAACGGTCGTAAAACAATGACAACCAAACGTTACATAATGACAAGAGAGTAGTTAAATAGTCTTAAGACAGGATATCAATTAAATTAAACGTTCGTAAAACAATGACAACCAAACGTTACATAATGACAAGAGAGTAGTTAAATAGTCTTACGACAGGATATCAATTAAATTAAACGGTCGTAAAACAATGCAACACAACATAATATAATGATAGCAAGAGAGTAGTTAAATAGTCTTAATAGGATTTAAAGTTGGATTAAATGGTCATGAAACAATGCAACACAACATAATATAATGATAGCAAGAGAGTAGTTAAATAGTCTTAATAGGATTTCAAGTTGGATTAAATGGTCATGAAACAGTGCAACACAACATAATATAATGATAGCAAGAGAGTAGTTAAATAGTCTTAATAGGATTTCAAGTTGGATTAAATGGTCATGAAACAATGCAACACAACATAATGTAATATAATGATAGCAATAGAATAGTTAAATAGTCTTAAGACAGTAATATACAATTAAACTAAATAGTTATGAAACACCAAAGATATGAACATAAATTAAATATTTACAAAACACTAAAAGACTGATTAAGAAGTCTCAAGATATGGATGGAAATGCTTTCTTTCTGTTTAATGATGGAAACAGAATATCAACTATAAAGAGAAAGCTGCAATTAAGCAATTTTCTCTGTGTGTGTTTGTTTGTTTGTGTGAGTGTGTTTGTGTGTAGGGGAGGGGGATTTTGTTGTTGCTTTATTTAATACATTTATGATATCTTATGATACAATATCATTTGTCTAACAGTGTCATTGTCTTGAGTACTTTATTAATAAATATTTAAGATAATCGTTTAATATATTTCATAATTCCTATAGCATAATGAGACATTATAAATATTATAGATTAGACTTAACAATTATACTTTTTGTATAGAAAAGTGTAATGTAACATAAATAGCTGGAAATTCTTTTATCATTTCATGTACAGATGTCAAGAGAATGTTAACTCATTGAATTTTTAAATATATATATATATTTTTACTAACTTTATTAATGCATGTTGCATTGGTTTCTTTTGTAACTCTTAGCAAACGTGTTATTTATATTGTTGAAGTCAATTAATTCACTTTGAACAATTATTTTTCTGCTGTGTAAGTTCCTAAGAAAAGAGATTTTACTCAGAAACCTATTTTTTTTTTTTAATAACAAAAGATTTTAAAATAACAGGTTGAAATGCAAAAGGAAAAGCCCATAAACCCATAACAATATATTGCTCCTATTAAGCTTTATGGCGTTCAGCGTTTATTTTGTTTTAGAACGCGGACCCAGGAAAAGAATTTAATTTTATACTTAAAGTTTCTTCTTGTTATTTCTGACTTCATAAAGTTTCTTCTTGTTATTTCTGACTTCATTTCCATTGTTGTCAATATTCGATTTTTCTTCATTCCTTTTTACCACTTCGGGTTTCTCTAATTATTGTTAAATTATGTTATTATGCCTGGCTGTTGCACCAGGTACGCATGTTTATAAATATTATTATATGTGCGTCAATCTGGTACAATCCATCCATCCGCCTATGCATCCGAATATTTCCATCAATTTCATCCAACAGTCCATCCAACCACCCTCCCTCCCAATCATCTATCTTGGTCTGCCTCTCCGTCCACTTGCTCCAGACACACACACACACACTCAAGCAAGCCCTCCAGACACTTATATACATCATGCTGAATGCACCCTCCCAACACACATATGCTGAACGTACCCTCCATACATACGCACAAATATGTTGAGCGCACCCTCCAGACACACACACTATGCTGAGCCGTCCTCCAGATACACTTCATGCTGAACGCACCCTCCAGACACGCATGATGATGAGTGCGTCCCCCACCCCAAGACACACACACACATACACATCATACTCAGCACACCCTGCAGATACACACACAATATATATGAGTACGTCCTCTAGATACACATACACAGCATGCTGAACGCATCTTCCAGACACACACACACACACACATAACGAGTGCGTTCTCCAGACACACACATAATGTTGAGTGCGCCCGCCAGACAGATACACACGCACGCAGACACATGCTAAATACACCCTGCAGACATGCACACCCGTAATTATTCTTGAGCCCTCTAGACACATACACATACATCATGCTGAACGCACCCTCCAGATACACAAGTTTTGATGACGAGCAGTTCGTGACCCAAACCATTACCACACAGAACGTCCGTTTTTTTATTTCGCACAGCCTTGAACCTCTAGACCAGATGAAGTAGCTCTCTCTTGTCAAGGCATGCATGGCATGCAGGCATGCCAAGCGCCTTGTGTTTATCTTCATGCGTTGACGTTGTGACATACACAGATGCTAGTCCATAAGGGCCTGTGTGCCGCGTGAATAAAACAAGGAAAGATTAACACGATAAAATTAATAGGCTTGTTGTAGTTTTTCCTGGAGACTCATTTATTCAGAGTAAATTTACAGCCATGGTAACTCCTTACATCTTATTGCAATAAAATATATTTAGTCATATTTACCGGTGATGCCGACACTGATTTGTAAGACATTTTGGTATGAAAGTGCAGTCTATTGAAGATATTAAGCAATTATCTTTCTTTTTTCCCCAAACTTTTTTTTATTGAAAACAACGGATGGCTTCTATTCGGCACCATTCATTAATCTCACCGAAGTATTGTGAGACTGCAAATGTGTGTAGCCCCTACATATACGCTTATATTATTCAACTATAATACTACTTATTTATGCTATTATATAATAATATATATATTATTTATTATTCTTCAACATGTTTTTTTTTAAAGTGTGCTTATTTGTGATGTAGGGCTAAGTCATGCAAGCGTGAAAATGCATTGGGAACGGGTATGCAGAATATTTGCCATTAAAATGCTTTGTTATATTTGACTGTAAGTTTTATGCTATATTGTTAATGTTTTATAAATCATTTTATCACAACTAATAAAAGGATATAATTTTTATCACATTAGCGATAACAGCTGTGTTTTCATGTACAATGGAAGTGTGTGATTTTAAGTGCATGCTTATTATTTACACCAAACATACCTAATAAATAAAATACATAGTAAATGAGAAATGTCTCATAAATATTTCAGATTATTTTTTATATATATTGCCACGGTTCTGGAGTCGGTCAAAAAAATTTCCGATTCGGAAATTTTAGAAGTACGGTTCCGATTCCCGACTGCATTACTTAGAAGTTTCTTTTCTTTTTTTTTTTTTTACCCATTATGGTTCAACAATAGATCTGTCTTAAGCCTCAAGTGTCGTAAAATTGGGATTCCGGGACAATTTTAATCCACTAAAAAAAAAACAAATAACTCCACATCCCTGGATATTACAAACATTTTGTAAAACCGGCATTGATGTTTAGGCAATAGCAGTAAGACACTGATGAATAACTTAGTCTTTAATGGAAAATCTTGAATGATTCATGTCAGTCCTATTTTAGTCATGATTTTCTTCCAGAAGCTGTTTTACAAGTAAAGGAAATGACCAATCGAAGAGTTTTATATTCTTAGTTTTGAATGTAAATTTCACCTAACAGAGAGTTGTAATACTAAGTTATGCGTAGAGTTGTAATACCTTATTTTGCGTACAGTTGTAATGCTAAGCTATGCGTAGAGTTGTAATACCTTATTTTGCGTACAGTTGTAATGTTAAGCTATGCGTAGAGTTGTAATGCTAAGCTATGCGTAGAGTTGTAATACATTATTCTGCGTACAGTTGTAATGTTAAGCTATGCGTAGAGTTGTAATACCTTATTTTGCGTACAGTTGTAATGCTAAACTATGCGTAGAGTTGTAATACCTTATTTTGCGTACAGTTGTAATATTAAGCTATGCGTAGAGTTGTAATACCTTATTTTGCGTAGAGTCGTAATGCTAAGCTTTGCATAAAAAGGAGTTAACTGAAGAATTGTACAGTAGCTTTGCAATTGCAGGTAAAGAAATTGTTATTCTTCTGTCACGTAAAAAGCTGGGGTCCAGTCAACTCAGTTAATTTGTTCGCGACAACTAGGCTGAACATTTCCGATTTCAATTACGTTGTGTTCATCATGCCATTAATGTAATTCTTCCAGTTGTTGACTTGTCAGATGTTGAAACATTCTTTGTTAGCAATATAAGTCCTGCAGTTGTTGACAAATCACATATTACAACATTCTTTATTAGCAGTATAATTCCTCCAGTTGTTGACAAGTCAGGTATTGCAGGGCACTTGTGTTAGGAATATTATTCCTCCAGCTGCTGACAAATCAAAAAAATGGAGACAAATTAAATATACAACTTTTAAAAATATACTACAAAGACTGCCTACAAGATCAGAAACTAAAATAAGAGTGTTATCAGTTACATCGCTTATTGCATTGTCTGCTTTAATACTCTAAAATTCCTCTCCCATTTATACAATTCAGATCATAGCTCCAAAATTCCTGTCCTATTTATAAAATTCAGATCATGGCTCCAAAATTCCTGTCCCATTTATAAAGTTCAGATCATGCTCCAAAATTCCTGTCCTATTTATAAAATTCAGATCATGGCTAAAAAATTCCTGTTCCATTTATAAAGTTCAGATCATGGCTCCAAAATTCCTGTCCCATTTATAAAATTCAGATCATAGCTCCTATATTCCTGTCATTTATAAATTCTGATCAGCTCCAAAATTTCGTCCCCCTTCGATAATTCAGATTATAGCTGCTACTGCTCTTGTCCCACTTGTAAATTCAGGTCATGGCTCAATTCCTGTCCCACTTTATACAATTTTATGATAGCTCTAAACTTCCTGTCTCACTTTTATAATTCAGATCATAGCTGCTAAACTTCCTGTATTATTTATACAATTCAGACCATAGCTGCTAAAGTTCCTGTATTATTTATACAATTCAGACCATAGCTGCTAAAGTTCCTGACCCACTTACACAATTCAGATCATATGTAAGATGCTACTAATACAGCAGTATTAGTGTGTCTTAGGTTCTTAACACCTGCAAGTAGTCACCTATCAAGGAAAATGTTATACACTATAGAGAGACAATGATGGAGCTGGTCATAAATATAGGAATTTGGATTGTGGATACAGCACTCAAATATCTAAGTTTGCTCCTAGAGGTTATTATGTTAATATAGTTGTAAATGACTCATAATTGGCAGGCTACTAGTTTTGCAAATAAAAGCATTATCTCAACTCTCTAATTTCATACTTATGTGTTGATAATTTTTATAATCCATTTTATTCATTTATTTCTAGTTCTTGATTCAAACTTTGTTATAATTACAGATTGCTAAATAAAATTCTGGGAAACAAAACAACCTTGGCTACATGTACTTTCAAGATTTAATCTATGCTTTCTACTTTGTTACAAGAAATACAAGTCATATAGTTTACTTAAAGTGACTGTTGTCCCAGAAAAATAGTTTTAGTATTTATTTCATGATTTAAAATATTGAAAGAAGAAATGTGACAGGTTATTGGCATGCAAATCAGTAGATCACTGGCTTGACAAATGTGCAAAATAATAACAATATTCTTATTGCAGTGAACTGTTCCCATTTGTCGTGCATCCTTGGAAAGAATGCACCATATTTAATTTCGGCCATAGCTAAAGAAGTGGTTAGAGGGAGTGGGCATATGAAAGAGCGAGTCTTGCATAATAGGTACTGGTCAGTCAGAAGCATAGTCTGGGAAAAACCCACAGAATCATAAACAATTTTGTGCTGACAGACTGCCACTGGACGCTGACAAATAGCAGACTTTATGGCACCAAACCAGGGTAAAACCCAAGATAGGGTATAAGAGAATTTAGTGACAACCATATGCAAAATTTAACAAATACACATGAACATACTAAAATAAGTTTGGCCATTTCATGAGCAAGGGAACGTCTGTTAACTACGTCACAGTTAAAAGAAATAGTCAAAACACTTTGACTAAGAAAAGAAAGATAAGAGGAATGATTTGATTTCTTCCAGTGTATAAAAGGAAGGTATTTTGTTGAGTTATCATATTTTGAGAGTGAGTTTTAATTCTGGACTAATAAATTTTTTTTTTTTACAAGAGGTTACCTTGTAAACATAAGAAATAGCCCAATTCACAATTGAATTGTCATATACAAAATAAAATATTTTAAGCTGCATATAAATTATTGCAGGGTTTCTGGTTTGCTTGCCCGGTCTGCGTTTGGTTCACCTGGAGCTGATTGAAGTGTGACATGCTTTCCTGGAAGGGGCTCAAGGGAGGCCATCCTGTCCTGAAAGATTGTGGACAAAAAAAAAAAAAGTGTTCAGGTCACAGGTCGAGTCTTGAGACAATTGTCTTAGGGAAGAATTTCCTTAGAGAGGAATTTTCTTAGGAAAAATAACTAGTAGGATTTGTTCGATATCAGAATGGAATCCTGTCATGTGTTGTGGTCATTAATCCAATTAGGACTCATACCCTGGAGGCCCATTCATAAAGGGCAGGAACACTTAGTGGATAGAGAGCTATTTACAGAATATTTAGATTTACTTCTTAAAGTGGCATTATAGGATGGCTTTACCTATGTAATCACATTTGGGCTGCAACCTGAACATTTAAATTTCACTTTTCTTTTATTGAAATTCTGTTATGGTTTTATAAAATTCTTATTTTTCTTTCACTCATCTCATTGTTAAATTCTTATAATTTCATATCTATATCTTATCATTCCTTAATGTTTATATTGTCTCTGACCTTGTGTTAAAATGTGGTGGTCTACACACCATGGGGCCATCAATCGAGCTAATTATTACCCGGCATGTGAAACCAATATTGTCTGTCTGTGTGTTTGTCCCCTATTCAGTTTAAGAAGTTCCCCATGACGTAACTGGAATAGAAAGTGTCTGGCATAGGGCATGACACCATTGAAAATGAAAAACAAAAAACAAATCTTCACCTCAGATACTTTGTATAGATCAACATATCTTGTTTCTGTAAGCCATAACCACACACACCACAAATAATTAATAAAAATGACAACACAAACAACTAAACAGACTCCATATTAAAACAAAACACATTCCCATCCTCAAAAGAGAAACATAAAGGAGGAAATGATATGTTCACACAACTCTGTTCTAGATATGAACATTTTTAATGCAGTTTGGAAGGGGGACCTAGAGAATTGCATTCATAAAGAAAATTATGCTATCAATATAAAAATGTGTAACAATGATCGCAATATGGATAGCATAATCACTAAAAATCTTGTTCAATGTTAATTCAAAACATTAATTACAAATTTGATCTTTCACTCACAGATGGATACAGATAAGAACATTCACACACAAAATAGTTGCCATTCAGTACTATATTTCACTCATCTTCCTTAGTGTACCATCTTGTACGAAAATAAAATGTAACAACATTTTTCTTTAGCTTCTTCCACAATGTGTTTTGAAACATTTTCATTCTCATTTCTAGTCATGTGTTGAAATTTGCATATCAACAATATAAAATGTATTATTTGTTTACAACCAGAATGGAATGATAGAACAGAATTAATCAGAGTAATAGCAAGTGTTCTCACCTTGATTGAATACATCAAATGTCCCAAGTAATAAATATTATGATCGGACATTTACATTAACAGCAAATGATTACATCTGGCATAATATTAACAGGCCTCTAGAATCTGCAGAAATGTATATGTATTTTCTTTTTTTTTTTAAATATAACAATAATTAAATTAAATACAAAATGATTTTATGATGTAATAGGAAATATATTCAATTCTAGTCATCTCTATTGCTTACAAAATAAAAAAAATAAAACAATAAGGGCAATTAAATGACTTGATTTCTGAAATTATTTACTGTAAATATTTAACAATCACTTGCAAACCAGAGTTTCCTTGATTGAAAAAAATAATTAATATTATATACAGAATTTGCTAAATAAACATAAAGCATGTCATTCATTTGTAGACAAATGAGAAAGGAGGGGGATCAAAGCAAAATTGTATATATAAGGCTATCATTTCAAAACAAAATTCAAACACCCACAAGATTTGAAATTGTTTCATTGCGATAGAACTGTACAACAGCACTTCTTCACACAACACTTCCCCTTCCGCATTTGTACTCATCACACGACTCTTATCACAAGCAATGATAGACATGTAGTGTTACCTGCCTTAATATTGGATTTTACTCCTGAAAATAACAACACTCAGCAGAATATTTTTAAATGGAGCATAATTTCACACACACACACATACACAAATATTTACAAGAGGTGACCTCATATATGTGCATTCTGATTTGTGTTTAAATGCCAATAGATTATAATTTATATAAACTTAAACATTTTGTCAAACTTCTATAAAATATTTTTAAACTGACATTTTTACAAACAAGTATATGTAATCAACCTAAATTACAAATTTTGGTAAGCATTAAACCCATCATTTCATACTATTATTTTTTTTTTAAATAGTATTTCTACATTCAAACTTTACTTCTAATTTTGTTCTGTCATCTTCCAGTCCAATAAAAAAGCTTTTTTAAAAAAAATTCATATCCATCACTGTTGTTTGTTAAGTTTCATCCTTCTGACTGTTTAACAATCATTAACACTAAATAACTTAATCCGACTGAAAAAACTGAACATTAGGAATAACTAAAATTCATGATATAGGACTTGTGCTTGGTTTTATTTATTTTTGTTGTTGTTTAAAAACTTCTCAAACAAACAATTAAAATACAATGCAAATAAACATAACCCAGTATATCAACCCCCCAAAAATCCTGTGCAAGCTGATAAAGTGGGAAAGGTTCAGAAGAACTGGAAGAAAAGAAAACCATATTTACTGACATTTAAAAGTTAAAGTACTTGAAGTGGAAACTGTTATGAGGAAGATGACAAAATGAATGAGAATAATGCAGGTTACACATAAGAATAGTAACAATATTTTTTTAAAAGTTCTTGTTGAATAATTTACTGTTTTACAATGACCATATTTGTAAAGTATTCTAAATTCAGTACAAAATATGCCAATACCAAAAATTTCTAAAGAGGAAAGGTAAGCTTTCCAAATGCAATAAGGCCTTGAACCAAAAGTTATTTTCTTCAATTTTACTAAGTTTATACATGTATATGGATACTCAACACCTTGGCCAATCCGTTATATTATATTTTCAGTAGCTTCAGGTCTGTCCAAGTGCTATTGGTATGCTTTTGTAAACGTTGGCATATTACTGCAAAGAACTTTAAATATATATATATATATTAATTTACTTTTATATGGCATAAACTAGATTTTGCTTTGCATACTTTTAATGTGATCAAAAATAATGTCAGTATATAGGTTGTTTCAATGTAAAACACTACTGCATAATAAATGTGCTGAACAGTATAAGAAAGAAACCCAAAGAAAATTACCTAAGCCTGTAAGACTTGTAATATGTAAGCTACCTCTTCATTCCCATTTGATGATAAGAGTCATTATTTGAAACATTGTTATATCATAATGATAATATTGTTGGCAGGATTATGAAAAAATAAATGATATACACAAGTAAACAAAGTAAAAACGAAAACAAAACAAATATAAACATAAAATTATTTTTAACATTTTTTCCCACAAAAGATATCTGTTTTAGCTACTTTTGAAAAAAAAAAAAACCTGGCCAAATACACATTACCCCTCTCTCTTGTGTCTTATACAAAACATGACAGCACACATTTCTGCAAGATGCAGCAACTGAAATATGCTTGCCTTGTTACAATCACTAAAAAAAAAAAAAACCCCAACAAAATCAAATATAATGATGAAGTGAAGAAAGAAGAAAGTGATCGCTTAAAACACTTGCTGCTTTTTGCAACTTCTTGTGGTGGAAGATTGAGGTGAGAGTAATTAAAGAGAAACAAATAGCTGCTGAATCACTGACATTCACAAGTGAAAACAAGTTCAACTTTCCTGCTTTCTGATAATACACAAAAGTATGTGGAGGTACAAGACTTTCCTACTTTCTGATATGTAACATATAGAATATTTCATTTTTATTTTAAGCACTTATGTGTGAGTCAAAGTGTAAAAATGTAAAATGTTTTTGACTATGAATGCATTTTAATTTAGAATGAAAAGATGTAACATACATTATACAGACATAAATTGTTTTCTGAAATAAATGCAAAATTATGTTTATTTAAAAAATAATAATAATATAATTACATGAAACATACATTTACAATTCTGATATTCTAAATTCTTGATATGGAGATGAATAAAAAATTCTAAAAGTCTACTTGCAGAAATGAGCCACGAAGCCTGACTAAGAACGTAGCATTTACAACTTTTGTCAACCATTAGAAACCTAACACCACCTTTTGTCCATCACTAGGAACCTACCATTTACATGTTTTGTCAAACCACTAGGAATCTAACATTTACACCTTTTGTCAAACCACTAGGAACCAAATATCTACAACTTTTGTCACTGTAGTTCACCATTTAACTATCAGAGTTAAAACAGAGAATTGCAGTTTATCCTTAATGCACAACTATAATGAAAATAGCTATTAGTAAACAACCAGTAATAAAAATGTAATCTCATATTATTAACCAGAAAAACATTTCAAACTTTGGGTTATTTTAAAAATGTTATGTCCTGGTCCATAACAGTCTATATGAAGATAATTACTTTTCAGGAACAAAATTTAAGCAAATAAAGCAGGCTGCAGAAAACTTCTGTACAAGCCAACAACAAATTTTTATAATGCAAATATTCACAAACAATTCTACCAATAAACCTTGACAAATTGCCTCTTTTATTAACAAACAATTCTACCAATAAACCTTGACAAATTGCCTCTTTTATTAACAAACAATTCTAAGACAAACCTTAACACTGTAAATAGATTACAAAATAAAGGTTAAAGTGACAAAGTAAGAAACAGCTCCGCAAGAGTACCTGAATTTTACTCCCCATATATTTGACAACCCATTAACCCGCTATACACAAACATAGCTACATGAAGAAAAATACAACATAAGTGATAAATCTAAGAGAATAGATGTTAAAAACCTACAAGGAATTGATAGAATGTCGGTGGTTTATTTGAAGACTTTGACAACAATTTCATTAGGGCATATTGTATAAATAGGATTCAGACCAACACTAATTGTTCTGATTATAAAAACTTAAAAGAGGAATGATATAGTGCCTGTAACAATGAATATTCAAAAGCAGAAAACAGAAAATAATAAGCTAAGTCACATTTCCTGTAATATGTCAGTCATCACTAGATGATAAATAAGCACTGGATTTGTTACCAGATACCAAAGTGTCAAATCAGGTCCTACTGTAATCAAATTTATCATGTAAACTTAAAATGAATAAAAAGAAATCAACACCTTAGAAAGCTATGTTGTCTGAATGACATCAAATTCCTTATAAGAAATGTTATTAAATATAAGTATTATGGATGCAATATGCAAAACATAAGAAATTACACACTATTAATTGTGATTCAAGACAATGAATTCTGAAGTTACATTTACGATCAGGTTGTAATCAAATTATGCATGTTTGATGCCAACATGATTTGGAAAATCATCACAGGGTATGAAAAATAAAATCAAATATAAATTTTTATTGTATTTACTTATTTTTAAAAGATATACATTAAAGAAGGCAAAATGACTGAAAACAAATACCCTATTAGATTTTCTTCATAATCCTAGTTTTAACAACTATTTCGTGGCAAGCTAGATCAAATTAAAAAGATTCAGAGAGAACGAGAGAAAAACACCTCATTCGATACTGTGCTTTATTAATTCATGGTTTAATCAAATTAAAAAATGTGAACAGTAGTAATGAAAAAGATTTTCAGAATTCTGCTACAATTAATTGCTTTTGCACATTAAAAATTTGAAAGGTTTTGTGTCTAACTACTGTTACCAACTTTGAATCAAGTGAGTCGTTTCTAATTGGAAGAGCGTTAGTGGAGAAAACACGTTTTGCTAAAATGCAGTGGCAGTTAGATCAATCAGACACCAAAAAATATAATTTATTTTTTTATCTAGGTTACTTTTTTCTAAAGCAGAAACTGAGCACACCCACTGATAGGGATCAACGGAGGTGGACGTTTCATGCAGAACTCAAGAAAGATAACTCTATAACATTCCCTTCTCAAATTGAGTCAATAAAAAATTTTCTGGGACAATAACAACTAGATTTATAAAAATTTAATATAAAATTAATACTGTACGTTGAAAATGTCTGGTTTCTTGTGGCAAGCAAGGCTACTGTATGCATAGTTTTGTTTCAAAGACTGCTTTTTGTTTTCTGTTGGTAATTGTTAATATTATTTAACATTTAAACTGTTTTCTTCTTGATATTTATTATTAAATTAAGCAAATTACCCCAAGTTAAACATAATATTACTTTTTAATTTATAATATTTGCAATGTCTTGTGATAACATTTATGTCTATTTCTCTTTCTTCAGTTTATTTATTACCAATATGCATATTGTGAGCTTGCTGTGATGCTTAGTTTCATGTCTTGGCTGAGAAAATCCATCACACTGGAAAGAAAAAAAATCAAAAAGGAAAACAAGACAATAAGAAGGGTGAACAATGTAATAGCAAAAAATACTACTACAACTAAAAATTAGTAACTACTAAAATAAATATGAAATAAATATAAGTGCCTTATGTATAAAACCACACAAAATAGCCAACTGTTAAAGTTCCTGTATTTTTATGAATTATCCTATAAACAAAACAAAAATTTAAAAAAACGACATTTGTTTAGCTGCTGCGCTTAATGGCAATGACTGTTTTTTTCTAAAGAAAAATAACTCATATAGTTCAAATCAGTGATTAAACAATCATCCTTCACATGTTTTAGTTGAACATTAGATGCTGAAAGCTCTTAGCCCAAAGAAAAACTGACATGATTTAAGGCCTCTGCATAGTGTAAGACAAATGTCTTAACAAACTAGCCCCACCTTCACACCATTTATAGCAATGTCATGTGATTTCATAGGGCAAATGGCTGCTTCCTTGGGAGTTACAGAATTTAGTGAAAATGATGGTGAAATAAAAGATACTGCTGATTTAGCTGAATTGGCTGAAACCTTGGATGACCAAGAGAAAAAAAAAGCAGAGAAAAAGATTTTGTTGGATCAGAGGATTCAAAAAGGGTGTATATGTGCAACCTTTTTCTCATTCTTTATTGCTTCCTAAGTCCAAATCTACTTTCGCGTATTATCACCCTCTTTTCTCACCTGTACAGTGACTTCCATTTCATTTATTTAGCGTCAGTTCTTGCTAGGGTTTCATACATGTCATGGTGAGCGTGAGCGTGCAGGGCTGTTCAACACTTTTTATTTTGTACTTTTAGCATCACAGGATTTGATGGACGTTCACTATTGGCTATTTCATTCTGACGTCATTACGACTGTCTTCGAAAATAGAACAGTTTCTATACTGTAATACAGTCACATAAGATATGTTATAGGGATGTTTTTATAAGACGTTTGTCCACCCATGGTAAGATATGACTTCTTTTATTATTATAGAAGTTTCCAGCTCCTGCCAATTTCAATGCTTGGCACAAGGTGTGCTACTGTTGGAAGAGTTGAAGGTGAAAAAAAAGACCAAAAGTGAAGGGTGATTGATAGGAAATTGGTAGAGGTGATGATCAAAAGTGGCCTTTTTTCAGTTGTGTTCATGTCTGGCAGGAAATGTAGACTTTAGCACAGTATTTTGTGGGCTAAAGATGTGGTGGATGTTGGAGTGGGAGGGTAGGTGGGGGTATCTTACAAAGCCCTGGCTAGTAGTACACCAAGTCTGTACCTAGTGTGTACATATGCCTGGAATGTTCAACCCCCTGTCTTCATCATTGTTGCTGAGGTCATGGTTGTCCCCAGTGTCCATTGGGATGCATATAGATGGGTGTTGGTGGCCAGTAAAGGTGGTCAAGCAGCGGTTGGATCACGTCTGCAATGGATGATTAAAATATCCCCACTGCAGATACTGCTGCTCACTGTACTGCCATTGTTGTCTTTGTTGTTGGTGGTAGTGGTTTCTTTGGTGTTGTGGCTGCTGTTGGAGATGCTGTCGTCGTTATTTTCTTAATGCTGTAGTGGGGTCGTTTTTTCTTTCCATCTTGTTTTGTTATAATTAGAGTATGTTGATGCTGCTGTTGTTGGTGTTGGTCTTGGAGGCATCTCTTGCAAGGGTGAGAACGGTGAAGCCTCAAGCAACCCTGCATACTTGTCCAGTGTGACATCTATTTTGGTCCGTTTGTCTGATTTCTTTGTGTTGACCATTTCTGTCTGTACTATTTTTCCCTCATCTTGGTTTTGCTAGTCTATGTGTTGGCAATTTTATGTTGTTTCTGTTTTCCTCCTTTTTTGTATTGGTTGTCTGAATTTTTTTGTTGTCATCAGTCAGAGTAGCTAGTGTCCGGATTTTTTTTTCCAGTTTCAGTTGTAGTTGTAGTCTGTGAAAAGGCCTCTTTGATTTATTGTCTTGTTGTCTGCGAGGAGTTGACTTTTATTTTTGGTGGAATTTTCTACATGACTGTAGTGTTAGATTCCACTTCTCTGGTCAGGGTGTGATTGTCTATGTCTCACTTGTTGTTTCTATTTTTGTAGGTCTAGTAAAGTATCTCTTGAGAGCATGGCTAACTCCTATCACCTGGTTTGCAGCTTGGATTTATTCTCAGTGAGGTCTTTGTCTTTAACATTTTCAAAGATTATCCAGAGTAGCTGGTGGAAAGCTTCGTTAAGTTTTGTGTCTATGGAATTTCTTACCTAGTCAAGGGGTGTTATGAATTTTACTTCTCTCCCATCTTGTGTCTTCTTTATTATAAGCTCTCGCCAGTAGTCATCTAGATCAAAGTCTAGATCAGAGTCATCCTCTTCTTTAGAATCATCTTCTTCCTCTTATTGCCCTGACAAGAGCATGGAGTGTTGTTGGCTGAGGCTCTTGTAACTCGCCTTTCTATTGCTGTTTCCCAGTAATCTGAAGGATAAGAGCTGGGCGCATCTTGATTCACTGGAGGCACAAGGCGACGACTGACAAAAGACACTGAATAAGACACATCTCCTATAACTGCCTTTCAGGCAAATGTCTTACCGTGTGTGGAGGTCTTTATTAATCTTCTGTCACCTGTTCTAATTGCTGTATATTAGGTGATGAAAGTTCTTAGCCCAAAGAAAGAAATGTATGTGATTTATCAATCATCATTCACTTATTTTAGTTGAAAATTAGGTGCTGAAAATTCTGAACCAAAGGAAAGAGATGTATGTGATTTATCAATCTTCTTTCAGTTGTTCTAGCTGCTGCATATTACTACTTTTATGATGGTGCTCAGAGGTATGTAGTCAAGATTAAGAACACTACATAGTTTAATCTCAAACAGATTTTTTTTTTTTTTTTTTTTGTACTGCTAGAAATTGTAAAATGTATTAACTATGAAAATGATGTAACTTTTTAAAATATTCAAAACAATCCAAGAAATTTTGTTATTTTTTGAAAAATTGATATTAAATATGTAGATAAAATTTTAATTGGTGAAAAATACTATTAAAAGCTATATAAATAAAATAATAGTGAATAGTGAAATGTGAGAAATATTTTTGGTGAATTTTATATATCTACATCTTGCCCTTGCACATTTAATAGATGCACACAATTTTGTATTTTATAAGTGAGTGGATAGAGTAAGGGCACAAACAATATGACTTATAATTTTAGTGATTCACTGATTACATTCCTATATAAGTTATACTCTGTGAATGATATTACAGTTTGGTTGACTAAATGGAAAGACAAATATTATTACTATCAAGTTGTAATAAAATGTCAAATTGTGCATACTTTAAGCAAAGGGACTAATTCCTTAAACACAAGAAATACAGAAAATCAGATACAAATACTGTCAAGAGAAAAGTTCTTTTCTATCAGACATAATGAAAATTTACAAGTTCATTATAATGAATGTTACAATTGTCTATATAGCACAAATTAGAACATCACCGAATCAGCATAATGACAAACATAATTCTCTGATTTATACGCTTTGCTAAAGTTTTTATTAACAAAATAATATTGAAAGAACATACTTCAATATTCAAAATTCCAGAATGCAACAAAATCATCTGACAAAAAAGTTTTATCTTAGAAGATAATCACATTCAAACTTGACAATGCTAACACATGAACTAGATGTTCACTTTGGATGCAATTTATGAACAAATGGGCTCAAAATGTGATACTAAACATTTAATGATATCAACCAAATTTGCCCTTATGGTCCAAATTTGAAATCTACAGTAAATCTTTCAAGATAGTAAATTTATTTTATAATTTTTAATAAATTCAAAAAGAAATCCTTACCACCCGCCCTTATCATTAACATATGACTAATTCAACATCACATCTATGTTTATTTTTCTAATTATTTGCTGGTAAAAATTCTAATAAATAATCTTCGGAGACTGATTCTTGGCAGCCAATTTTATTTTGCATAGATACAAAAGTAAAATTTTAAAAGGTAGAGCTGCTGATCTAACAGAAAAACAGAATAATTTAAAATGTTATTATCAATGAGAAGAAACCCCATTCTGAAGAAAAATATGATTTTAAATTAGTTGTATCCAAAGTTCTTAAAGTCTCAAGTGGG
This sequence comes from Sinotaia quadrata, assembly GCA_028829895.1. Classification (NCBI taxonomy): domain Eukaryota; kingdom Metazoa; phylum Mollusca; class Gastropoda; order Architaenioglossa; family Viviparidae; genus Sinotaia; species Sinotaia quadrata. The sequence continues at coordinate 122,596,344 of CM054178.1, forward strand.
TTATCTATACTTGGTAAGAATATTTTGTATGCAATCTGCTAAATGTTAAATTTGTGAACATAATCAATTTTTTTCATTTGCTTTATTAATATTTAGTATATATAGGGTGCTGAGAATTACACAGTCCACCAAAAAGAACTCTAGAGCAATTTAAATCTGTGAAAAATATTCTTTTATTAGTTTAAGGTGAACATTATTTTGGCATTGTCTGTTATGTAGTCCTAATTGTAAATATATTCATTTGAAAGTATAAAATACTAGAACAAATAAGATCAGTGTCTAAGATGTGACCATTTATCCGTTTTAATTTTCTTTGTAAATAAAAATTGTACAGTAAAATGAAAAATGTAACTTAATATATGATTAAATAGATATTATCTTTATACATATAGATTGAGTACAGTTTGCTGATCATTTTGATATGTAAACCATAACAGTGTTATGTATAGTTTCCGAGATGTGACCATTTATCAGTTTTAATTTTCTTTGTAAATAAAAATTGCATAGTAAAATAAAAAATGTAACTTAATATGTGATTAAACAGAAATTATCCTTATATATATATATAGAGAGAGAGAGATAGATACAGTTTACTGATCATTTTGATATGTGAACCAACTCTGTATGATGTATAGTTTCTGAGATAGGACAGTTTGCTTGTTTACATTTTCTGTATTAAACTTCATTAATGCTTTTTTGTTGTTAAAATTTGCTGAAATGGTCATTTTCAGCCTCCGATAATTTCCACATTTTCTTTGCAATGCCTTTGGGAAAAAATTGGCATTAACAAGGTAAATGATTTAATAACTCTGTTCATCAGTTGCATATGTTATGATGCCATGAATGTTCCTTTCTGTTGTGTTTTGCGAGCAATCTTATGAAACAAAAGCCCATTTTCCTTTGCAATTTATAATAAACTGAAAAGTAAATTTTGCATTATATCTGTTTTTCTTGTTGTATATGACTATGCTTATTAGAATTGTTGGGGCTGTTTTTCAGAGTGGTTTATATTTTACTTGTAATAAACTTGGAAAATCACAATTCATTACATCTTAAAAAAAGCTGACCACGAATAACGACACTAAATTAATGATATTTTGAAAAGTATTGCAGCTATCATCATAATTTTCACTATGCAAACTTATTTCAGAACACATATTTTGAGCATAAAAGATTTGTACAATATGAACTAGAAAAAAATAAGTGGGACTACCTAGTCCTGGCTCACAAACAAACCTAAATGTAAGCACATTTATTACCTTGGTCATGTGATGTGCTATTCAAAGTTTTCTCTTCCTGCTGTGATTGAATTACAGTGACCACACTGACCAGCTTCTCCACCATCTGAGTCAAGTTTGTCACAATCTTTATTGTGTCTGTTAAATTGACAAACAGCCAATCCCTATCAGTATCAAGCTGCATAACTGAAGCATTCAGAGTGGCGAATGATGTATTCAAGCTCTGCAAAATAATACAAACTATTAATAAGATTTTACATAAATGGTTAGGTTTGATCAACTAGTAAACAAAACTATGTGCAATAATATTCAAATAAATGCAATAAAAGAAAAATACACCAAGTGGATTTTTCTATGTCTTAATCAATAAATAATTTGTTTTATTTATTTCATTATAGGTATAAATAAGTGTAAAATGAAAACAATTTTTGTCAGGTAGAATACGTGCAACCCTCTGAGAATGAATACTACCTCATCTTGGTAAGTAACCATATCTAAATTTTGAAATATGTTGGAGAAAAATCTGCACACTATTTAATTTCTTAACATAGTAGAATATATTGACTTGAGTAGCAATGATGAAGCAGATGAGAAATGGAGCTAAGTTGTGGTTTCAGTCCTATACTAGTGAGTTAAAGTCTAGAAGAATTGATAGTAATGTGATGGGGAACATTATGACCATACATTAAGTCAATGCTAACTAGTTTTAAAATTTATCTATACATGGCACAGATATATTTTTTATTGGTACAGGAACATGTAATTGGTAACAGTGATAAATATTTCTTAAGAGGAATTGTTGCTTTGTCCTTAACAAGAAAATACTTCTTACAAACATTTGCTGAGTTATCTTGCATGTGAAGATAGTCTAGTAGGCATACTACAACTACTTCCATATTAGTGTCTGGCATTGCTCAAGACACAAATAATTCTGTCTCAACTAAATTTCAGCATTTGAAAGGCAGGAAAGATAAGAAAGGGTTTTAATTGATGTACAAATAGTTAACTGCTAATCAATACTTACATGAATAATAGTTTCAACATTTTTCTTTTTAAAATGAAGTTAAATTAATTACATTTTGAGAGAGAATGTGACAAAAAAAATGTTTTAAAAAGCACAAAATTAAAGGTTGTGGAAACAATGTGGAAAAGCAGCTATAGAACATTATAATGATTGTGATGACAACGCTTTTGAATAAGAACAGTACATTAAAGAAACTGTGACAAAAATGATTGAATTGAGTACATTACAGAGAATACAATAATTTTAGGTAAACATAATATATTATAGTAGATAAGACCACTCTAATACAATACAATAATTTTAGGTAAACATAAAACATTACTGTAGGTAAGACCACTCTAATACAATACAATAATTTTAGGTAAACCTAATACATTATAGTAGGTAAGACCACTCTAATACAATACAATAATTTTAGGTAAACCTAATACATTATAGTAGGTAAGACCACTCTAATACAATACAATAATTTTAGGTAAACATAAAACATTATAGTAGGTAAGACCACTCTAATACAATACAATAATTTTAGGTAAACCTAATACAATATAGTAGGTAAGACCACTCTAATACAATACAATAATTTTAGGTAAACCTAATACATTATAGTAGATAAGACCACTCTAATACAATACAATAATTTTAGGTAAACATAAAACATTACTGTAGGTAAGACCACTCTAATACAATACAATAATTTTAGGTAAACCTAATACATTATAGTAGGTAAGACCACTCTAATACAATACAATAATTTTAGGTAAACCTAATACATTATAGTAGGTAAGACCACTCTAATACAATACAATAATTTTAGGTAAACATAAAACATTATAGTAGGTAAGACCACTCTAATACAATACAATAATTTTAGGTAAACCTAATACAATATAGTAGGTAAGACCACTCTAATACAATACAATAATTTTAGGTAAACCTAATACATTATAGTAGGTAAGACCACTCTAATACAATACAATAATTTTAGGTAAACATAAAACATTATAGTAGGTAAGACCACTCTAATACAATACAATAATTTTAGGTAAACATAAAACATTATAGTGGGTAAGACCACTCACTAAATGGAGACTAGAGACAATGTCACACATCAACTGATTTAACTCTTTTTCAAAACTGTCTATCTCAGTAATTAGAAGAAAGAAATGGGTGAAAATTGTTTTAATGAATAAAGGAATCTTCAAACGTTAAATGTGAGTAAGCATTTGAATGAGGTATTTATTATGTTTTGAACGATAAACTTACAGCAGGTAAAGCATACCAAAGCACCTGTGATAAATTTTAACAATGACATCCAGAAATGTTTTGGGGTATGCCCACACAATGTGTCACAAAATTTTCAGGATTCAACTAATAATAATAAAGCATATATCAGCAGAAAGCTAAGATGATGACTTTAATACAAGCATAGTTTTATATCGATCAGACAAATTTTACTATATAGAGTCCAAATTATGCATTATATTTGATGCATTATGTTATAAACTCGGAGCCCATTTTCATATATTGACCTCCTTTATATTGTTGAAAAGATATTTTCTTTTCCCTTTAAAATGGTAAATAATATAAACTGGAAGTCACTATCCCAGAAGAGCTCTTGGCAATGAACGTGGGAGACCCCAAATATTTTGATTTGTGCGCATTCCAAAGGTGAAGAGATCCATAATGGAGATCGACATTTTGGGCATTTTTAATACTCTTAATTTAATGCTAAAGGACTTTTTGTCTCTGTAGCTGATCAGTACCTTTCATTATTTTATGACTGGGCATTGATTAAGGAACAATCTAATAAATGTTGAATGAGAATTTGTCATTAAATGATTGATAAGGGTTAAGATATATAAAAATAAGTGTCTGAGTCAGTGAGTGAATCGATGAATGGTAAAATTGAGATCAGGACAACGATGAGGAGTAACATGCTATATATACACACATATTAAAAACAAAGATAATAATAATTACAACAACTGTTGAACTACAACAAATAAACTGTAAGTAGTAACAATATTTTATTTTAAATCTAAAGACAGTATCAATGTTGCTAGTTCTGAACAGCTTTTAAATTAATATGTTGTTATTAATACTTTGTTAATAATAATCAATTAAATAACTTTAACAATAAAGTCTGTATGGTACTTTCTCAATATACTTTAGGTTAGACATGATCCTTTTGCCTACTTAAGTACTTTGACAGCAATGTTTGTTCTGTCTGTTTAATCAGGAGATAAACAGTTCTTCAAGCTGAAAAGTCAAATCAGACTGAAGAGGTCGTCAAGAGGTAGACCATCAAATAAGGAATGCAGCAATTTCACACTGACCATCATCAACAAGCTCCTTCTACAGCTCAACCTTATTCGAACACACTGGCTGCACCTAGAATGTTCTTCAAACACTGTTTGATGAAATCTTTATAATAGGGACTTGCCGTTGCATGATGTCAGACTTTTAATACATACATGTCTGTACCAATACAAGTGCTTGAAAACAGATGCTACCTTTTTTGATAAACTGGTTGAATTGGAATTCAATGGCAGCTTTTCAAGAAGATATTCCCTCACAAAAAAATCTCCTTTTTACAATTTCAGCAGGAAGTGCCCAGTCATTCAACAAATGGAATTCATTTCAAATGGACTTGTATTGTAACTAAACATTTTTAGAAACAGAAAATGTTTTCCAGTCAGGACTTAATTGCTGTAGATCAATTAAATTTTAGTATGTTTCTAAGAATTTCAAGTTTTGTGGAACATAGCAGAAAATGTGACAAATGATTTCACCTAGTATATAATAGAGAATAAGACATATTACTTAAGTAAACATAGGACTTTGCACACATTTTATTTATAGAGGTCATTTCCATGACCTGAAGGAAACTGATCTCTATAAGCATATTCATCAAAGCAAATAAATGAACAAGAAATAAAAATAACTTACACTTATATCCTGAAAAACTTCAGTTTTAAATATGAGGAAATCTTCATGGTCTTTTCGTAATGATATTAAGCCAGTTTCTGATGATAATGAATCGGATTGTTTGTTTTCATTCTGTGACAAATTGTACACCCCATGATCTGACTGTATCTAGAAAGAGAAGAATTTATAAAAACCTAATGAACATAAATATTATACAAAAGTAATGTTCTAATGACTTCAGGTGCAGTAATAATAAACTACAAACTATTTACCACCAATATTAATACTGTACTTCCATAAAATTTATATAATTACTGCTCTAATATTACTACTAAACTGAACACTTAGAATGGCAAATTAGTCATTCAAATCTGAATCCTTTTAAAGTAGCACAGAATATTCTAGGTACAGGCAATTTCTGATACAGAGAAAGATAAAATTCTTGAAAATTTACAGCAATCAAATATAAAGAGTTATATAACTTAAGAAGCACTGCAATAATAAGTCCTCAAATCTCAATAATGCCAAGAATGGAAAGAAATTTCTGGATAGGTTATTTTCTTACCACTCAAAATGTGAATATCTGTACTGTGAATATCATAAAATAAGCATTTCAATACTAAGTCATCAAACGTCAACAGTGCTAAATTCTTGACAGGTTATGTTTTAACCACTCTAAATGAATATATAATACTATGTCATCAAATATTAACAGTGCCAAATTCTTACCAGGTTAGGTTTAACCACTCTAAATGAATATATAATACTAAATTATCAAATGTCAACAGTGCCAAAAATAAAAAGACATTTTAGAATAAGCTATATCTTAACCACTCTAAATGTAGGTAAATAAGCTTTCAAATATCAATAGTGCCAAAGATAAAAAGATATTTCAGAATAAGTTATTTCTTCATCCTCTCAATGTATATTTAGTATTAAGTCCTCAAATGTCAAAAGTGCCAAAGATAAAAAGATATTTCAGAATAGATTTCCTAACTATTCAAAATGTATATATCCCACTTTTTGTAGCTGTCGTATTATAAATGATACTTTCTTATATCCTCTGTAGATGTTTTTTAAATAAAATTGATTTTTCATGTGGTTGCTTGAAAATAGTTTTACTTTATGTTTTCTTGTAAATATATAACTTCCTCCTATTTTTGTACCAAAAAAACCAGATCATAAAGCTTAGATAACAAAGGAGCACATTTACATGAATGGCTGCATTCTGTCATGGAGTTTATCTTTGCATGTCTATTAAGGGCTAATGCCAGGCAGTTTTTACTTTCCGTTTCCACAAAGGTCTGCATATTCTTGTGTCAATATCAGACAGTTTTATATCTGCATTTCCCTTAAAGGCTGCATACTCTTAAACCAATGTCAGGCAATTTTATCTTTGCATTTCCATTAAAGACTGCAAACTCTTATGTCAATGTCAGGCAGTTTTATCTTTGCATTTTCACTAAGGACTGCAAACTTTTATGTCAATGTCAGGAAGTTTTATCTTTACATTTCCATTAAGGGAAATGTCAGGCAGTTTTTTGTTTTCATATCTATTAAGGGCTGCATACTCTTGTGTCAATGTCAGACAGATTTATCTTTGCATTTCCAATAAGGACTGCAAACTCTTATGTCAATGTCAGGCAGTTTTTATCTTTGCATTTCTATTAAGGGCTAATGTCAGGCAGTTTTATCTTTGCATTTCCCTTTAAGGCTGCATACTCTTATATCAAGGTCATGCACTTTTATCTTGGCCTTTACATTAAGGGCTGTATACTGTTATGTCAATGTTGAGCACTTTTATCTTTGCATGGATGAAATCTGGCAAAGTATGAAAAGACTGAAATGTTCACAAGAATGTAAACTGAGTGGAATTCACAACTCATAATTCTCAAAAGTGAAATGTCCCCAATTTAAATCAAGAATAATGAATATTTAGAAGTCATAAACTTGATGCTAAAGCCTTAATAATTCTTAGACGTAGTATATCTATACTGCACACCTTACTGAGCTGCTGCTGTAGATTTTGCACTTGACTCTCAACAGCTTCTACCCTTGATACCAGGTGTGTTGTTGATAGAGCCAAACTGCTTGACGTTGTTGATATTGCACCCATATTATCCGCACTCTGATTTACCTTTATACATGCATCATATAAAATACTAAAGCAACTTTCAAAAAAAGTAAGTAAACAAATTTTGAAAAGGAATAACATACAGAATATCTGAAAATTATCTTTACAACTCTGATACTAAATGAAATATTTACTAACACATATAAAATTACTAATCAAAGACATTTAGATAGAAAATCCCCATTAAATAAAATACAGTAAAATAAAATTTAAAAATTAGTTCTACACTTTCATTGAATATATGTATTAGATTGTTTTAATAAACCACTCAACACACTGTGCTTTGTCCTGTGGATTCACTATGAGGGGAGGAATGAAGATCTGAAAAAAAAATGAGGATGAGAAAACTTGTCAAAATTTGGTATTCAGAAAAATTGAGATTCTCTGAAAAATGGGACAACCCCAGTATTTCTCCACCTCCTGGTTGACTTTTTGTATTATACAAAAGTTGTAAAGATAATTTTCAGACACCCTGTACAATACACAGGTACAATCAAATAATTTAAATAATATTTTTTTCTTTAAAACCCAGCTTCTATTACTATCTTGTTTCATCAGATGTATTTTTCATATTAGTATTAGAAACTATTACACTATGTTAAGTAAATGAGGGGAGTGATTGTGTAAAGAATGGGTATTTTGTTATGTAAAGCTATTATATGGTATACCCTTTTATAAAAGGTAATAACTGAGGGGAGTGATTGTGTAAAGAATGGGTATTTTGTTATGTAAAGCTATTATATGGTATACCCTTTTATAAAAGGTAATAACTGAGGGGAGTGATTGTGTAAAGAATGGGTATGTTGTTATGTAAAGCTATTATATGGTATACCCTTTTATAAAAGGTAATAACTGTAACTTTAATATAGTACTGGCAAAAGTATTGGTATAATGGGAATGGTTTATTAACAATAAATTCAATTCCTATGACCTTAGAAAGTGTTCTTTTGACTCAAAATCTGTGAGAATTATTAGTTCAATTATAGGGTTTAATGAAAACTATTAATTCAATTACAGGTCTGACTCCGAATTGATTTTGAATTATTGCAATATGCATAATATAAGATAACAATGTTTGTAACAATCATTTAAATAAAATTGATAATTATGTTGCCTACAAGAGAAGGCTAGTTTCCTGGCTATTTCAGATTTACACACAAAGTTTAGGTATGACAAAAAATGCATAGATAGAATTTCTAGACAATGGTTTATTTCAATAAACATATTAAAATAAAACCCAGCACAATATACCCCACGATACACAAATTCAGATATAATGCAATCATATGTTGTCTCCCTTTTCTGAGCAGGTCATTTTTAGAAATTAAAAATCTTTAAAGACAATCACAGCTGTCAATTTCATTAAATGTATTCATTTAATGTGAAGTGCAACACCTACAATTCACTGATCTAAAAGAATCCTCTCAATGCATGAGGGGTTGATAGCAATGAATTAAAAAATATGAGATGACAATCAGCATGACGATGCATAATCAGACATCTATAATTTTTGTTATTACAAATTTATATAGTACTTATTTTTACTGTGGAATTAACAGGGCTTTGACATGAAGGAAAAATGTATGGGCAAAATAGATATCTCATGCTGAAGTTTACATACACAAAGACATGAACAGAAACATAGATCATGAAAAACATTAATGAAAATATGAAAACTATAAATGTGATGTGTATATAAATAAATCATAGAATACCTGTTGTCCACTTCCCATTTTCAGTCCATCTTGACTAAATGATAAATTGAACACCTGTGTTGTTAAATTTTCAAGCTTCTCATGCAGTTCTGAAGTAAATTTCTCTAAAACATTCACACGAACCTGCAATGATTTACCCAAGATGTCACAGTTAAAGACAAAACCGTTCACTTGTCAAAGTTTGAATCATGTCATACAGGAAAAAAAATATCATTTAATTGATGATAAACATTATGCTAATCTGACATTTAAATTAAAAACAAAACAGTCTGAATACTACAATCAACAAGATGAAATAATTATGTTAACATTATTGTCAAAAAAACAAAATAATTATACAAATTAATATTAAATAAAAGTAGTAAAATATGGGAGAGAAAAAATAATGACTTATTTCTATTGATGTAAAAATTATTTTCATTAAACAAATTTTTAAAATATACTTTTTAAAGAGATATTTATTCATACAAAAATATTTATCAGTTGATGAAATTTTGACACTTCATTGCAATTAATGTAACAATCACATTTATTATGGAGAAAGAATTCTACCAAATTTACAATTAAACCATTTTATTCATTTACAGGGTCCCTGCCACAAGTTTAAAATGATTTTCAAGACTTTTTCCCAAATTATGACACTTACAACTTTTAAAATGTTCACATCCTTATTTTGGGGTGGGTGGGTGGGTGGTGGCTAAAATATCTCCAGAGTTAATAAGGACATTTGAAATTTGTCTTTCATTTCTGTTTTAGAATATATTCAGTTAGATGTGTGCCAATTTGGGTTGATTTCTGATGTGTAGATATTTAAATACGAATTAAATGGTATGGAATTTCACATAAATTGTTAAGTTTAGGTTTACTGTTGACAACTTTTTTGTTTTCCAAGCTATCCTAAAAATATTCTAGACAGATATGTATAGCATTGATGTGCATAAATTTCTCAACTTACAGAATTAAATTTTTGCAATTGGTGGAGTTACTAATTTTTTAAATAAGTGTTTATTTTACATAAATATGCAAATATTTACTAAAGTACTGTAAATTGTTACAAACTAATTTCAGAATTGTGCTCAACACACTTTATTATATTTTATTCTTTTATATCCCAACGTGTAATATTACTGAGATTTACAAAATTCAACTTTGCATTTTCAAAGCATTTGGGGCAAAAATGGGTGACTTTGATTAACTTGTGCAGTATGAAAAATTTTGAACTACAAGTTTGCAATTGATGTCCAGTAATTGGGAATTAATGCCTTTTTCGAAAAATGTCAAGAGAATATTAGGGCAATGTACAAAAGAACACAAGGAAGGTCATGCAAGATTATGGTATGGAAAATGTTCCATTTTTAGTGCTAATGAAGCTAATTGTCTCTGTAAGTTATTAATGGAAAATTGCGAAATAATTCAGCCTTGCATGCATAGAACATAACCAAATTAGGTTAGAATTGGACAAAATGGTTCCCGAGTTATGACGTACACATGTGAAAATAGGGGTGGGGGATGCAAATATCTCTGGAAGTACTGTAAGATACTTGAATTTTGTTTTTTGTTTCTGATTCAGGATAGATTCTTCTTGCTTCCTGCAAAGTTTAGTGTATTTCTGACAAGGAGTGTCAAAAAAAGATTGTTTATTGTGAAAACTGGAGGATAAGTTTTGTGAATTATAAATGGACTCCATTTAATAAAACAAAATCAAAATCGGTGGTTTTTAAAAATGCAAAATTATGGGAATATTGAAATGAAACAAAAATTAATCGAAAGATAATGAAAAGGAGTGCCCATAACTGTTATTTTCAAAGAAACAGACTTATAAATATTGGGGTTAATCAAATAAAGATGATTTTATTTCATAACCAAATCAATACAAATCAGAAGTTGTTGAGGTATAGCATCATATTTTGACCATAGGTGCGTGGCAACCTTTTCTGTCGATTGCAATTGGTTTCAGATTGATATCTCTAACGTGTTTTTTTTAAATAAAATTATTCCATGTAATCTGACATCCCACGTTTTCTAAGTAAATCATACATTATCCAAAAAGGGCAATTACTCTGAATGTAAAAGGGCAAGTCAACTGTTCTGGTTTCTGATTTTTAGTATGTGTACGACCAAAAAATATTAAAACAGTTTCCGATTTTCAGTTTGTGGATTACCCCAAAATTAAAACAGTAACAAAATTAAATTTAGACTTTTCCCAAACTATAACATTTTACTGATTTTCCAGACTTTTTCCAGGCCTGGAAAAGCTAAGATCAAAATTCCAGACTTTTCCAGAATTCCATGGATGGGAACCCAGCATTTAATTCTACATATAATTCTTTTCAATGATAAAAGCAGTATATAATAATAAAATAGATAATTCGTTACCTCTACAGTCTTGTAGTTTGAAATGACCTGTTCCAAATTTTGCTGAAATGTGCTGTTCAATATGTCTAGTTGTTCCTTTAAAAAAATGCATTGAATAAAACAAATTTAGTTTCAGTAAATAGGACTGTCTTATGGAAATGAGAGAACTTGAGGTCTAAATATATTATTATAATTAACTGAGGGGTGGAAAGTACTTGCCTGTAGTTCACTAGACCTTTACAAGTACATATTACAATGAAACATGGCAGATAATTTCATCAGAAAACAAATTATCAAATTTAAACTTAATACTTTTTGGTACCTGTAAGATTTATTCTATGATCTAAAATTAATTAATCATATTTAATATCTACCACATATATAAATGTGGATCATCTTATGGGGGTAATTCTGATCTAATTATTCTTTACATAATTAATTAAATGTTATACTGAGACTTGTCGACAGGAGCTAAATCTAGATGAAAACCCTTTGATAGTCAGATTTATGTACTTATACATTTACTAAAACTTATTTTATTGCTGTTAAAAACAAGTTTTTGATGTACAAATTTTTAAAAACCAAAATGGCAGCTGATTTGTTCACAATAAAAATACTACTTAATTTCATTTTATTAAATTCTATTATGCAGCTGTGAATGTATTTACTGCAGTGTAATTCTCAATGGTGGCTGTTTACTATGTGGACTGATTTATTTAATTAGTGAGATAAATTAATGGTGTTTCAAAAAAGAAAAAAGATTTGGATTTTTAGGTAAGTATTTCACATTTTCATCAAAATTAATCAAAAGTAAAATGAACAGCAAACCTTTCAATATTACACACATTACGTAAGGTTTTCATCTTTAAAAACTTATAAAAGTCTTATACACAACATTAAAACAAAGATTACATTTTTTCCTTTCAAAATATGCAATACGAGTTCAAATCCAAATAGTGAACCATTAAGACTTAAACAACCAGCTTAAAAATAAGTCCTCACAGATGATTTAATCTATGATAATAAACAAAATTATACATTAAATTTATTTTAAGGTGTTTTACTCTGTGTTGTAATATCTGAATTTTTAAGGCATCACATTGGTAACATTCATTCCACATGAATTATTTTTTTAAAAATATATTTCATTTCACTTAATTCAACTACACATTATCTACAATGTTCTACCTGGATGCTTTCTGGTGTGGGACGTGGTGCACCTTCTCTTCCACGGGGATTCTGCAAGGAAGTACATATAAATATTTTTTTATATTTACTGTGAATACATTATTTTTAATTTAATGCTATGAGTGTACAAGTCTACACAATTCCATTTTATAAACATGACTGTGCTGAATTTTGTCTCAATAAAAGGCATTCTTGTCGCATAAGTAAGGCTTTCTTATTCTGTCACATGCTCATTATCTTTTATCTTATACAGTGCAACCTGCTTATCTGCACAGCCTTCAAACTATGTATCCATTATAAATAAAAAGTAAAACAAGAATTTAGTTGTAGAGAATGTGTACATATGTATGTATATGAGGTATCAATCAAAGTGAAATGGTGTAATTTTTGTGTTGCTCAAAGATTTACTTAAGCAAATATTTCACCTGCAGTTACTTATTGAACATTGTTTTAAAGTGCCAAGTTTAAGAAAGTAACATAAACTTAAAAATAAATACAGGATTACAATTAGATAATTAATATTAGTTTGGTTAATATACAAAAGTATTGATAATAATGAAAAAGTTGTAAACAACAAAATAACAATGAATTCATATATAAATCTTCTGTATTGCTGTGTTTTCAATGTGCCTAATTTTGCTGAAAATTTTGTGTAAAGTAACTGGATATCAAATTTTATGATGGCAAACTTTGTATTGATTCTGTTGCTGATATCATAATGTTAAAACTTTGTTAACCTCTGAATAAATATGGACAAATACCAACTTTGAAATGACTTCAGTATACTTAGGTCCATAGTTTCTTCTTTATTATAAAATTGTCAAGTCATCCAACAGCAATATTCAGTTATACAGTATACTTTACACTATTTTCAATAAAGTCAGTTAGAGTTACTGTTCTAATGGCATAGTTAACTTGTAGATAAAGCAGTGAATCAACTGCTTACTGAATAAGACGTGGTTCTTGATAATACTATGAAGATAACCAGTTTATGTGATATTCACTTAAAGAGAGTTAAGTTTATGTAATTATATGAGTGGGAAATGCAAACAAATGGAGTACACTGTACAATGTATTTAGTACATTATTTTGTATTATGCTCATTACAGCTATTGGGTTTATTTGTGCAGAATGTTAATATTGCTGGAAATTTGTGAAACTACACTACTGTATTACAGGTTATTACACTCACAACAGTAAAATATTACTGCATAGAGATGATTTACTTCATAAATCTTAAATAGGTATTCCTAACATTGCTGACTGGCTGACTGTAATATTGTTTAATCATTTTTTCTATATTTTCAACACTAATGTTTAATCTGTATACTGAAGCTTTGTAAGCAGTTATTACATTTTTAACATTTATAGCAGTTTCATCCATTTTGCGTTAACTGCCTTAGAACGTTTTTCAACACAAAAATGAATAAATTGCTAATTTTGACTGACAGTATATTGGAAAATAACATTGCAAAGCCTCTTAAAAAAATTCAGCCATTTTTGTATGTTGGATACTACTTAAGTGAAGAGTCTGAACTATATTGTTTATCATTTCTTCATTTTGTGAAGTGAGCTATTTCTACAATTTTATTTTTGAGCATAAAAGTTTGCAAAAAGTTAAATAGTGAAAAATTCGTAATTTTGGTTCTAATTGAGTTACAAAATTGATTTTAGTATCATTGAAATCAGCAGAAAAAAAAGTTCTATCAGTCTATATATTTTTTAATTATTAGTAATGATTTTGAAAAATATGTTTGGAATACCTATCTTAAAGAAATTCAAGATCATTGAAACATTTCAATTCCAAATGTATTTAAAATGGTAACATCAGCAATAGAAACAGACTGTCACAAGCTACACTAATATAAATGTAAATCTAAGCAATACCAAATTTAATATAATTTAGCATTAAATGCTTGATTTGTTTAGTTACAGCATTCACTGCATTACAGATTCTAAGTTAATGGTCTAAGTTAATTTCATCAGCTAATTTGTTAAGTTTACAAAACAGAAATATTAAGTGAAACCAGTAATTTTAAATACTCATCCACTTATAAAACTTGCTAACTGTACATGATAAAAGAAATACTAAGGCAAAATTAACAACAAATCTAAATTAAAATCAAATGGAGAATCTATAATCATAGATATATGCTACAGATATATATCAATGACTGACCTCTAAGGCTCTCACTCTGGTGTCGAGAGTATCTACTTTAGTAATGAGACCATTCTGTAAATCCTTTTGCTTCTGAGTTTCACTTGTCAATGCTTGAAGATCGCTGCCCAATGAAGCCACAACCTGGAAAAAGAAAATAATAAATTAATGCAACAAGAATATCTACCAATATTTACAGTTATGCAATATAAAATAGTCTTCAACAGTCCAAGTATTGCAATTGAGAAACATCAGCATTTATGACCTTATTAACATAATAAAATCTAAAATTATAAAGCAATTTTCAATAACTTACATTCATGATCTCAACTGTCTGAACATGAAATTTTCACACTCTTCATTTCTTGTTTAGGTACAGATGCCCAAGTTTTACAAATGAATTTATTGTTTGGATTCTTCAATCAGTATTGCTCACTTTTAGAGATTCTGCATAGTGAGAAACACTCTAATCTAAAAAGTTTTTGTAATGACAATTCACAGAAAGCTAAATAAAGTTACTGTTTTAAATAACAACTCTTTTGTAAAATAGGCTATGTTTGGTTAAACAATCAGGGACATACTGAAAGAAAAAATAACCTCTGTATTTACTAATTTAATATGAATTAATTTTCTGAGTTTAGTAATGTTCTTAACTTTAAATGCTTCACAGACAGACAGACAGATGGACAGGATGGATGGATAGACAGACAATTTATAGTATCTGTTATCTAAAATTACTATTCTTAAGATTTTAACTTTTTAGAAGAATGGCCACTTTAGTGAATCAAACTTTGAAAAAACATGAAATCACAGTATGTGGAACCTACTGTATACATATTTAAAAGGTTTAATATACTCTTAAAGTTATAAGAGAGAATTTTCTTATAAAAGTCAGTAAATTCATACTAGTGGTGCATCTGAAGAATTGTTAATGCCTTTGTTAAATCTTATTCAAATGGCTAGTTCAATGTTCCAATCCCACCCAACCCTATTAAATATTCCGAACAATAATAAATAAATTAAACCAAAATACATCAGGAATTCCGTGTTAGGAAATCAATACATTATTCAAAATTATATAAGGCAGTGTATAATCCATATGGGAAAAATTAAGAACATTTTCACACAAAAAAATCTCTGATCAGTAGGCACCCACTGGTTCCAGCAATACCTTAACCACAAGCCAACCTCACCAAACAAAAGAAAAGAGGATTATTCACATATCAATCAATGCAAAATAAAAGCAAACAAATTCATATTAGTTCATATAACTCAAAAATTGCAACTGAAGTATGATCAATTCACTGGTGATGCAAATTAAGTAAAATGAATTCATACTGTGGTGTATGTTAAATACAATTACCGGTAATTCATACCAGTGGTGTAAGTTCAGTACAATTATTCATACCACTTTACCAGAGGAGAATGTTAAATATAATGACTTCATACTGGTGGTATATTAAGTACAATGACTTCACACTGGTGATATATTAAATACAATGACTTCATACTGGTGGTATATTATTAAGTACAATGACTTCATACTGGTGATATATTAAGTACAATGAATTCATACTGGTGGTATGTTAAGTACAATGAATTCATACTGGTGGTGCATGTTATGTACAATTAATTCATACTGGTGGGTGTACTTTACATGCAATTAATTCATTACCAATGGTGCATATTAAGTATAATTAATTCATATTGGTGGTGCAGTTTAAGCATGATTAATTCATACCAATGGTGCATGTTTGTGCTTTGCATATTTTTACTTGATGGACCTGTCAAAAGCATTTATGTCAAAGCCATAAGCCATGTCCCTGAATTATTTAGAATATAGTGATTTAAAGGTATTTCAAAGACATTCTAATAAATTTCCAAATTATAAAATAAGGTACATTTAAAACATAACTTAGTACTTATTTCCAGGCCTGAATATGCAAATTTTAATCAAGAGCAATTTTGTGAGTTGCTCTGTGCAACCTTTAACAATGAACTACTTCCACTTCATCTGCACTCTTTACATATTCCTGCTGGACCTTTAAGAAATAGTTTAAATGACAACATTTATTTTTTAAATCACAGCTTATGAAATACAGATAAAGACTGAAAGCATCCTAAATGGGTGCCAGTCACCTAATTTTATTACAAGGAATTCATGTACAAACCTAGTAATGATAAATGAATGATATAACAATATTACCTTTCCAAATGAATCAATTTTCAGAGTTACAGATTTAACTGAACTTGCTAATGAATCATCTTGCTGTGTCGCTGTGCTAGATGAGTATATCTGTAAATATAAAACAAAATACTTTTTTAGGGCTCTCAAAAGTTTTACGATACCAGAATAATACTAGTACTATTAAGTAAAATAAACACAATATATGGATGGTAGGTGAATAATTAAATCCTTTCATTTGTTCTTAAGGGTGAAAGTATTACACACAGAATAATTTAAAATGTGAAAAGAAAAAAAAAGGAAGGGAGGGGGGGCCTCTTAATTCAAAGATCTTGAAGATCATAATTATACCTTTGACATCAAACTATGCATATTTTAATTCCAGAACAAAAGTATTATTTCAGAAGAATTATGGCTGCCCCTTTTTCTTTCATTCTTTATCTTTGTTGTTTGGGCCTTTCTCTTTTCATATTGGCCATAAGAGCTTACATATTGTTAAAATGAGGAGTTGTTAAATCCATTAAAGTATTGAATATGATATTTTTTGCTCAAACAACTATACAAAAAAAGCAACCAATATTATAAGGAGAATTGAAGGGATCAAATCATCTAATATTACAACAGTAGTAAAGAACATTCCATTTGGCCTATAATACCAGGCTTTCTAGTGTTAAAATATGTAGCTAAGCCAACTGGCTACTTTTGTTAGTAAGTTTGGATTTGGAAGTAGACTGATGTACAAAGCATTTGAAGTAGTTTAATCTGTGATGAAGTTTCCTTGGAATTTCCAAAGCATGTTCCTGCGTTTTTTTAATATGCTTATCCAAGTCTTCCCCCACATGAACAGGGCTATTGGGATTAGCATATTTTATTTTTAGTGATCACCAACTAAGCTATCAGAAATTTTAAATCAAAATAACTGAAGGGAAGAAATATAGCAACACGCTGTTCCAAACGATGATTCTGTATATTAGTTTCATGAACTCGACCCTACTGGGATGGCCTTATATGTGATATAGTTGTGTCTCAGATCATTATTAATCTAAAATACATTGTGAAAGCAAACAAAGACCAATTTAAGAAAAATAAATAAATTCAGTGACTGGTTTCTGCCCATCCCACCAAGGCAAATGAGAGTGACTGGTTCTGACTTCAGTCATTGGTTGTAGTGGATTTTCTCCACTTCATTCGAACTTAATTTATTTATTAACTCACTGCTTGTTCAGTCATTTAGATACACATTCAATAATTATATTAAATCAGTATATTTATTTTAAAAGTGGAAAAAATGCTGAATTAATTTTTAAGATGGCTGAGGGTCTTATCAGTTCAAACTGCAGCATGATGAAGCCCTGGTTACATACATATTACTGTCTGATTTTTGAAAGCAATTATTTATTTTTAAAAATATCTGCCTAATTTCAAGTGCACTGTTTAATCTCAGTCTAAGCAACTATCTATTAATGGCATAGGCATGATTTTACTTCACTGCTTGTGTTGTATTTAGCTCTTTTCTATAATTCAATCATTGTGGTTTTAAATATCAATGCTAGATTCTCTGGATAATCATTTAAATGGTTTACAACAAGTTCATTATTATATCAATGTACTGTTTTTATAACTTAAAAAAATATCCATATTGTATGTTTCTTTCATAACTGATGAATGTGACCATAGAATCCCTGTTCTTTGCTTTTGTACTTTTGTTTTTCTACCTCTCACTCTCAGTATACTGGTCATGTGATTGCAAGATTACAGTATGGTTTACTTCAAAACTGACTTATTAATGCTGAAAACATAATGAAACAGTTGATTTCACAGGCAAAATTTCATCACTCATAAGCATTTTCATTGACACACAGCATGTACATATGCATTTTATTTTGGGACTAGACATGTATTGAACTACACAACCAGGATTGTCAATGTTATTTTAAATTAAATGAAATTTCTATAGCTGGATGTATAATCTGCTTTGTAGAAAACAGCAAATTCAAGGATAATTCCCAGTCCACATTTTATAACACTCCCTTTGCTTGTATGTGATGTGAATTATGGTGGCATTTTTTAGTAAGGTTTCTTTTCAAATGGATAAAAACCACATTTTAAAAATAATTAAAATTAAAATTAACAGCAAAAATTAATTAATTAATTTTCTTCAGAACTATTAAGTAATTTGAGCTCTGCTTATTGTGATAATTACTAAGAATTTAAAATAAGAAATTAAAATTTGTCTTATAATCAACAACACTTATTTATTATCATCATTCATATGCACTTTGTGATAAATGTTATCCACAAAAAATATTTGTTCTAATCAAATATAACAAACGACAGAACACATGATAATGTAAACATCATAATAATTATCATACCTTTTTTCTGATTTCTTCAATAGTTTTGTTCAGTTCATCCAAAGATATTTTATCAGACTTCAACTCTTGTAGAGATTTATTAAATGCCTGTAATATGTTCTGAATGTGGAGTTCACTAAGATTTATGACACTGGGTTCTACTGCAAAACAAATCAAATACTTGTTAGTTAGTGAACAAATGATTATGATGTCCAGAAAGCTATATTGAAATAAAATCTTGTGTCATTAATACTGTGCTTATTAAGCTGAAAATAAATGTTACACAATGGCCTTTTGAAATGTTGTAATATTATTTATTATTTATTTAATACTGACACTTCTACTATTTTTCCTTCAACAGATTTTTTAAAGTCAAAGTGAAAGATGGGTCAAAATATTAATTAGTCTATGGTAAAAATGACAAATTAAAATAAATAAAAATGCATTAATAATAATAAAAGAGAAATCTTATCTCAGTAAGATTAAAAAGTACTGAAGCCTGACCAAACCAATATCTAGTTTTGGATTAATTATATTAATATTCTAAAAGGAATTAATAATTATACAAGATTTTTTAAAATAATGAAAAAACATATTTTCAACTTTTTTTCTTCTTCCATATTACTCAGGCAATCTATTTACTTCAAGCTATTACTGACTGATCCAATTTATAGTTGTACAATTGTGAAAATGCCAAGTAGGCAATTCATTATAGATCTGTGACAAAAAAGATAGAAAAGAAAATAAGGCTGAACCTAGCAACAGCAATATCTAGGCATATATATGTATTCACACAAAACACACACATGTACACACAGTATTAGCTCCATTCTTTACATATTAAACCCTTCCTTAAAAAGGATATAAAATGTTACTGTGATCAGCATAAGATAAATAATCCAAATATGGCCATGATAAAAGTATATCTTTCAAACCAATGGCGACTAGTAAGAAATTAAAAGCAATGTAGTAGAGTACTGGCAATACCCTGATGAATGATGTTTATTTTAAGAGGTGAGGTTTTGATGAATTGACTTTGATGGTGAGGATGGTTGGAGAGGGTCATTGTGCATTCATATGAAACAAACATTATTAATATTATGGCTTGCAATGACAAACCACTGGAATATTACTTATATTACAAATTAAATATACTCTATACATAATTATGTCTGAGCATGTTTTTGTATGCTTTTAAGAAATAAGCTGAAGAGATCAAAATAAATAGTGTTGAGCAAAACAAAATAATATTCAATCAACGTTTCTAAGACACTACTGGTAATACTATATTATTAAGCATGCATTTCAGAATGTTTTAATATGCAAACACTAGATACATAAAAGTATATTCGATCATCTTTATTTGTGGACTAGCAGGAGTGCTCCTAAGTGAGTCCTCCATGAATCAGAATGCATGTCCGACGCCTCAAGTGTCTGTTTCAGTTTCAATCATTTATGATGATTGCTAGTTCCTCTATGAATCACAACAACGTGCCCCTAATAATAACTTTATAAGTATTTATTTATAAAGGTTGCTACTGTTCAGTTATGAATCACAATACAGAGCCCTAAGAAGCATTTAGCTTCTTCATGAAGGCTGCTAGTGTTGAGCTATGATTATGAATGACAATATGGTGCCCTAATAAACATTTAGCTTATTTATGAAGGTTGCATCTCCATGAAACACAAACCAGTGCCCTGATAAGCATTTAACTTATTTATGAAGGATGCAAGTGTCTCCATGAAACACAAATCAGTGCTCTAAGAGTTTAGGTTATTTATGAAGGCAGCTAGTACCACTGGGAAAATCTGCTGATAAACTTGAAATATAGATTACCAATTTGTCAACTAACTAACAAATGAGATACTTTTCAGCTGCAGCAAGATAAACAAACAAAATGTTAAGCTTTCAATTCTAAATTATTTAATCATGTCAATTCAGATTTGTTTTCTTTTTCCTTAAATTTTAAAAAATTACAAACAAAAGTACCTCTCAGTTGCTGGAATTTGCGAATAGGCATTCTGATTTGATTATATTGCCCCCAGTTCTATACAATTTTACAATCTTTATGCATCTAACATTTAAGACTAATCTTTAGAGCTCTTATGCAAAAAAGGCCAACTTAAAGCAAGGAATGAGGAATAGCAGAGTGAGGCAATCTGATGAGGATGCAGGCAAAATGAAAAATGTCCAGAAAGTAGGAAAAGTGTCATGAACATGACATCAAAGTATAATTTTGTAAAATTGTTAAGAGTACATAATACTTAATAGAATTATTCTAATTTTCAACAATTTACAGATTCATGGGACATGAACTGTTAAGTCTAGAAGTGAAGGATGGTCAGTTAAACATTCAAATTTTATGGCTACCTCATGAATGTCTGAATTTGCAATTGCTGAATTCACTCATGCTGAAGCCTGGTTTATACAGATGAACAGAAACAAATACAATTGTTTAAAATAATAATTCGTTGGTTTCTTTTCAAATAATTTAAAAAATAAAAGTAATTTTTATAAATATATTTTGGCTAACAATTTTTTTTTTTAATGAAATAATTGAAATTTGACAGAACTAATTTAAATATGTTTCACTTCATAAGTTATCAATATATCAACTTAATATTTAAGCAAAATATGCTGACTTTTAAAATTGTGCCTAAAAGAAAAAGCAAAACTTAAAATATTTATTCTTTAAATAAATATTAATCAATAAATATTATCAATTATATTTATTCTTATTGTCTAATTTTTTGTGACTATAAAGCTGTGTTAAATTAATACTTTAAAATATATTTTAAAATATATTAAAAGGTTCAAATTATTATAACACAAAAGTGTTCCATTACAAATAAAAAAATCATCCCCAACCCCAAAGTGTGCGCGCACACACACGCACACAATCAATTAATAATTAAATGTTGTACTTGATGTCAAAAGCTAACTCATATTTAGCAACCTGAGCAAATCGACCTATACCTAGCTCAAGTCTGTTTCGCAAGCTGCTTAAGTCATTTTTAAGTTCAAAGTGAATCCATATGAGAGTTGCGCATGCCACCACACACCCAGCCAAGAAGACAATGCCTATCAGCATTAAACATGTTGAACAGCAATAGGACACTGACCACCTGCAGAAAGATATATATATATATATCTGAATTTTATTTTCCTTACAAACATGAAAATTGTATCATAAAGAACTTTAATAAATATATATATATATATATATGAGAAAGATGAAGAAAAAAGTTACTACTATCTAATAATGCAATCATACATTTTCACAATAACATGATTAAAAGATGGAGATGAAAGTTACTATTATTATCAAATAATAATAATATACATCCATGAACTTATATTTTTCTCCTTTTCTTTTGTTGGAATAATGTAACTATTTTCATCTTGCCTTCACTGATTATGTGAATCAAATCTATGAAACTTCACTAAGTCATCATTGTTACATGTAAAAATTTTCACAATGTGTCTAGTCACTGATTCTATTAGTGTCTTTAAAATAAGAAATTCTTTGGATGTAAAACTATTAGTAGTAAAACTCATACAAGTAAAAAGTAATCTTTTCTCCACATTATCGGTCCCCTTCCCCCTCCCATCTACTTGGGCCTTGTGGCCTGAGCGGACTGCAGTTTATAAATATTATAATATATTATACACCAACAAAAGGTTAACAAGAGGTGGACATATATTTTATACGGCTTGTACTATTTACTGTTGCTCTTGAGCTGCTTTCAAAGAAAAACACACCAGCAACAGAAATGAATGATACGCATGAAGATTACATTTACAACCATCAGCAATAATTATAGTTCCGCTATTATGTAACTTTTTGTAAGTGAAAAAGAAAAGAAAACATGAGAGAGATACACACAAAAAGAAAAAATATGAATACTATATCACCTTTTTCCCCACTTCTGTCCTTCAAAAATACACAATTCATCAGCCTCTGAAGACTCCGAATCATTCGGTCGTAGCAATTCACGACCACTTAATTTACGACGAGGCAGTTTCCCGTTGCTAACCAGTGCATCTAATTGGCGACGCTTTTTCATCTTTTTGATCGGTTTAAATTGGGCATTTGTTCTTGGTGAGATATCCAGCTTGTGAACACTACCGTTTTGTGCACAAAAGCAGTCAATCGTCCCATTCATTTGTTTAAGAACAAAATTTCAATATTATAATCGAGCGGCCCATCGATCATACCGGAAGTTGTCAGCACGATCGTCACAACGTAGACTATGATACAAATAGGTTACAGAATAACTAGGACAACAAAATATAGATTTATAGCATACTAAACATTATTTTTAATGTTTTCAATGTAATGTAAAATAAAAGAAGGTAAGAGAAATTAATAATGTTTTTAAAATTAACGAATGATCAAGTGAGATGGCACCATCAATACTTTGCCTGCGTTTGACAAGAATGATTTACAATTACAGTGTAGTAATTATTTGTCGGCACACGAACACACATAAATCATTTATCATATACGTTTATATTAAATAAAAGAAGTAATTATATTTTTATTATTTATCTCAATCACTCAAACGATGGAAAATTCTTTTTTGCAAGCTGAATTAGTGAGAATGGAAAATAAAATAAAATGGTTTAATATGTGTGTGATTTCTAACTAAACAAAATTTGCGATAAATAAAGAATAAGGCGCAGAAATTTATTTATTTTTATATTTTAGATCTGAAAATAATTAATGTGATTTGGGACAAATGGATTACTTTATTTTGTCACAACTATACATGGCTGTGAATTAGATAACTATGGAAAAATTAAGTACATGTCTGTTCTAGTCTGTTTTCTTATCACTATATCAGTCATCTCTGTTAGTGCTACTGTTAAAAAGTGGGTGGTCTAAAACAGTTTTTACAGAATTCACACCGATCAACATAAACTTTAAAACACAACAGTAATCCATTGACATGGAACAAGTTCAATTTTAATGAAAATAAAACAACTGTATATACATTTATTACTATATTAGTATATACAATATGAAGAAATTCTGAAGCATTATATATTTTAACACATTTCATAAACTATATATATAAAATCATTCACATTAGACCATTCAAGATTTGTGATTAGTAACAATAAGACAATATATTAATAATTTTGGATAAATTAATAAAAAGTAAGAAAATAAAGGTTTTGATGAATATTTGTCTACTATTTACTAATGTATTATTGTAAGTAAATTTAATTGCATTGGTAAATTGACTTTTAAAACAAAACTCAATTCACACACAAACATCCTGTTATAGGATAAAAATAATGCCCTGTATTTTGTATTACTAAAAACAGAGAGATGGCAGAATTTGTTTATAAGACTGTGATGCTGCTGGTATTATAATAAAACGAAGAAGAAAACCATCTTGTTACTGCATTTATATGCACTTGAATGAAAAGAAACAGGCTGAAACTTTATTTAGAGAAAACAAACTGCTCCCTTTCTTTTGTTTAAAAGTTTATTCAAACTCTACCTTAAAAGTTTTCCAAAAAAATCTAACGTGCAAAAAAAATATATATATATATATTTTAGCATATTAAAATTTTTGGGAAAAGCTCTAGAGGTGGCATATGAACCAACTGCCTAAAAGCCTACATTTTAAAGACAGTTGAGCAGGTAAATCCATTTTCTACCTTTTTCTCTCTCTCTCAGTACACACACACAAGCTTCAACATGCCATCAAATTCTCTTATAGACTACAGACAGTATTTATTTTTTAAAAGAACAATTAGATTGTATAATTGCGTAAAATGTCATACAGACTAATGGATTTATTTTCATTTACACGAAAATGTATTTAATATAACACTGGCAGCATTTATTTGAATGTACATCACTAAATGTATAGTGAAATTATGATTTATAAGTATGAATTTAATGGTATTTTTATAAGTGCAAGTGTGTTCATGTTTATATGTGACTAATAAGTAATAAATGATTATGAATGGTATGAATGTGTATTTTGGTTCTACTTAAAATAAGAATCTTATATTTAATATGTTACATATTATATCAAGATATTTTGATGGATTATACGCATTACTCTGATTTATATAAATTTCCAAAGTCTCTTGATGTCAATTAGGTTAGATTACTTAGTAGTGCAATAATTTGTACAGAGAAAACTCGTTGACTCACATATATCTTTGTTTTGTTCTCACATTTATAATGTGAATTCAAAAACATTTTGAAACATTAACAAAGATATATAAACCTCTTTCTTTTAAAATTTAAGTATTTTACCCTAGGAGTAGAAATGATAGTGAGCTACTTTTAAAAAAATAAATTAATAAATGAATATGATAATTTAAAAGAAAATATTACCATATTTCTAAAAAATGTTTGTTATCATATCTGTCTCTTAAAGAGAAAGTTATGCTTCCAATACCAAGCACTATTTACTAAATTTATTTCCGGAGCACCACAAAATCTTTGCTCAAATTTATTAGCAAATGAACATACACTGAGCTCAGATCCATTACAAAAGAATTATTCAGTTTTATAACACTTACTAATGTTTCAAAGTAGCCAACAGCACAATAATAAGACTTCATTTTCATTACACTAATTCATATTTCTGCTGAACTTACAGTTCAATTAAACAAAAAGAGTCAGTCATACTCATAATCTAATATTTAAATGGTTGTCTTTAATTTTCACATAAATGATATGTAAGTCTAAACTAGGTGGTACATGGTTTGCTATTTATTTACGATATGTAACTGTAAGTCTAAACTAGGTGGTAATTGCTGGGCCTGCCCAGCACATAAGAGTTTAGAAATTAAATTAATTTTGGTATTTAATAACATTAACAACAGTAATCATCAACTTAAATGCTAACCATTCTTTTATGGGGTACAGATTTTCTTCCTAAGTCTTATAAAAATATCAATGGCGCAGTTCCCACCTTCTATATGACTATGCAACAAGACAAATGAAGACTCTGGAGTAAATGATAAAATATTTAATTCAGCAAATGAACACATCTCATGAACATAAATGAAATGTAAATTCTAAGTTATAGGGCAAAGATACTACAAATTCTACTGCTTAATATAACACTATATAATAACAAAATATCAATCAAAGGAGAATTCAGAATATAAATCAACAAATCTATTCTGAACGTTACTTTCAGAGTTTTGAAACAGCAGTCTGAGTGCAACTGTTTACAAATATCACCACTATCTTATGTCACATGTACTACTGTTGTCAAACAAATAAACAATTCTCAAAGTATATAGTAAAAGAAATAATTTCAATAATAATACATGACAACCACAACACAAGAAGGCCCTCCTCATTTACTCTTCAAACGCTCAACTATAATGACTTGCTTTAGGATAAGTCAAATCAAATTATGTATGATAAATTGGTCATCAAACCCTAGTATAGTTATCACAAACAATCAAGAGCTTACATGCCTCAGAATCAGATAGTAAATGCTCTATTCCCACTTCTGTCAACAGAGACAAATGAATTCTGTGCTACTAACCTTGAATCAGTTCAAAGGCATCTTACCTTATAAACTGTACAATAATGAAAATAATAACCAACTCTCATCTCAAGAGACTTTTACAGATATCATTCATAATCCTAAAACTAGTAAAAGATGTAGTGACCTACTACAATAAGGACAAACATAATCACCGCTTGCACTTAACACAGGGTGACAAACAGACTGATCCTGCAACTTGATATAAAATAATTTGGGGCAGTTTGATGAACTTCAACCAGTTTTAAGGTCTTTCAATCAGCACAATATGAACAGGAAACAAACAGGAATATCAAAAGGTTTCTCACTACTCACTGAACAGAGATTCATTCAGCAGTATGAGACTGATCAAATTCAGATTGGATTTGTGGCTACATAAAGGTTTTAACTTGGTTTGGGGGTGAAAGTTTGCATGTCAGCAAACACAGAAGTCCTATTGTGATCCAGGAAATCAAATGGCACTTGGCAGTACTGATGCCTACAGATTGCGACAAGATTCAGTGCACTTGGCATTATCCTCCTAAGCCTGAATTTTTGAAGGTGTCCAAGAGAGGACTCTGGCCACCAACTTGACTGGTGGATTTCTCACTTCCAGGTAGACACCCTAAATACAGCCAGAGATCACTTGGTGCAGATCTGGTATCAGGTGAAACCCTACTTTAGTGACTGCCTGAATCGAACAGCCACCAGCCAAACAGTCAAATAAGAACTTCAGTACCTCAAAGCATGCTCACACACAAACACACACAGCCTTCAAACAAGATTCACATAAAATATAACAAGAATGATTTCATTAGCACCAGCAATCTACTGAAGCATCACGCATAAGTGAAAAGAATCTGGTACAAATAGCAAGAGTCAAACTAACAAATAACAATTCATAACACTACAGATATAAGATATGATACTAGTACTATTTTTTTTTTATACTAGTAAACAATATGAATAAAATAATTAATAAAAGGTATTAATTAATTAGTTTAATAACAAAAGAATTTGTATCTTTACACAATGTTTTCATCTATATTTATTATTATAAGAATGATTACTGGTACATATTCTATTTAATGAATGCATTTGGTATATTAATTATTATTATTAGCATAGTATTGCTTACTCATTTGTTGTGTTGTGAATTAAATTCTGATAAAAAGGAAATACACCATAAATATAAGATTAATAAGTGAAATATACTATGAGTATGACTACTATCAGCATATGGTGGTCCTAATAAAATCTGTACTGCATGCATTTGTGAGTTTTAATCTATTAAAAGTCTAGGCTTATATCCTGTAGCTGTAATTGAAGTGTAAGATCTAAATAATGTAGCTTTACATCATTTGCTATATGTATTTTCTTCTCCATTCATAATATTTAATAGCATCAAACACAAAACAAACTATAAACAGTATAATGTTAAAATATTGACAACTAATGACACCCCATCATGCAAAGTTTGGGTTTTACTATTACTGTATTAGCCCCTAATGCAAAGAGAAAACCAATTATCAGATAACTGTTTCATTTTATTTTTTATCAGTTTTATACTGAAAAAAATTTTACCATCTTTAAAGTTAAACTCTACGACTTTGAACTAGTATTAGTTATTAGAATTAGTATCAAAGTTATCTTAAACTTGACTCTATGATTTTGAACTGGTATAAAAGTTATCTTAAACTTGATAACTTCCCCTAAAATATAAACCACACAGACTGTCAAAATCCAAATATAAAGATGAGGCAATTACAAGTGATTAGGAAATACATTAATATCATATGACTTAGTCACTTACATAACAATCATGTTGATTGATACAATAACTAAAGGTCTGTTTAGAAATAAGCTACATTCAACTCAAGAATATAAACATTGTGACTAAGCTTATTAAAATATACAAAAAAATGTTATAATATATTTAAATAGATACTTTGTTTATTATTTAATAGTAATTAGTATCATAATTTATCCTTTTGTATGTTTGGTTGAGAAAAATAGAACTTATTTTATGGTGGTTGATATTCTTTGCCACTGGAAGAAGAATAAGGTTTCCACATTAACAATTTATAGTTTTATACCCCATTTTAAATAAATATTTAAAATTTAGGTTAATAAAGAAAATGTATTCATTGTAATGAGATAATTATATTCCTTATTTTAAAATATTTCTTCCTGGTAAAATATGTCTCAACCTTACTTTCTAAGTTTTCAACAGAAACATGCTTTTTTAGTTTTTACATATTTCAAACTCCTATAACTTAGTATAACATCAACATTTTAATAATTTGTATATTTTCTTAAGTTCTGATGTGACTAGGCCCTCTTGTAGACTTTAACATGTAAAATAATTAGATTTAATCCACTTTTTTTTTTTTGCAAGTGTCACAAAATGCTACACTTTCCCAGAGAATGAGCCATATACAAAATATTTTCTTACAAGACATCTTACTTTTATAATTATATATTACAATTTACATCATTGCCAAGCAAGCAAACATGCATTAATTACATTCTTTTAGTTTTACTTTTATTATTTTAATGTACCTGTACACTTTAGAACACCTCTATTTTTCCAGATAATTTGGATAGTGATTATTCCAAACAGAACTTCTGATCTGATCCAGTCTAGATAAATATGTCTATTAATATTATACTATAGTATTAAAAGTAAAAGTACTATATATTATTACTATGAAATCTAACATTAGAAAAACTCACAGGCACTGATTTTATCCTTAAGATCTCTGATGTCTTGAAGTGATGAGTAAGTAATGAGTCCCAGTGTGACAACAGAAGCAAGCAAGACAACAACAGTGACTACCTTCAATACAGTCCATGGTGAACAGATCCCTTCTTCTGAAGGTTTCCAGTTTCGGCGCCTGAAATTTGTAAATGAAGTGATTTTAATGGAGATGGAATATAATTATTTTGAGGGCTTTTTTCAATGCGGCACTATAAGTTATAAGTTTGGCCAAAATTAAAAATGTATAATATCAAGACTAATTTAATCAGAAACTATAGTAAATGTTATTGACTACAGACTATATTAGTATATAAAGTATAAGAAAAAAATATATTTTATTTACATTGTATGTTCAACTTAATTAGGTGGGAAATGTGTTTGGACCAGGGTACATGCAAGGGAAGGATTTGTAGGAGACTATAGATAGCTTGGAAGAAGTGAGTAGAGTTAGGATGAGTAAAGGTAGGTGAAACTGAAAGACAATTTCAGCAAAAAAATATTACCAGTTTTCCTATAGGTTGTAACCAACATTAAGCAGGTCATCATTCCAAGTACATGTATTTACACTTCATAAATGAAGGTCAGTTTGTGGAAACTGTTGACTTTTTAACTCATTCTAAACATAAATACATTTCAAGCTAGTACAGTAGTAGTAGTAGTAGTACTAGAATAAAAATTAATAAACCTAAAGTAATTCATTACAGATATTAACTTTACAGTTTCTGTTTTACAGATGAACCCTTGTGCAGATAAAATGTATTTTTTATGCTGACATTAATAAAATATTAAGTAACTTACAGATGTGATTATAAACAATTTGTAAAGATATAAAATAAATTCTCTTATAATATATCCAAATATTTATCTATATTTTCAAATAATCCAAATGTGTGTTGCTTTAAGATTATGATTATTTATAATTTTTCTTCTTTTCTGTAGTGGAACGACAAATTATTTGTAAAAATGTCTATTGTTATATTTTGCAAAATTTGTTGTGGTTTTTGCCCTAAAATAATTTCAGTATGTGTAAATCAAAGATTTTTTCTTCTTTGTTTTGCTATCTGCCTCTGCTATAATCTATTTCCAAGATTTTTTCCCCGATCACTAAGGCACTGTGCTTCTAAGTACATGTATTTCTAATGGTAAGCAAGGATAAAGCATCCCTGGAAGATGGATGGATATTTTAAATAAACTTTATAAATGATTTACAAAAGAACTACCCTAATATTTAATAATATGTATGAAAATTAGTATTATAATTTAATATTCCAAAACGATTTTTGTAAACTCTTTGGTTAAATTACTTTTGAATGGAAGAGTTAACTGGGGGGGGGGGGACAACTAATTTTCATTATCTTTTGTAATAGTTACCTTTTGGGCTTTTTTCCTTTTATAGGCGGAAGTTTGAGATCAGGCACTCTGTCGCTTTCTGAATCGGTAAATAGTAAATTTGTATAATCTTGTGTTGAAGCTTTCCCATTCTTTGACTTCGCCATTTGTATAAATCAAGGTTATAAGATTAATATACAATAAGAAACCACTTTTAACACTCTTTCATGACGATGGACAATTAACCACGTAGCAACTCCGAAGTTTACTTCTAGTTACCCTTCGGTGACGTCAGGGGGGGGAGAGACGATTGTTTCTGTTGGAGAATATAATAACTATACAACTTCAATACGAGTTAAAATTCATGGTTCAGAACTTTCCAAAATATATAAATATTATCCACTCATATACGCAAATATACTGCAACAAAAAGACTGACTTGTCTCAAACAAAGATATTTGCATTCGTCTTGTAACCTCCCCTGAATCACTCCAGATGAGATGTTTCCATCGTCTGCTATATTCCCTTCGTATTTGTCCTTTAAAAATATTTTCTTACAGTTTCACTTGCCTGAAGTAGATTGTCACATATTCAAGTATTAATTTTGGTGTTTGTATATTTGATTGACACAGTCTTATTTCTTTAGATAACTGTTAATGTAAATGAAGCTAACCGCGATCGTAACTGAAGAAGGTAAAAATTGATTTTGCCGGTTTCCGGCGTCGATGTAAACAAACCGCCACACAAAGAGTACTTGATAGTCTTTGAGTTGTAAATTATAACCCCCTGTAAAGAAAACATTATTTATCGTTAGTCGAACCAACTAAGTTTAAATCAATTAAGCAGAATACCTAACTAAACTTTAAAAGTATTGTCTTATTTATTTGAGCTATACTGTGTTGACGCAGCCTTTCACTCAAATATCCTTGAGCCTGTGAGAAGGTATAGTTTATTAAGCCAATTGTGCCCGTATACTCAAAATGAACATGAAAACAACAACAACAACAAAAGAATCTTTTTCTAGTGCAATAAAGTTGTGCTACAAAGGCTTATTTTACACATTGTAGGTCGTCAGCCATGGCACATTATAAGCATCCTAGTTTGTGCCTTGATGCACACTTTGATGATGCCAAGTGCAAGACGCCCATGCCTGTTTTAAAGTAAATATGTAGAGATTCACTCACGGAGTTCTGCACCAAACTGACATAATTTGATACTTCAAAGATATTCAACCAGACATTTTCTATAAAATACTAACAAGAAGTATGCTTATTTCACTATCATTACAATTACCAAAAAAGCGATGCAAGCCTATGACGTATTTTTACAAGAGTGTACCGAGGTCGGTCATTGCTAAGAAAAAGCGTAATACGTGACGTATTTTACAAGAGTGTACCGAGGTCGGTCATTGCTACAAGAAGAAAAAGCGTAATACGTTGCAGGCAACCTCCACAAAGTTAAAATTTGAGTGAAAAAAAAAAGTTCATATTCGATATAGTGAGTTATTTCCCTTACTTCACTCCTGGTTGACTGTGTGGCAAACGAAAAAAACTTGATCCAGTGCTGTTTATTTCAATGAAAAGTCAGAATAAAATGGATTCGTATATCAGCATTTCCCCCTTTCTTTCTTTCTTTCTTTTTTTTTTTTACCCGCGATCAGTTTTCTCTCAGTCGGCGACTCATGGAGTTGGTACAAATAATAGTAAAATAGTTCATTTGCGTCCATACCGCTTTATTTCAATAAATAGAAAATTATAACCAAAAAAAAAAAATTCAGCAATTACCATAATGCTGTTTCGTTTTGTGAGCGAACTTTTCAGCTTCTCGAGTTCTGAGTTCAAAATTCTGAATATAATAGTCTTTCAAAAAGTTCCTTTTGGTACTTGACTTACGCTTGAATACTTCTTTTCTGTCAACAATACACCAAATGGCCCGAGTATATTCGCCATGTTTTATTCGACAAAATTCATGTATGCTAGAACAAGACCGTTAATCGCAGTCACTTAAACTCGAACCACTTAAACGGTATGACATAATCGCGAAGACATTTAATCGCATGACAGTTAATCGTCATCAGTTAAATGTGTTTTGTCGCAAAAAAATATATAAAATCACGTTCACAGGAAAAAAATGATAAAAAGTCTATTAAAAAAAAAAGTTTATAAAAAAGAAAAATAAGAGGTCTTTCATAACCTACTCTCGTACTATTATACTGTATCTAAGAAATTCGAAATTTGCAGTTCCAGACAGTATAGAGAAGTTTCTTAACTGCAAATTATGTTAAGAATGCGAAAGATGAGTAAGTAAACAAGTATTTCCGATTGTCCAAATGTAGTAACAGCACATGTTCATTCAAAATGTGGAATTTACGACTCGGTTGATGAAGGCAGTCATATGATGCTGGTTTATTTCATGTTCTCCAGCATTTGGACTAAGCATTGTAATTTTGTATAACGCACTGATTTGAATCAAAATGTCGACAATAAAATCAGTAGAGAACTCCTTTCATGGGCGAGGACAGCATCCAATACCTAAAAATATCGTCTTCATTTCCTAGCTTTTTTCTTGATAACCAATATTTTGATAACGATGTGTTGTGCTGACCTTCACCAAGCTCGATAGAACTATGATGCTGATGCACATTTGAATCAACTATCACATTCACTTTTGACAAAAAGTGTCAAATTCTCGCTTTACGTCATCACTCATGATTTCCTGACATTACGTATCTACAAATGTGCTTCAAGGTCGTGATGTGATCCTGCGTCAGAGTTTCTTGACATTATACTAATTATACTTACTGACGTTGTTATCTGAAATATTTCTTGAACAGATTGACATTATATACTACTGACGTTGTTATCTGAAATATTTCTTGAACAGATTGACATTATATACTACTGACGTTGTTACCTGAAATATTTCTTGAATAGCTTAACACTATGCTACTTAAACTTAGGATCCTGAGACAGTTGCACCAAAACATTTTTTTAAAGGAGACTTTCTTTTGTTATCTACAGTCACTGGTTTTGCTTTTTTTTTATTTTTTATTTTCTTTTTTACATTTGGTTTATCTTTATGTTTTGTGCTACATATGTAAATATGCGTTTTCTGTTCATTTTCTTTGTTTCGTAATTCTTTCTCCTTGTAGTGTGTTCTTTATGTTGTAACTAATACTAAGTACCTTTTATGTTTATTTTTTGTATAAAATCTGATCCACCTCATTGTTCAATGTTACAGCTGCAAATATGCACCTATTCGGTTGGATTTTATTTGTTTAACATTGATTCACCTCTAAGTATGTTCTGTGTTACATCTATTCATGGTTACCTTTTGTGTTTATTGTTAAGTGACACCTTAATATTAATCGTGTATTGAATGTACGCACTTTATTATTGCGCCCTCTGTACATGATATATGTTTTTGTTTTTTTTTGTATCGTGAGTTGTATTATTGAATGTTTATGTAATATTATTAAACGCTTAGAACCTCTGGATGGTAGTGTTTTTTAATGTCAAGAGTAAGCGTTCCTCGAAGTCGCCATTATTATTTGGGCTGGTAGTGTGAAGTGTGCAAATAAATTGTGTTTAATTGTGTACATGCAATGTGTTTTAATTTTTTTTCTCCTTGACTACTTTTCCTCACATGAAGCCCGTTCTTTTGTGTTTTTTTTAAAAAAAAGCTTAATTTATACTGAATTAGTAATCTCTAGCGTCTTGATATGTACAGGTATAAATTGCGAAAATTAGCATTAAGTGTTTGCTCCCATTCTCTATTCTGCTCTGACTTATGGTGATGGTGTATTTTCAAAAAAATAACTTAGATTATTTATTTCACAAACTTGTAAACAGGATCCTAATAAGAAGAAATTAAACTGAATGATTTATGAATAATTAATTCACCACCGCGGGAAATAAACGAAAGGAAGCAACTGTGAAATCAGATTACACCATGAACTCGATTTTAATAATAAATTTATTGTAACTACTTGTCACGCATCTGTGATGGCTGTGAATCAAACTGAATATTTAATTTACTTCACCTAAATAGATTGAATGAGGCATGATGCTCTGTACGTTTATACCCCAATGCAATGGATTTATGGATTTATAAATAACTCAGAATAATAAATGGCGATACACAAGAATGTATTTATAGCACCTATCCATCATAAATATAATTGCGTGTCTGAATTACAAACTGCAGTAACAGACAAATAGCAATGGTACCATGACTCTGTTGTGTTGCATTTGCTGGTAGTAATTATAATTATAAACAATAGATGTAAAAGTGTCATGTGATTTGTACTAATGATCAGATCAAGAATGGTTTTGGCCACCCTCTCCCCCATCACCAGATCAGGAAAGCGAGGAAAAAATCGAAAAAATTTTATTCGTTTTTAATTCAATAAAGTTTTATCGTTTTTAAAGAAAAAAAGTATTGACAGCTAAAAGGTTAAATTCATTACTTGTGCATAATTATGAATCTTATCGGAACATCTAAAGACAATCGACTACAAAAGAAAACTTAAAAGTCTCTGCTTCTTTCATCCATCTGTATGTTGATTATTTTGTTGATGTTTCGTCAGCTTGTTGCACATACAGGCCATTTGCTAATGCCTGTTTTTGTTGAAGTTTTCCATGTTTCTTTGTCGGTTTGTAGGGGGTTGATATAATCTACTGACCTTACTGCTTCTCTTAGTGACTAGTCTGTATTGTTATTCCAGATGTGGCCTATAGGGTCTATAACTTCTCGTTAAATGACATCTTTGATTTTGCCTTGTGACCTCACTAAAGTGCTGAAGCCAAACCGATGTACGCTGACCACAAAAAGTGCTATGGCCAAACCGAACTGCTCTGACCACACTAAAATACAATGACCAAATCAAAGTTTGGTTTTTTTAACCACACTAAAGTGCTATGACCAAATCCAAGTGCTCCTATCACACTAAAGTGCTATGACCAAATCAAAGCGCTCTGCCCACACTAAAGTGCTATGACTAAATCAAAGCGCTCTGCCCACACTAAAGTGCTATGACTAAATCAAAGCGCTCTGCCCACACTAAAGTGCCTTGACTAAATCAAAGCGCTCTGCCCACACTAAAGTGCCTTGACTAAATCAAAGCGCTCTGCCCACACTAAAGTGCCTTGACTAAATCAAAGCGCTCTGCCCACACTAAAGTGCTATGACCAAATCCAAGTGCTCCTATCACACTAATCTGCAGTGACTAATCCGAATTGCTGGGACTAAACGAGTTACTGTGTAAAATAGCATTGCTGTGGCCACGGTTGAGTGCTATTATAGTTTTCCTTATCACATTATGCTGCTCGTTAGCGCACGCATAGTGAACGGATGGAGAGGGGTAGGATGTAAAGTTAGTTAATTGTATCGCTCTTGATTTAATTCACATGATCAAACACACACAATCAGATGCTATTACACATCGAAAGAGAAACTGTACAGATTTATAAATCATGCCAATTCTGTTTGACTTTTTATTTTTTTATTATACAATATATTTTAATATAAGCACAGAATGCATCATCAAAATGTCGCAGAAATACAATCAACAGACACTCCATTTGGTCAGAATATTTTTTTTAATAGTCATCGAAGTAATCAACACTTACTAGTATGGACGATAATGCTAAGTCTGTCTCATTGGCCACAAATCGTATAAACAATAAATGATGACTGTAACAAGTATAAATATAAATAATCTATATCTACAAAGTGAATGCCATATCTACTAAAGATATGCACATGTTCACACCAGCTACAGCAAAAGAAATGACCGACCATACTTATATCTACAATCAAAATAAATGCAGTCTGCTATATGGTGCATGACCATTACTGTTAAAGCAAAATAAATTACCACATCTCAGCTGTAATCAAATATGGTATACGATGTATGATTATGGATGCTAAAGCAAAATAAATAGCCACAGATGCTATTGCAATAGCGTATCCATGACTACCATTACGGTTGTAGAATTGTACATATAGCCATAACAATTTAAATGGTTGAATCTGTTATGGCAAATATAAATTACCACATACACAATAGCAAAATAATCATTCATCGTGTTATAATGATAATTTACGATACGATAATATAATCAGATGTAATAATAATTAAAAAAAGGGACCGTTTCTATAATTATCAATGATCATATCTATTGATGCTGGAAATGGCACTTCTGGATCCCCCGACACACACACACATACACCCTTCCCGGAAGACTGAACAATGTAAAGTCTCTTATCCGTCTATCCGATGTAAATTGTATAATTCCCATCACTTGACAATTTTGAAACAAAACGCCAAGTGTGATCTCCCTTTTTTCTAACAAATATACTTTTCGCTAAAATCGATGCTGACCTACGTGATGTGAGGACCCAAACCGGTGTCAGCAATAGTATCTCTTATCTATGCTAACTTACAGCCCTACATACACACACCCCAAAAAATAAATGCTAATTAAACTTAAATTTTATTCTTAAGCAATCTACTGTCGGCAATCTAATGTTGACAGCAAAAAGTAATGGCATATGCAATTCTTCGTAAAATGGCCAACTATCGGAACTCAAACAGTGGTTGAATAAGTGATCGAGCAGTTAGGTCAACTACTGGCACGTTGTTTTAGAGTCTGAAAGTTGCGTCGACCAGCTGAAAGATGCATCCTCACTTAGACACTGTATGAGTAATGTGAAAGTTGTGTCATCAGCTGAAAGATGTGCTTTGAGTCAGTAATGTGAATGGTGAAGGAAATGCTATCGTTGGAAGTTGTGAAAGAAAGCTGAAAGTTGAATCTCTTAGCTCAAGTTGTGTCAGCCAGCTAAATGATTTATCACTTAGCTGAAAATTGTGTCAATCAGCTGAAAGTTGTTTATTTAGCTAAATGTTGTACTAATTAGCTGAAAGTAATGCCAGTCATTTACAAAACTTATCAGTAATCTTGTAATTGCCAAATAGCATATAAACACATCTCACAATATTTTCCAAATAATCAATAATAATTTAATCAATGCCCATTCATCACAATGTGACTGTTATCATAAATAAATTAAATTATTAATGCATTTGATTTTTTTATTTGTGAATGTATCTATAAATATAAACATTGTAACGTTTGTGTGTTTGGCCTAGGTTAAGTAAAAAAGATTACAGGACGGATTTTGATAGGATTTTTACTGTTGTATACCTTATATAGCCCTAGAATCAAGACAGGCTATATAACATCT
Source organism: Sinotaia quadrata (assembly GCA_028829895.1). Lineage (NCBI taxonomy): Eukaryota > Metazoa > Mollusca > Gastropoda > Architaenioglossa > Viviparidae > Sinotaia > Sinotaia quadrata. Next base: position 122,634,479 of record CM054178.1, read on the forward strand.
TATAAGGGAGATCGCCAGTGGCCCTAAAACTATAAAGAGAGTATAGAACATAAGTAAAAGTAAAGTGCATGTGTGCAGGCTGTGGCTTATAGGCCTACATCTCTGTGACCACATTGCACGGTGAAGATTCGTGTTTCACTCATATTGCATTTCTCATTCTGGGTATTAGATTTTAGGCTGTAGTAAATATTGCATTTTGGATTTTGATGACTTGCATTATGCTGTGTGGTTAGCTCTTATTTTTGCAATGCCTCCTCTAAAAGAGATCAAACCTTAATTCAGTCAGCAATGCAAAGGTACAAACAACTGACACAGCTCATAGAAAGCCCCCCCTCCCCCCCCCAAAAAAAATACTGCAAAATATTGAAACAACATATTATGAAAATCAACATTAATCTATCTACATTATAATTAAAAAGTGTGGTCTGAACCCTCTAACATTTGGATTTTTAAGTGCTATATCTTTCTTAATTTAATTCATATTTTAAAAAAATTAACTAGAACAAAATAGCTATGTGCATCTGTTCTTGTTGGTTTGTCTGCAATCTGGTCTTGCCAAAACTACTTCTGATCTCAAATTAATTTTGAAAGTTTAAGAGCATGTTGATCTGATTTAAAATGCTGAACTGATATCAAGCAAATAAAACTGATTTGTTGAAGATATTCTCAAGCAAACGAAAACTACAACACACACACAACAAAAATAACTCTAGCTGAGTAACTGGATGCAATTTATGAACAAAAAAGAAATAGAAGAAGAACAAGTTTCATTAGCAGAGAAAGTGGGGATGTAATTCACGAACAGACAAAGAAATAAAAGAAGAAGAAAAAGTAATACTAGCAGAGTAAATGGATGCAATTTGCAAACAAAAGAAGAAAAGGTAACACTAGCAGAGCAAGTTGATGTAATTCGCAAACCGAAGAAGAAAAAGTAACACTAGCAGAGTAAGCTGATGCAATTCACATACAGATGAAGAAAAAGAGGTAGGAGAAGACATCCAAAGTGTTCAATATTAAAGCTGGTTGAAGCCAGTCGTAAGAGAAGCCCTTGGAAACATCATACCAGCACTAAAAGATACCTGGGTTTACTGCCAGGAAATTTGCAGACCTATCTTTACCTCTATCCCATCCTAAGCTTGTTAAAGCTGAAATTCTTGGTAGTGCGTCCATTCAAATCCTCTGTAAACTCTTGCATCTCTCAGAATCCTCAGAAAATTCCGAGATCAAGAATCACCAACAATTGACCAACAGGAAATATGCCTTAAGATGTGTCAATAATAATAATAACAATAATAAAGTTGCATATTTTTTTTAATATTAGCTAAGTGCTTTAATATTATGTAGATTTTTTCCTGGAGACATTTTAAAATTTCTAACGCGAAATAAATTTAATGAAATCTATTGGATACCGTATGAATCATGGAGTAGTCAGGCTCTATCTCCTGAAGAAAGTAGAAAAAGACCGGAGGAGTGTGTGTGGATGTGTGTGTGGAGGGAGGGTAGCTGCTGAGAGGCGAGAAAGGGACATTAGAGCAGCTTGAACTTCAACAGCCGTGAGCATAACCCAAAGAAGTAAATATAACATTTGATAACCTTGGCTAGTTTCCGACATTATCTCTGAAATGAAACTCCATCGCTTGATAAAAGTTTCCAGCGTATTCGCTATTAAGGGGAAATAAACCGTCTGCGTGGTTGATCAACTGTCTTGAAACGTAACAATAAAGCAAGCATATCTGCGGACCTTTGACCTTTTGAAGGACGTTCTGCCTGACGTCACATTTAATTGTTGAAGCACACACTGATACCCGCGGTTCATGACAAGCGAGCACCATCTGCAGTTTTTTTGTCATCTCCAGCTCATCTCTCTAGACTTTATTTACGCTGCTTTTATCTTACAATACAGTTTTTGCTTTTACATCTTTACTATTTAATATCAACAGACGGAAAGCTCAGTGATCAATCGTCTATTCTTTTCCAGTGATTAAGTCATCGAGGTGTGTGTGTGTATGGCGAGATAGCCTAGTAGTTGTTTTCAAAGACTATATATACACTTTAAGGCAGTCAGATTGAATAATAACTACTGTGTGAAGCCCCTTTGCATGGTTCTCCAGTTCTGGAAGAGCCAGATTTTGGAGAAACACATCAAATATTTACAAATGAGAATTCACCATTTACAATTGTGCTTACATTTTTACAATCACAGCTGAATTTGTCCTTCTCATACTAATGTCCCGAGGCAGTCTCTGCATAATATTAGTTTACGGTTGAGAACCATGGACAAATGATAAGTGAAACAGTTTTCCAATCAATTTGAACAAAAATTCAAGCATAAATATAATAGTAACAGGAAAAAGTACACTCACACAAAAAAACCCTACTGTAGACATGTATGTGTGTGTGTGTGAGTGTGTTTATATGTGTGTGTGTGTGTGTGTGTGTGAAATATGCGTGTGTCTTGTGATTTACGGGTCGGTCCTAATAAATGAGTGATGATATGGCTTTTCAGTTTACAAAGCAAAGAAACAAAAAGCCACAATAACAGAAAAGTCCAAGCTATTCTGACCTTTGGTAATAACTATGTTCTAAACTTAAAATCTAAACTCCTACGTATTTGTAATTTAGTCTAACTCTATTTTGGTTCAGCAGAATATATATGTATAGAAGGCACAATTTTATCAGGTCTTCAATAAATGAAACCCAAATTCTAAGAGAGAGAGAGAAGATATAAAAGTAAATTTAAGAGAAGAAAAATAAAATGTTTAAAACTGCGCATTTTATTTGCTCATTTATACATTCTAAAATCCCTATTTTATCCACCAGAATTTCTGATCACTGAAGTACTAATACTAAAAGCTGTATAGTCTGTAATAACATTTCACCTTTACAAACACTTCAGCCACTTCCTCATCATAAACCTGAACCACAGGAACCTTTGAAGAAAAATAAACTTCGCGAGATTTTGTGAAAAGCAAAATTACATCAACAGGTATTTGTTTTTAAACGAACATATGGTCATGGCGTTGCATTCTATATCATAAAACAGTTTCCAAAAATTAATATATCGACACATTGTATGATTTATTTTAAAATAAATAAATAAAAAATAAATAAAACGTACACGCCAATATAGGTTAATTATATTAGTATCAGAGTATTATTAGTATTTACAGATATGATTTTGTCAAGAGGAAAAAAGACATATGCCTTTGTGTGAGTTTTATTTTTATTATTGACACTGTAAGTACCTCTACTATTAAAACCTCTAATACCAACATACCACATAATGGTTATGGCAGGGATCGTGTGACAATAAAAGTGTGACAGGGGTCGTATAATAATAATGGTGTGACAGGGGTCGTGTAATAATAATGGTGTGACAAGGATCGTGGAATAATAATGGTGTGACAAGGATCGTGGAATAATGGTGTGACAGGGATCGTGGAATAATAATGGTGTGACAGGGATCGTGGAATAATAATGGTGTGACATGTATCGTGGAATAATAATGGTGTGACAAGGATCGTGGAATAATAATGGTGTGACAAGGATCGTGGAATAATAATGGTGTGACAAGGATCGTGGAATAATAATGGTGTGACAGGGATCGTATACTAACGTAAGGATTCTTGTGAACTATGAGATTATAACTAATCGTGAAATGTTAGAAAATCACTTCATCCCAAACAATATCAACAATTCAGTTTGTGGTGTGGCACGAATTATGTTAGGATAATTGTAATGGACTTGGTTATGCAAGGATAATGGTAATGGCGTTGTTCATGCTAGAATAATGGCATGGCATGAATTATGCTAGGATAATGGCATGGCACGAATTACGCTAGAATAATGGTATGGCATGAATTATGCTAGAATAATGGTATAGCATGAATTATGCAAGAATAATGGTATGGCATGAATTATGCTAGAATAATGGTATGGCATGGATTATGCTAGAATAATGGTATGGCATGAATTATGCTAGAATAATGGTATGGCATGAATTATGCTAGGATAACGGTATGCCATGAATTATGCTAGGATAATGGTATATCGTGGGTTATACTAGAATAATGGTGTGGCGTGCTTTGTGCTCGGCTAATGGTATGTCATGGGTTATATTAGGATAATGGTGTGGCGTGTTTTGTGTTCGGCTAATGGTATGTCATGGTACATAATAGGATGATGGTATGGCTTGTTATTATTGTATGGATTCTTTTAAACTATGAGATATAACTGGATCCTTTTCGGAGCACATGGATCAGAAAAGCAATTGATAACAATAGGATATGTGTTGAAGATTTGTAAAGAAATAGCTCGACCATGAATCCATCAAGATCTTCCAGAGAAATATTATAGTAAAGAGTAATAGCTATTCCAAAGAAATATTATAGTAAAGAGTAATAGCTATTCCAAAGAAATATTATAGTAAAGAGTAATAACTTCTTTCAGGTATATTTTGATGGAAAAGTTTGGCAACCGATACGTATGTTACTTGTTTCGGAGTAACAAATAATTAAAACAATTTAAAATTTGGACAGCAAGAATGTAACACTTATTTTTAATATAATATTATTCTCTGTAAAGAAATAGTAAAATTTTGACTGCAGCAATAAATGACAGATAGATAGACAGAAAGAAAGATAATAGACAGATAGATAGATAGATAGATAGATAGATAGATAGATAGATAGATAGATAGATAGATAGATAGATAGATAGATAGATAGATAGATAGATAGATAGATAGATAGATAGATAGATAGATAGATAGACAAGAAATATTCTATCTCTCTCTCTCTTTATCTGAGTCAAAAGCGGGAAAAGACATTTACAAAACAACAGCCCATTATAGTATCAACACAGCTATCTGAAATTAAACGAAGATTAGCACTTGTAAAATGTTCCATTTATATACATATTTAATGTAAAACTGCTAAACATGAAGTAAAATAGTCTAGAACGTGTTTATAATTTTTAGGAAAACATTAATTAAGACATTAAATGCGAACTAAAACACAACAAAATCACACCAAAAGACAGCAATCTGCTTGCAATTTAAAAAATAAATGCTGAGATAGTTAGATGAATTGTGCATGATTTCTAATATTGAGTTACATTCATGAATGAAAATGGGCAATAATACATATATCTTTTAAAAATGAATAATATTAAGAGCAATGACACTGATACCTAAATCCTATTACTATAAAAACAAATGCACGCAGAAGCCAGAATGACGATAGATGCGTATTCGCTTCTTTTTTACTTAAACCAAAATAAAAGTATTGAAATATTGTTCTTATTTGTTTACTGTCATCCAGACAAAATCACACGACACTGCGCTCAAAAGGAGGCACATGAAGACTTAAGTGCCGTGTGCAAAATTAACTATTTGTGTGTTAACACAGAGGACGTTGATAAATAGCAGTGCATGTTGCACACGATACTTAAGAAATTCGTGTACTTGTGACACAAAAAAACTTTGCGCAGAATCCCACAACTGATCAGAACCATGAAGGTTCCAATCCCAAATTTGATCAGCATCAAAAAGTAAATATAAACATCAAAAATAAAAATAACTACAGGTACTAAAATTTGAACATATTCAACTGACTACTACGATTCGTAACGAAACGAAATGCAGGCTACAATTAATTAATCATGCAACCTGTGATTTTTTTTAATTGAGAAAGAACGAGCAAAAACAATATAACAATTCATATTTATGCTTATTTTACTTTTTCTTAGGGGGTGGGTGGGAGTGGTTGGGGTTGGGGGGGGGGGAGCACAGTATAATTGTCATATCTTAGAGATCCGAAAGCAGCATTACTGGGGTCGAGTTTTTAATCATCCACGGTGCAGTTTCGATCTGACAAAACGCATTCAAGGGAAGTATGGATCTTTCTGCGTCCATTTAAGAACATCAGTGTCCTCTGTGCGCTAAATTCCAATCAGCGACTACTTGCAGATTTATATCGATTCCGAGTGGACTGATGCGCCCAGGCTCAGGTAGCTGCTAGCTGACTGACGAAAGACATACAGACCACAGCGGCGAGCACAATCAGCAAGGTGGCTGACAGCGGAAGTGACGTCGTGAGCGGTGATGCTGATGTCAGGGAGATGATGCAGCACGGAGTCTTGTTAGATTGTCTGGTGCGTTGTTGCCTGGAGACAGAGAAGTTGAGTGGTTTCAGATTAAAAATTAAAACTGCAGAAATGTGCTGATTAAAATGTATGCCACCCCCGATTGAGACAATCAGTGTTATTATACCAACTGGGTGTATCAGTCAAACTCTACAGGTAACGCCAAGGTGAGATAAATAGCATGTATGTTCTGGATAATAATTACAACAAATGTATTTGTTAACAGCACTGTCTACATTATATTTAATTGTGTTTTGATCTTCTCAAGTATATCGATTGAGCACAGGCATGCAAGTGTATATTTAAATTACGTTTTAACAAAATTCTCATGAATAAATAATTAATCAAAATATTAAAGTGCATATTTAAATTACGTTTTAACAAAATTCTCATGAATAAATAATTAATCAAAATATTAAAGTGCATATTTAAATTACGTTTTCACAAAATTCTCATAAATAAATAATTAATCAAAATATTAAAGTGCATATTTAAATTACGTTTTAACAAAATTCTCATGAATAAATAATTAATCAAAATATTAAAGTGCATATTTAAATTACGTTTTCACAAAATTCTCATGAATAAATAATTAATCAAAATATTAAAGTGCATATTTAAATTACGTTTTAACAAAATTCTCATAAATAAATAATTAATCAAAATATTAAAGTGCATATTTAAATTACGTTTTCACAAAATTCTCATGAATAAATAATTAATCAAAATATTAAACAGTCAAACAGATAAGTTGTTACGTAGACAGTCAAACAGATAAGTTATTACGTAAATAGTACAAAAGATAAAATGACTGAGTAAACGATACAACAGATAGTCGACTTAATAAACTGTACAACAGATAAATAATTACGTAAAAGGTACAACAATTTGGTAATTTGGTAAATTGTTTAACAAATAAGTGAAGAAGTAAATTCTATAAAAGGTAAATGATTTCTTAAATTCCTCAACAGATAAATGATTTCTTAAACTGCATAACACACATTATTATTTAACTCTTCGACAGATTAATGATTAAGTAAACTGTTCAAAAGGCAAGCGACTGCATAAACTGAACAATATTCTATGCAAAAGACACGTGACTTTGTAAACTGAACAATGTATGAATAATCGAATAATATATAACGTGTACAAGAGACGTATAAAGAGTGCATTTTCAATAGAGACAAATGTAATCACTAGAACAAAGTATTATTGCCTTTGATAAACCGTTTTTCTCTCCCTCTCTAACACACGCACAAACAAACGCGCGCAAACACACACATATTTTGTTTTATAGTTGTCTCCCCTAATCTGAATTAATGTTCCTGTCAGTCTCGGGACTTGCTTCCAAGCAATTAATTGAGCATAAAGAGGACGTGACATTTGTGAACGATCCCTTGACAATGCACGGACTGAGAGACATGGTTTTAACTTGGATGTCTCGAGTGAATTGTTTTAGATACGTCTGATACAATCCAGGACCCAGACTAGCGGAATATTTTAGGTGGTTTTTTTTTTTTTTTTTTAAAACAGCACTGTGTTCTTGCGTGCCATGTTTTAGTTTGACGAAATCCAGGCTCAAACTTAGTTTTAAAATTAGTGTGTCCGTCCTCAAGTCGATCGTTACTTCAAGACTATCGTGCTAATCCTGCGCATTGTTTTTATGTCCCCCCCCTCCCCCCAACTTCCCGTGATAAGCTCTTTGGATGGATATTTCTGTGGCGCCAAAGTTTCGTTTGGTTGCTGCTGAACAACATTTTTAATCTGCTTAAAGATGACTGAGATAAGATCATTAAAATGCACACGGTACTACTATTACATTTAATATTAATTAGTCACTAATAATTATATGACTGAAGGAGTTCATAAATTTACTGATATGACTGAACTAAACTCGGAAGTTTAATAATTACATGATTGAACAAATTCAGAAACTAATTAGCACCATGCATGAATAAACTATTAAAAAATAATTAATAAGAAGAAATTAACAAGAAACTAATTAAGTGATAATATGAATGAATTAACTCAATAATTAATTGAAGATATGAATGGACAACTAATAATCAGTTTGTGATATGAATGAATAAACTGTAATTAATTGGTGGTATGATTGAATAAACTGAGTTATTAATGGATAATATGATTGAATAAACTGAGTTATTAATGGATAATATGAGTGAATAATCTGAGTTATTAATGGATAATATGAGTGAATAAACATCAGTTACCGACGGTATGAACGAACAAATAATAATTAATTGATTATATGAATATATGCAAATAATAATTAATTGATGATTTAAATATATGCAAATAATAATTAATTGATGATTTGAATATATGCAAATAATAATTAATTGATGATATGAACATATGCAAATAATAATTAATTGATGATTTAAATATATGAATAAAGAAACAGTATTGATTGAAGATATAATTGAGCAAACTGTGTAATTAATTAATTGGTGATATGAATGAACAAACTCAAAAAATAACATGCGATAATTATGTATAAGCAAAGAAATTATTTGTAAACATACTTAGAAACTGATTCTATGCACGAACTATCTAAAAACAAAACAAACAAAGCATGATGACATTCGGCATTATTGCACTTAATATGTAAACCTGTTCTAAAAGGCAACAATGATGTAAATAAACTCCAAAACTAAATCAATGAATGAGTATATATATATAGAAACTACCAAAAATATCTAAAGAACAAACTCATACATTGGCTCATATCAATTTTAATTTCTCTTTCTAAACACAGTATATAAAGTTTTTTTTAAATATCATACAACTTCACACACACACACACACACACACAACGTATACAATCACACAATTCTGCTACACACACAATCTAGTAAGTAATACCTAATACAAACTATGTGCACTGACCTACATACATAGTCTTAACTCCTTTGAATATTATTATTAGCAATCTCCCCTCCTGTGTTGAAGAGTACGCGACTCGAGAAATGGTTAGGCGCAGCTAATGTAATGGTACTGAAACGGCGATTCTTGTTTTTAAATAAGCCCGATTCTATGTATCACTAATTAAACAATGTGAAACCTTCAGTGAAATAATTAGTAATTGACATTAAAATATGCGAATCCAAGTTCCGAGAGTGGAAGGGAGCTAGTCCAGACGGGACTGATTATTGAGAACCAGAAATATTTCATTGGCGCCTTTTGTAATTATCAGTATTAGCAACATTTCTCTCTCCCCGCGTCGTCAGTAACTGGTAGCGCTAATTAAATGTGGCAGATTGAAGCGCCTGTTCGGGCATGCGCAATGGGGCTGAACAAGGCAAACAAGTACAGTTGTTATACCTGGACAAGAAGCAAGTCAATGACTCACACAGAAAAACCGTAGTCCACGTTCACTTGGACACTTTTTTTTTTGTTGTTTAAGGAAAAACAAGCAAATAACTAACAACATGACTAGAGATTCAAATTTACTTCATAATCACTTACGTTTCACAACCTTAAGTTATATTAGTACTGTAGCTGGAAGTCTGCCAATAAATAATGAATGAAAAAGAAAGTTAAATTATGTTTCGTTTTGATTATTTTATGTTTCGTTTATTTCGCATTCCCAGTGAGTTCCATAAACGGGTGTATCAATAACGTACAGTTTTGTTTATTTCAAGTTCCCAATTACCTCCATTGCAAGTCTCATGTTACAGGTGTATCTATATCTATGCATATAATAAAATTGTTGTGGTTGTGGGTTTGTTCAAGCTTAAGTTAAAGAAAAAAGTACTGGACAGATTTTGATCAGACTTTTTTCTATTGTATACCTTAGTGCCCAGGAATCAAGTTACGCTATATGACATCATGCTATCCCATAAAGAGCTCTCCAGTACCCTGAAACTATGAAAACTTTCCATTTAAAAGTAAAGCACATGCGCGCAGGCCTCTCATCCTAAATCTATATATAAAAAAATTCCAAACCTAAAGTGCATGCTGCAGACCTTGACTAATGCCTGTGACCTCCCGTGATCTCTGTGCTCAGCAGACAATTCGTGTTTCACTCCACACAAATTGTGTTTCTCATTCTGGGTATTAATTAGATTTGAGACTGTAGTAAATTTGTATTTTGTATTTTGGTGGATTGCATTATCCTGTGTAGTTACCTCTTAATTTTCAATGCCTCCCTGAAGGAGATCAAAAGTTAATGCAGTCTCTACGATGTCAGTTCCCAGTGAGCATCTGCTGTGCGATGATGATTAAAACAACTTTCTTTCCAACTGCTTTTCATAAGGACAGCTATACATTACCTGTTGTATGATGGGAAATTCTCCCAAATATTTTTATAATATAAAGTTGTCATTTCAGATCTGTCATCTTAAAATGATACGTTATTTATGATTTGTATAATTTGGAAATGTTATGATAAAGTTAATTTCTAATCGAGGATGGACAGAAGTGGAGAGGAAGATAAGCTGTTTTGATTGGATGGATGTGGTGTTAGGTAGTTGGTGAGGAGTAGGATTATCCTAGTGTTGTGAGAATGCTAGCTCCACGGCATCTGCACAGTAAAGTGACATAGACTAAATGGCTTAAATCCACGTCTGGGTTTCCTCTAAACCTTTTTATGTAGTTATCTAACTTTTATGTTGCTGCAACTGTGAAATTGTTTGTGGGTAGGTGAATGTTTGTTGAAACAATGTGGGGGTGTAGAATATGTGAGAAAATCATAAATAATAATTAATTCTAGGTGCATTCGTAAACTGACTGATTAAAATGTTAGTAAGGTAGAGAAGAGCACGATTTCTAGACAGAAATCTAGGATGCAGAATCCTAAAACGAACTTTTTGGGTGTGGCGTTATAGACTGTATCGAGTCCCTCCTGCTATAAACGAGTTGTAAAAGGAACTAAAAGACAGACCTTGGCTTTAAAAAAAATTTTAAAAAAAGGTAAAAGCATTCATGTATTGTCTGAATGGTTAAGATTTTATTGGTAAATGTTATGTTATCATAAACATGCCTAACTCCTATTTTTGTGTAGAGGTATGGACCTAATTAAATATTCATTAATCTAGTAATTAGCAGTATAGTTTAGGTCCCACAATTAGTTAATGTTTCAGGGTGTTTATTTCGGTGTTCAAATTTGATTGCCTACGTCAACTCAGTTCAAGTGAAATGTTATGTGAGAGCCTGCCAGTTTTACTATACTGTCACCAAGAGTTGAATTTAAGTCTTTCATGGGAAGTGACAGAAGGGTGTAGTGTACTAATTGACTGAACTGAATGAAGACAATAACTTTAGAGTGAAATGTCAGGAGGTGATGAGAAAATAGGATCAAGAATGTGTTTTGTTTTAAATATTGTTAAGTTTTTCTTTATTAATTTCTTTTAAATGTTTCAGTCTTGAATATCTGTCAGTGAAGTGTAGCTTTCTTTTGTTTGCTGTCGTAACTTGTAATAATAGTCTAATTATAAGGTCATGTTCTCTGTTCGTCTACATATCTATTTTTTTTAAATATTTATTTCTCAGTCCATTACTAAGATGAAGCGGGGGTGTGGGGGTGCGAGTCAAATTGACCGGCAGCACACCATCATAATTATATCAGTTGCTGATATATGTCTATTTATAACCAGTAGTTCATATACTGTATCCTGTAATAGTTGCTGATATGTATATTTATAATCGGCAGTCCATCTCTGCATCGCTGTAACAGTTGCTGATATATGTATATTTATAATCGGTAGTCCATCTCTGCATCGCTGTAACAGTTGCTGATATATGTATATTTATAATCGGCAGTCCATCTCTGCATCGCTGTAACAGTTGCTGATATATATATATTTATAATCGGTAGTCCATCTCTGCATCGGCACTTGTAGATGTACTATATCCTTAGCCAGTGAATATTTGATATAGTACATTATTACAAACTCACCCCAGGGTACTTCGCGACTTCGAGAACTCCAAGGTCAGCAGCAGCGACAATATCTTCGTTTATGCCCAAGATAACAAGACTCGCAACATTGACTACGAAGAAACACTTATTAACCTTTGTATATTAACAAAACTTTATAATTACTAACAGGTCTCTATTCTGCCGACATTTACGCGAGCGAAACTGCAGATAAAAGATGTCAGCAATAATTTTGTTTAGTTCACAATCCCAGGTGAATCAGCAATTTTTCTTTCGTTTATTTCACATTCCTAGTTACGGTCATCAAACGGACGCTTGTCTGAATCTTCTTTCATACTTTGATGACGCTCTTATCAAGCAACTCTATCTCAGACAAAAATCAATCACTAGGAAATTGGAGTCTGTATATTAATTGCTTGTTGCATGTGTTTTGGGCACGTGTGTGTGTGTGTGTGTGTGTGTGTGTGTGTGTGTGTGTGTGTGTGTGTGTGTGTGTGTATTGGGGAGGAGGGTAAAGGGTAGAGATAAAGTACTTTCAAAGTTTTCGTTCAGATGATTTACATTTGTTGCCATGGAGATGCAATTTCAGAAGTAGACTTGTACACAGTAAAATGTCCATACGTTTGCTCAAGAAGAAATTGAAACACACAAAACTGTTTTGCTTATCTCACTGTCTGCACATTCGCGATATAGTCTCACTTAACGAGAAAAAAGTTTGCAGTCTACAAAAACAAAACACAACAAAAAATTATTTTCAACACAAAATTCCATAAAGAACTTCATTCCTGAAAGTTTTTCCCGGCCTGATTGTCTTTTTCTTCCCAGTACGTCTAATGTTTGTTTACTGGGGGTGAGGTGGGGATTAGGGGTAGAAGAACTACGTAGGAAAGTTTAGATGTCCAGACTTACCATGTTTCTGTTTCGTTGCTTAGGAAAGTGAGATGAATGAATAAAGGCAAGATTTATGTCTAGCCACATAAGGTCACTGTTAAAGGTATACTAATACTAATATTTTGGGGGGAGGGAAAAGGCAAGATTTATGTCTAGCCACATAAGGTCGTTGTTAAATAATAATACTAATTTCATTTTAGGAGGGAAAAGGCAAGATTTATGTTTAGCCATATAAAGTCGCTGTTAAAGGATACTAACACTAATTTATTTTTGGGAGGGAATAAGGCAATATATGTCTAGCCACATAAATTCGCTGTTAATGGTATTATTATACTAATTTTAATTACATTTGGGGACGGAATAAGGCAAGATTTATGTCTAGCGACATAAGGCCACAGTTAAAGTTAAGCTATCCCCGACTAATATCTTTTTTTCTTTTTTTTTTTTTTTTTGGGGGGGGGAATAAATATAAGATTTATCTGGCCATCCATATGAAGTCGCCGTTTAAGTTAAATTTTTATCCCTGTTTAATATCTATTTTAAAGTCACTATTAATAGTAAATTAACCTTGTTTGATTGGATGGGGAGAAGGGTAAATGGCAAGGTTTAACTGTCCAGTCTTGTAAACCCGCTGTTAAAGTATTCCTCTTTAATGTGGTATTAATGTTGAGAATTTATAGCAAGGTTTAATTGTCCAGTCATGTAAACCCGCTGTTAAAGTATTCCTCTTTAATGTGGTATTAATGTTGAGAATTTATAGCAAGGTTTAGATATCTCACCGTGTAAAACCTCTTCAACGGTAAATTAGTCCCGTTAATGTTGTGGTAGTGGTGGGAATTTATAGCAAGGTTTGATTTCTCACCGCGCAAAACCACTTCAACGGTAAATTATCCCTACTTGATGCTGTTGTAGTGGCGGGAATATATAACAAGGTTAGATGCCCAGCCATGCGAAATCTCTGTTAACCAATATATATTCAAAACAGAATTTCAATGAAATCGTCCAACCAATATGTATTCAAAACAGAATTTGAATGAAATCGTCCAACCAATATGTATTCAAAACAGAATTTCAATGAAATTCTTTCAATTAAACTGTTCAGCCAGTCGATATATCAGTTAAACTGTTCAACCAGTGTATATCCAAATCAGAATTTCAATGAAATGATTCAGCAAATATATATAACCAAGATAGATTTCCAATGAAACTGTTCAACCAATACATAGCCAAAACAAACTTTCAAATAAACCATTCGGCCAAAAGGTAAAAGCTGTTTGATTCCGTGCAGACAAACACGGAAACTCCTAAATTGTATTGATTTCTTATTTCAGTATGTGCAGTCTTTTGTCTCGAGATACACCGAGAGGCTTTTGATCTCGCACGTTTCATCCTTCATCCGTTTATACAACATTCATGTGTGTGTGTGTGAGAGAGAGAGAGAGAGAGAGTGTGTGTGTGTGTGTGTGTGTGCGTGCGTGTGTGTGTGTGTGTGTGTCCTTGTGCGCATGCATGTCTATGTGCGTTTGTGTGAGAAGCTGAATGCATATATATACACGAGTGTCCGTTATAGTGTATATGAGTACGCATATGATGCAGTGAGTGTGCTCGTGTGTTCTTGGCGTGTGAGCGTATATATAATTGTTAGTGAGCCTATGTCAGTTCGTGTGTTCTTTTCGGGGTGTGAGTATGTGTATATTTGTTAGTAAGCCTGTAACAGTGTGTGTTGGGCTGTTAGCATGCATGTCTGTGCACAGGAGTGTGTATGTGCTTCTCTGTGCGCTCATGTGTGCAACTGCGTTTATGCATATGCGCGCATGTGTCTATATATATATATCACAATACGTGTGCAATTGTGTGTTCATGTGTGTGTACGCGCGCGCATGTGTGTGGAGGGCGAATATATGCATTTGGAAACAAGGGTGTATGAATTGTAAGTGAGTAAGATGGAAAATGTTACCGATAAAACGAGAGAGGAAATGTTGAATCAAGTGAAAGGTCAATTCCGATCCCCATGGGCGAGAGACTGGATAAACAAATATTTCTTAGAAATATGAGAGAGACTGACAGAAAAAGAGGTAGGGAGGCGAACACTAGGGTAAGGGAAAAGGAAGTGAAGATCGACAGGGAGAATTTGGTAGCCGATGTAACAAGGAAGGCACGAGAAGCGTCACACGCTCAAAATTACAGAAATCGACTCCCATGGAATTCAACATGTCTCATAATACAAAATCACAATCGAAGGTTACTGTAGAAACGTTGAAAATTTAAATGTTCTGGGGGGTGGGGGGGCTGCCCGAACACACAAATAAATGTCACTGGGTAAATTAAGTATCCGTTGTGAATTGATCAGAAACAGAAAATTTCTCATGGTTTTAATATTTTGTCATTAATGAGCATAGGCCTACATATTCATAATTTTTCATAACCTTCACAACAGGCATCGATCTTTTTTCTTTCTTTTTTTTTTAATAAAAACAATACATTAGCGTTTTCTTTTCTTTTTTTTTTTTTTTGAATATAGTAAAGCGACCGGTGGCTATAATTTTAAATCGAGGCACAACAGGCATCGATCTTTTTTTTTTTAAAATAAAAACAATACATTAGCGTTTTCTTTTCTTTTTTTTTTTGAATAAAGTAAAGCGACCGGTGACTATAATTTTAAATCGAGGCACAACAGGCATGGCAATATAACTACTTGGCTAACAGTGACGTCACTTATGACGTAAAAAAAACTCTAATTTTGTTGAATGAAATATGCCTGCACTAATATGCATTAAAGTGTGAATTGTAATTGTAAAATGCTTCAATTAAACATTTTGGAGAGCATAAAAAGCATTTTTTTATTTAAAAGAAGAAGTTACGTCTGAATAAATTAGAATGATTTAAGTGTAATATAAGTAATATTTTTCCTGATATAAGCATGGTCTCTGTATCGTACACAACATTGCTTGGAGGTCGGGGTGGGTGGGTATAATTGACGATGATAATTACTGTACAAACTTCTTTTAGGATGTTATTTCTGTTTTACTGTACACCTTTTCATGTCACCTTCTGGGCCAATCGAAAAAAAAAAAAGAATTCTTTTACTTATATATTTGTTTGATATTTATCTGTCTAATTAACTGACTTTATAGTTAGTATACTAATCGTTTGATTATTTATTTATATCGTACTCTTTATTTATTTCATATATTTATTCACTTGATTGTGCATTTATTTTTCAGTCTCTTAATGAGCTGACTTGTGTATTTAGTTATTTATGTTTTAGATATTTATTTATCTAGCTAGCATTTAATTACCGATTTATTTTATTGCTTATCTAATTACTTATAATTTTATTTACTTATTTATTGATGTGTTTATTTTATTAAGTTAATTATGTGTTTAAAAATATTAATTTATTTACTGATCTTTGCATTTATTTTATTTAATTAACTATTTGTTTATCTACTTATTTGCATCCTAATTATTTATTGATTCGTTCACTTATTTATTTATCCAAAAATAATTCTTTTGTACAGTTTTTCAGCCTCTGCAATTAAGCATGAATCGTTAATTCTGGTTTAACATAAAAAGAAAAAATATGCAAAAGCAAAGTTAAAAATTAAAACGAAACAACTTCAGAAGAGTGGCTGGAGATGAACTAACTGACAATAACAAAACATAACGGCGATGATGTCAAAGTAATGTATTGTATAGGCACAAAACTTTCCTTCGCAGTACATCACGTGACCCTTTTCCCTGCGGGTGATTGACAGGCACAATACCGCAAGCCTAGTTGGCAGGTGCCCGGATGAAAAGAGCAGTGTCTTTTGACAACATGGATTTGGGTGCTTCGGTGATCGGCAGTGTTCAAAGTGAATAGAAATAGATACCAAAAAAACAACAAAAACCCTTCATAAGGTGACCAAAGAGCAAGCAGTTCATCTATACATATAATAAAATTGTTATGTCTGTGAGTTTCACCTGGGTTAACTAAAAAACTATATGTGGGATTTTGATCAGTCGTACATTAACACTCTTTACACATCAACACACTCTCCAGTATGTTTTCTCAACTTAGTAACACCCCCATTTTATCTTAACTCATTTTTTTAAAACTCCGGTAATCTTTGTCTTTACTCAGTAGCACACTCAAAGCACTCTTTGTCTTTACTCAGTAACACACTCAAGCACTCTTTGTCTTTACTCAGTAACACACTCAAGCACTCTTTGTCTTTACTCAGTAACACACTCAAAGCACTCTTTGTCTTTACTCAGTAACACACTCAAGCACTCTTTGTCTTTACTCAGTAACACACGTTCACATTAATAACACTTTCAAGTACCATTTAGTATTCTTTCTTTTTACTCAATAGCATACTCAAGTACTCGTTCACATTACTCATTAACACACTCAAGTATTATTTCACATTACGCAAATGCACACTCAGTACTTTTTCTATTGATTCAGTTACACACTCAAGTACTCTTTCACATTGCTCAATAAAACACTCAAATACTTTTCTCTTTACTCAATTACACACTCGTGTGCTCTTTCTTATTACTCACTAATACACTCAAGTACTTTTTTCATTATTTAATAACACATTCAAGTACTCTTTACTCAGTAACACACTCAAGTACATTTTCTCTTTACTCATTTACACAATCAAGCACCATTTCCCCTTATTCAGTAACACACACCAGCATTTGTTCTCAAAACTCAATAATACTCAAGTATTATTTCTCTTTACTCACTTACACTCCAGAACTGTTTATCTTTATTCAGTAACATTCCAGTGCTCTTTTTCTTTTCTCAGTAACACTCTTACGTACATTTTCATTCTTTTCATATTCAGAGAAATACACTTTTTTAAATTATGGGGAAAAGAAATTACACAAGAAAACGTAGTGTGTGGTATTCCTGATGAAGTGTATGTGTGGTGGTGGTGGTGGGGAGTAAAAGATAGAAGCTGATTAGAGAGAATCAGAAAGGAGGGACAGGGACACGCGCGCGCACACCACACACACACACACACACACTGGTTGTTGGTTGAGGTGGTGGGGATGTTTGGCAGCGGAAAACAAACCGTACAGACGAGCGATAGGTGTTTTAAGCTGAAGGAAGGGGCTAACAAAATTAGACGTATGGAGAGAGAGAGAGAGAGAGAGAGAGAGAAAAAGTGGGAGGAAGAAGGAAAGGAGTATGCAGAGATTTTGGCATCTGATAATGTGTTTCGTTATCACGGTGTCTTAAGCCGAGAAGATATACAGAGAATGTTTAGTTGATTAGAAAGTAGAACACTTCATATTTGTGTATTATGGGCACAGTGCATTATCTGGTTATTTTGGTTATTTAATATGTATTAAGGATTTCATTGCTATTTACTGTAATACCCTTGTATTACTGATTGTGTTTTATGTTTACTTAAGATAAGTGCTACAACACCACTGTGTAGTCGGTTATAGTTACATTCAAATTTATTTATTTATCACATGCATGTGATATCATAGTTAATATGATGATTACTTGTTAAAACCATTGCTAACGTACAATTATTCTTTCATTCAAAATCATTATTAATATCTTTACTGTACTGATATATCAGTATTAATCTGGTGATCAGTTGTTAAAATTATTACTAAAGTTTGCTTAAGCCGAGTAACACATACAGTTATTATATTAACTTATTAAATTAATACCGACATTTGCTTTTGTAAATACCCGCTAACAGCATATACTAGTTGTTAATGAATATCACTCTCAAGGTAGTAACTCGTCGTTACTACCAATACTTTTGTTTTGATTTACTCGTAGCTAACAAACTAGTACAAAGGTAGGAATAGAAGTGCCCTTGACATACATTTCTTTTCGACTGAGAGCTACTGTCCGAAGTAGGTTAATATTAATATAAAAGATGTGAGTTTTCTTTCGATAGTCGCTAAAGGTCTGGGGAAAAAAAGATTGCATGTGTGTGTCTTTTTGTGGTTTTATGCTGTTATAGTTACTCTACTATAACAATTTGTAGTAACATTTACTTAATATACTTATCATTAACATCAGTACATTAATTTTGTAGTAGCCTACAAACATTATACGTTGTTAATTCCGGCACATACTGCATTTCATTAATGACGTTTAATGAAAGATTGTAATGTATTATATTTTGTTTATTCCGGCATAGACTGCATTGCGTTAATGACGTTTACTGAAAGATTGTAATCTAGTATTTAAATTATTTTGTTTATTCCTGCATTACACTTGTGACGTTTACTGAAGGATTGTTTTCTATTAATTATGCTTCGTCCGCCAAAGAGTATATTCCATTACTTATAGTTTGATTATACTGGAAATAAACTCAATTACAATAAAATAAACAACTGTGCTTAACTTAATTTGAAGATTACCCAATATCAGTGGCGTTATTTAAAATTTTCTGTACGGGTGACGTTTCGTGCCTAAGTATGGTATGCATGTTGATTTTAAAGTCTGTGTTAAAGTTTTACTGTTGAATTTAAATCCTTTGTGTTGCATGATAATAATTTGCGAATACTTTCACATACTGTGCACGTGTTACCTAAATGATGTACGTTATTTTACTTCTAGTCTATGCTCTGTACTTAATTAACAGACATTATTTTATTTTTTTTTAATTTTCACACTGCACATTGAGCGTGTTTTAAAATGTGGGTCACCGTGTGACTAATAATAGCTAGACAGTTATCTGGGGTGACTAGCGTTCGAGACAGCCATCAGTGAAATGAAATTACCCCTAGGCTCTATTTAAAGAATTTTTACAGCTTACACGCTTTCCCTCTCGTAGGTAATTTAATTTTTTTATATTTCCCCCCGAATATTTTTTTTGGGGGTGGTGGTGGTGGCAGTCCTTAACGGTTAAAAGATCTTCAAAACATATGTTCTAAATGCTTTTACTCTTAATGGAATTATATTGCGACACGATAGTAAATACCTCACAGACTTCGACCTTTCAACGTGAAATTGATTTCGGGGGTCGGTGGGGCTGGAGAATTTGAAAGGAGTGTGAAATTATTAAGTGTGTCTGATTAATTTTTTAATCGATTAATTCGACATTTGGTTTTGTTTTTAATTTTTATATTGCCATATTGATTGTTGATTTTTTCCCATCTGTCCAGTAATTGGCATTTCTACTTGCAGCCATTATATAACAAAACAGCCTGATTTGTAGTATTTTTTAAAATTTGAAATCATTGTACAATTAACAAACTGCCTTGTTTAGTAGTATGATTAAAATTTGAAATCATTGTACAATTAACAAACTGCCTTGTTAGTAGTATGATTAAGAAAATGTGTAGCAGATTGAGACGTTAATAAGCAAACTATATATAATATATATATATATATGTGTGTGATAGTACAAGATAATTATACAGCATAAAAAATTGCGTGCCAGTAGATAAAGCTGATAAAATAAAATGATTGATTGATTATTGAGTGAGTGAGTGACAACGCTATTGCTTATTGCTATGTTGTTGTGTGTGCTTTGGGGGTGTGGGGTGGTTGCAATAAGACAGTGATACATGGTTTTCTTTTTTTTAAAATTAGTTAATTAGAAGGGTTTTCTTTTTTTTAATTAGTTAATTAGAAGGGTTTTCTTTTTTTTAATTAGTTAATTAGAAGGGTTTTCTTTTTTTAAATTAGTTAATTAGAAGGGTTTTCTTATGAAAACAACAGCAAAATTAAAACATATTGTAAAAACCAAAGTGAAACATTGATATAATTAAAATCTAATAACAGAGTTTAACTTCAATCATTGACTGCTAAAATAAAATTGCACGTATTTGTACAAACGAGTTTGACGGAATATCTATTCTCGATATCACACTTCTAGCCATCAAATATTTAAAACGAATTCTATCCTACTTGCTGTGAGTGGTTTTCCTGTCATTTGTCGTGAATGGCTTGTCGTCCTTGTTGTGAGTTGTTTGAAATAATTTGAATGAATGGTTTACAATTAATTGACGTTAGGGGTTTGCAGTCATTGAACGTGAGTGTTTGTATTCATTTATTTTGAGTGATTTGCAATTATTTGATGTTAATGGTTTGAATTCATTTGACGTGAGTGGTTGTGGTCATTTACCTTGAGTGGTTTGCAATCATTGAGTGGTTTGCAATTATTTAACGAGAGGATCTGCCATCAGTTGACATGGCATGTTCATTTGACTTAAGTTATTTCCACTTAGTTGTCTTGACTGTTTTGCAATTTTGCAATCATTCAAAGTGAGTAATTTATCTGACGTGAGTGGTTTAATTCACCTGAGTGGTTTCCAGTCATTTGTCTTGAGAAGTTTGCAATCATTGGACATGAGTGGATTGCAATCGTTTGACGTCAGTGGATTTCAGTCGTTGGACGTCAGTGGACTACAATCATTTGATGTGAGCAATCACGCTTCGTTGCTGGTCTCTAGAGAGAGTGGTTGATTGATGAATCGATTGGTGAATTGAAAACAATAAACCTGACGGTGCCGTAAGAATGAATAATTAAATGTAAAGCTATTCAGTCGCATACTTTTATTTGTTTGTTCGTTTTCTACAAGCAGGGATTATATGAGCAAACAATTTACGCCGCAACTCCCAGCAGTAATATCCGTTGACAGACGACAGTCCTATGTTAGTAGGGGCAATAACTCTCCAGCCCACATTGATTCGGATGGGTTCCCATTGCGTATTACAAGTTTTCTCCACAAATCATAACAGTAGAAAATCGAAGCGGAAATCTCTTGGGACTGAAAATATTTTATCCAGATAAACAGCATTGTGTGCTTAAGCCAGCTATAAGAGGTGAGATAATATATACTCAGCACTAATTATGGGGACGGGCTTTATTAACAGACATTCGGTTTCAGTCGCTGATTACTTCAGTGAAAATAAGATTTATTCCTCTTTATTTATTCAAACGATTTGTTTTCATAGTCTATGATTTGAATTCCAGATCTCACTTTCTCGGGTCAGAAAGCTTTTGTGTTTCTTTCAATGCCATGCTAGATGTTTCAATTTATTCCACAATTCTGCTGTTTAGTTCTGCTGATTCTTTAATTTCAGGCTAGTTTGTTTGTTTGTTTGTGTATGTATTTATTCCTGTCCCATACGAATTTATATTGTTACTGTTCATCTCGACTCGTCATCAATCTGACTTCAGCATAACTCTGACACTCAACCATTGATGCTATTTCTACTCTATTTCTACGCTATTTCTACTCTATTACACACATCGTTTCATTATTCACAATCTGTTGACATTACTTCTACTCCATCACACGCGTCATTTCTTTATTCACAATCTGCTCACATTACTTCCACTCCACGACACGCGTAATTTCATTTTATTTCTGTGTACATGTACTTCTAGTTATTCGCTTGAACATCAATAATCCGGCGTATCGTTTCCCACCATATTCCTATCTTTACACATGGCCCTATCTTTACATATGGTCCTATCTTTACACATGGTTCAATCTTTACACGTGGTGCTATCTTTACACATGGTTAAATCTTTACACACAATAATTCTGCTTTTCCTTTACCACCGTTTTAGTTACTCTTTCTTTACCCAGCATACCTCTCGTTGCTTGACTATCAATACCTGACTCCGTTTCCCATAAGACTTATGACTTTTTACTTTAGCCCAGGGGTGCACAAACCGCGGCCCCCAGAAGACTTTAGGATGTTACCATTATGCAAGGGCATTTCTGACAGACATGACAGATCACTTGAATAGATTCAACCAGCGTCTCCAAGGCAAAGATCACTTTATCTTTGATATGTACAAGGAACTGCAGTCCTTCACGTTGAAGTTGAGGCTCTTCTGTTCGAATCTGCAAGCTGGAAATCTTTGTCATTTTCCAATTTGTTCAGCTTTTCAGAAGGAGTACCAATGTAACTTCAGCAGATACCATTGCAATTGTGAAACATTGCTGAAGGAATTTACTGAACGCTTTGATGCCTTCAAGGAGCACAAGGACTTATTCAACTTCATTCGCGATCCTTTCTCATGTAGTGTAGAGTCCGTGCCTGATCACTGTCAACTGGAGGTCATTGATCTTCAATGTTCACCTGAACTGAAGTCATCATTTCAGCAGAACAACATTTTAACATTTTATGGAAGTCTCAGCTCACGCACATACAGAAATGTCAAGGACTTGGCTTGCAAGTTGTTGTCAGAATTCGGCAGCACATACTTGTGTGAACAAACGTTTTCAGTAATGAACATGAACAAGAACAAGCTGAGATCGAATTTGACCGACAACAATCTCTGTTCGATTTTGAGGCTGGCGACTACAAAACTCGAACCAAATATTGACAAAGTTGTTAACAACATTCAGGCTCACCCTTCTCACTAATAAAGACTAAATCTAGGTTAATAAGGCAAAAACGAATGTAAAGACATTATTTCAATATTTGTGTTGTTCTTTTTCTACTGAGCCATCCATGTGCAATTTGACTTGCGGCCCTCCACGCACTATCAATTGGAAATGTGGCCCTCTGGCCTAAAAAGTTTGTGCACCCCTGCTTTAGCCCCATTGACGTAATCCTTTTCCACAATGCATCTTTTTTCTACTTTACTTTCTAATGACCTATTCCTTTTCTACAATACTTCTCTTTCTACTTTAGATCTAATGTCATAATCCTTTCCCACCATACTTCTTTCTACATTAGCTCTAATAACGTAATCCTGTTCCACAATACTTACGTCTTTCTGTTTTAGTCTAATAAGGTAATCCTTATCCACATTACTTCTGTCTTTCTACATTAGCTCCAGTGACGTAATCTTTTTCCAGAATATATCTGTCTTTTATCTTTAGTTCTAATGAGGTAATCCACAGTACTTCGCTTTCTACTTTAACTCCACTAACTTAATCCTTTTCCACAATACTTCTGTCTTTCTGCTTTAGCTCCAATGACGTAATCTTTATCCACAATACTTCTCTCTTTCTACCTTAATCCTTAACCACAATATTTCTGTCTTTCTACATTAGCTCTAATGACATAATCCTTTTCCACAAAACATCTCTTTCTGCTTTAGTTCTAATGAGGTAATTCTTTTGCACAATATATTTGTCTTTTCTTCAGCCTCAAACTGGTGGTGACATCTTTACCCATAACACTATTTCCTATCTTCTTCCTTAATCTCTCTCTCTCTCTCTCCCTCTCTCTCTCTCTCTCTCTCTCTCTCTCTCTCTCTCTCTCTCTCTCATCCCTTAAAGGACGTTTGCCTTCAAGATTTCACTCAAACAATACTCATTTTGCTAGCTGTGTCCCATTACCAGTATGGAGGTGTGCAGCAGGCTTACAGACTCTTCAGAGACCACAAGGAAGTGCTCGACATCTTATTACCCCCACCCACCCATACTGTATAAATCAGTTACAAAGGGAATACATTCTGCTACTCTGGCACTAATGGAACTTGTTTGCTAGGCAGGCTTTTCATTTTAGAGGTAGACGCAAGCAAGCGTGTAGTAAAGAAAATCGTATTGAAAATATTTTGCTAAACCCAGTGTGCACTAAGTGCATGGAGAGGTCACGCGAAGTTTTGTGGGCTAAAATTAAAAAATATACAATATAATAAAAGGTCTGTAGAAGTGTATTGTTGTTTGCCCTTCCAGTGACTCATTTAAAGATTACTAAAATGTCCACTTGGTTTGGTTAAATGAGAAACGGCTGACATTTGTCCACTTTTGTGTTTAAGCCTACCAATGGCTTACCAATGGTAAGTAAACTTACCGACGGATCGAACAGTCAGTAGGACAGATAGACTCTTACTGCATGGTGCAGATGTACTTGTCAAGGCCAATGACCTAGACGCTATGTGCTAGCACCTAGAGGACTAATCACCTCCATGCGTACAGCAGTTAGTGACAAGTGTATGCATTTGTGAATGCAAGAAAAGAATAATAAATTTATAGGACAGTTGGTTGGGTGGATACAGCACTATGGCAATGGACACGCTTGACACATGTTTGACTGGGTAGTCATGATACCGTGACCTAAATGTGTAACTTAAACAGTATGTGATTGGACGCACGTAACACGCTGGGGCTGAGGGAGAGGAATATGGAAAGGTAATGTTTGTGATCTTGTAGTTTCAACAAGATAGCTAACTAGGAGTAATTATTGCAGCTGTTCAAAAATTATAAAGAAATAACTGATTACAAGTTTTCGATATGGTTAGATGCAACATTAAAACTCAATGGTTAAGGTGTGGTTACGTTTCTTCCAAACCTGATCAAGTGAAACTAAATTCACAAGTTAAACAAACACCGATTGAGTGAATCAAATAACCACCAGTTCCTAAAACACTGATCGAGTGATATTAAAGTCACCATTTCCACAAACACTGATTGAGTGAAACAAATAACCACCAGTTCCTAAAACACTGATCGAGTGATATTAAAGTCACCATTTCCACAAACACTGATAAGTAAAACTAAAGTCACCACTTTCACAAACACTGATGACGTGAAACTAAAGTCACCATTTCCACAAGCACTGATGAAGTAAAACTAAACTCACTACTTTCACAAACACTGTTGACGTGAAACTAAAGTCACCATTTCCACAAACACTGATGACGTGAAACTAAAGTCACAATTTCTACAAACACTGATGAAGTAAAACTAAAGCCACCAGTTTCACAAACACTGATCGAGTGAAACTCTAGACACCTACTAAAGTCGCCATTTCCACAAATACTGATGACGTGAAACTAAAGTCACCATTTCCACAAACACTGATGACGTGAAACTAAAGTCACCATTTCCATAAACACTGATGAAGTGAAGCTATACTGCTATAGTCATTAGTTCTAAAACCACTGATCGAGTAAAACTAAAGTCACCAGTTTCAGAAACACTGATCGAGTGAAACTCTAGTCACCAGATTACAAACACTGATCGAGCGAGAGTAAAATCAAACTAAGTGTCATACAGCCTTCTCTTTTAAAAAAAAATGGAGAGTATAGAAACAGATCAGTAGTATTTTATTACATACCCAAAGATCATTGGGGCCATGCCTCGGCGTTCAAAGCATGTATAACACAGGCTGCTTGAAAGAGAATTGGAACCACTCCAGGTGGTAAGATAAACAACGCCAATAAGTGTATCTAGTATGGTATCAAAAGAATCAAGGTACAGCGGTGACGAGGTTTGGATCACAATCACGTGACTTTGGAGCACATTTCTTGATGACTGACGCTAGAAAACTCTACGTAGTGAGTTATCAAGAGAGGAGAATTTGGAAGTTTGTCAGAATTGTATTGTGATGCTGAGTTATTTTGTGTGTCGGCATAGTTCTGATTTCTCACGCTCTTCACTTTATCACGGAAGAAGTTTGCAAGTAGGTCAGACAAGTCATCAATGGTGAAAGTAATTAGTAATAGTGTTAGCTTTGTTGGACTTTGTTGATGATGGTAGGCAGCTGGTTGCTGTTGGTGCTGGCAGCACTGGGAGAGTAGAATTTATTGTACATGTATGCACAGGACCCGTGACTTTGTTTTACTTCACAGTTTCATAGCTGGTCTGTAAACAGTGAGACTGCAAGCAGGCCACTGCTTGTCAATCAAGCTTTCTTCCTTAAAAAGTACATAGATTATTATGACTATGTTGCTCTACCACTGCCCTGCTTCCCTTCCTTTCACAAGTACGTAGTGTATGACGTATGTTGCTCTAGTACTACCCTGCTTCCCTTCCTTTCACAAGTACGTAGTGTATGACGTATGTTGCTCTACTACTACCCTGCTTCCCTTCCTTTCACAAGTACGTAGTGTATGACGTATGTTGCTCTACTACTACCCTGCTTCCCTTCCTTTCACAAGTACGTAGTGTATGACGTATGTTGTTCTACCACTGCCCTGCTTCCCTTCCTTTCACAAGTACATAGATTATGACGTATGTTGCTCTACCACTGACTCCTAAGCCTTATTTTCCTTCCTGGCACGTTGTACATAGTGTATGACGTATGTCGTTCTACCACTGCCTTTCAGTTCTTCCCCCCTCCCTCTTAGAAGTATATGACGTATGTGAGGTACGTACTTTTATTACGCCTGCAGTTCAACAAGTGCACATGCGTACTGGGACTCTGTTCACTATTGCCAGAACATGCTTATCTAAGAGTGAACGCAGCAAGGCTCAAATTGCCAGAAGTTGCCAGATCAAACTAAATGCATCAGAGGTTAACTGAATTCTGTAAATCAAACTGGTGTTTTTTTTGTTGAAACAAAAACTGGTTGTGGCTTGTAGGCGCAAAAATTTCTACTGATCAGTCTAAAGAAATCAAAGCGTTTGCAAATTTCACTGTAGTGTGCACGAGGAAACATGCATTTAAGAAATGGGGAGGGGAGGGGGTTATGCACACGTGTAATTTACACGTGCGAGAACGTTAACTTTAAAAAATAAGCAATTTTAATTAATGAGGAAAAGCTCCAATATATGCATGATCGCCATTATTCAGTGCAACGGTGAGCGCCATGGTGAATGTAATGAATATAATAAAGAAACTTGCAGAGGCATTTAATATTCACTCATATAGATCACTCTTTTCAGTATAAATTCAGACAAAAATTGCTTAATATACAAATCAAATTCAAGTGTAAATCTTTTCATCAGACTGATATTAAACTTGAATACTGAAAGATTGCTTTAACAATATGAACGAATTACTTACCCTAATCCATATCAATCGCAATAGTAACGTTAACTTTCAAGACAGAAGTAGGTGCCATAATGTCGAAATGGTTCACTGGGTGTATTAGCGTGCAAGGACAAACACTTTTGAAACTTTCGACGGCAACAGTTTGGCGTGAGGATAAAACCAGAGCCCAAAGTGTTAATTAGCATAAATGTGTGCTCTTGTCGTAGCAAGTGTTACGTTCGCACGTTGGTTTCATGGCGACAGCGCCTTTAAGACTTCGCATGTCTTGAGAGCGTGAACTGAGTTGTACAACAAGGGCTTCTAGTAGCACCAACTCGATCTGCCGAACACATTTCAAGACCTACAAGTGTTCATAGCTGAAGGGTTTATTTCTGTTCATTCCGCTCACCACCACCCCCCACTCCAAAGCACCCTACCACCACCATTCCCATCTGTTGGATTTTTTTTAAACATAAACATTTCAACACTTTCTCTCATCAATTCGAGACCTCCATTTGTAAGAATCGAACTTCTTCCCATCCAGATGTCATTTCTCCACACCCATTACTGATTTATATGATATGTTTTAAGAGACCGTCTTGTACAGATACAGTATTTCGTTAGTTTTAAGGGTCAAGGTAGGAATAAATGTACTGACGAGGGTGCCACCAGAAGGAATAAACTATATAGTAAGAATTAATAAAAATACGAATACATGGAATTAATTCATCAAGGTGTATATCAGTAATGAAGTAATCTGTTAATAATACTGGTTTATTAATTAGTTTTACTTGCTAGACTAAACAGGGTACCACTATACAGAATTGGTCAGAATGCTGTTTGCATTATCTTTTCCAATGTGTGTGTCATTCTCTCTCTCTCTCTCACACACACACACACACACACACACACACACACACACACACACACATTTATACACATATAATTATTTAACATACTGCAAAGAATGAAAGGAAGGAAATAGTACGGGTGAAGTGTAAGTTTTCTTTTTGTGACAGCTTACAGTGACTTCTATTTGTTACTGCAACGTTACATAAGCAAATCGTATTCACACACTTAACGATCTTCTTTTTAAAAAAATATATATTATATTTTCATAATTTTTCTCCCACTTTTTTTTTTTTACAACCCCAACACACAATTAAACACAGATTCTGAAAACATTTAAAGGGAGACAAGAGCAACGCTGAACCCATTAATCTTGAAAACCAACCTCTACCCATCACCCTACCCACAATCTACCCCTCCAGCACAACGTCCCCCCCTTTCCCCTTAAACGCTCTTGAAACGAGCAGGTCGTCTGAGATCATAGGCAACGTGACTGACACACCCACTAAGTTACCTGACTCGGGTCGGACCTCCTCGATTGAGTTGGTGACTTCTGGCAACGTGCATTTCAGTAACCTGCATGATGAAGGGGGCGGGGGAGGGGAGGGCAGGCGGGGAAGCAACTCCATTAATCAGTCAGGAATACATTTCAAAGTTGGAAGCAAGACACAAATTTGGAGCAAGTCACAAGGGAAACAACTACAGAAAACTTGTAGGATTACGGAATACGGAATGGTCGGATCAGAACCTAGTCAAAAGCAGATGTAGGCTACAAGACACAATCAAAGAAACAAAAACAATTACAGGAGGTGTCTGATTATATGAATAAATAAATGTATATTGCTAGTTTGTACGCACGTGCTTATACGTATGTATGAGTGTTTGTGAATCTATGTGAATATGTGTATGTGTGCGCGCGCGAGTGAAAGTGTGTATGAGTGTGTGTGTGTGTGTGTGTGTGTGTGTGTGTGTGTGTGTGTGTGTGTGTGTGTGTGTGTGTGTTTATGTCAGAGTTAAGAAAAACTCTTCGCATTAATGACACACAGCAAACTGAAAGCCCACTTAAAGCACTTAAAACCATTTACTGATCTATAACTTTATTGCTAAACAGATTATGACTTTAATCTCCATCAAATACCATTTATGCTTATTCCTCTCTTCCTCCTTCAAATAAATTATATTTTGTCATTCGCAACAGTCAGTGTCATTGAAACGTTCGCTTGTAGTAACAACAAAGTTATAAAGTTTATCGACGCGTAAAGTATAAAATAAATATAAATGTGTATGGGTGGGTGGGTGGGTGAAAGGCGGAATTTTGCTAAAGCGATGTTTTGGCACGAGAAACTAGCATGCACCTGTCTGGATGTCTCTGGACGGAAGGAAGTTGGCACTCGGAATTTTGACATTTATAGGTGTCCGAAGAACGGTGAAGTTTTCATTGCTCGACTCATAGAGCTACAAATGGTTTGGGGCTTTTTGTCTCCCCTTATTTGATTAATTAAATTACTTGCGTTCTAAATTCATTTTCGTTCTAATGTGTTTTTATGGGGTTGACATTCTCAAAGCGAAGAAGACACTCATCACAGCAGTGAACAAAAGAAAAAAAAATGTTCACAAGTAAAATAAAAGAGAAATAAATCTACTTCAACAAAACACGACAGCTTCTGTTTCTTTAAACATATACTGAATTAACTCTAAATACACACACACACATACGTACATACACAAACTCACACACGTATACAGACACGTGTGCGTGTGCATACTTTATACATTGAAAATCCATACACACGTATACGCACGCACACACACACACACGGACGCGCTAGATCACCAATTACAAAGACCATACCATATACACTAAAAATTAATATACACGTTCATACTCACATAAACACACATACAGGCACGTACACGCACGCAGAAAGACACACAAAACACGCACACGCACACACATAGACACACATACAGGCACGCACACAGAAATACATACGCGCGAGCATACCAATTTCACAGTGCATGCCATATACTCAAATTTCCGCGCGCGCGCACACACGCACAGGCACACACACATAGCAAAATTGAGCTCGAATTCTTTGATTAAAAAAAAAAAAAAAAACAAGACGCGAAACAAATCAACACAACTGTAGAAATAAGCGACTGTTTGGTGTCTCATTTCGTTTGTTCCAGACAACAGTATTACTCTTATCTGGAACTGCTTGGCACCTCCTGCAAACAAAGCCTAGGGGCTAATAGCTAATTTTCCGATTACTTCCCTTCAAAACACACTTCGTGCACCGGCTTAAGCAGTAGATGTTTTCCCCCCTCTGCCGCCCCACCGCAAACTAAGTGCAAATTATCGGGCGAAAGTGCGTCCATGAGACGGTAACTAAGTGTGGCTACTAACAACAAACTGTAGTGAATTTCCTAACGGGTTTGAAGTGATGATACGTGTATCGGCTTGTTTTGCCTGGATAAGCAACCAATTATAAGGCTGTGGGCTAATTACCGTTTACAGATATTCTTGGCCTCAAAAGCTTATTAATTTATTAAATTATTTGTTAAGAGTTTAGAAGGAAGATCGTTTTCAAGAGTGATTTTAATTATTATTTCCTTGTTAAACTCCCTACAGTCCCGACTATTTCACGGATACTAAAATTCTAGTTAAACAAATTCTTGAATGTTTTAACTTTAGTGTTCTCTTCGTTATTTCTAAATGAATACTTTTCATTATTTTTAAAAATCAGCATTTGAGAGAATCTTCAAACAATAATCTCACATCATTCTCAGAAAAGCCAATTCTTCAAAGCACTCCTGGTTCTATGGAATTTCGTTAACAAAGGCACCAGAATCAGTGATAAAACTCTCAGGAAATAGCTATGAAGCTTAATGACTTCAAAATAATATTTGGATATGCTTTGAAAGAAATAATTAATTTTACTAAACTGTTGTATATAGATAGATAGATGGATAGATAGATAGATAGATAGATAGATAGATAGATAGATAGATAGATAGATAGATAGATAGATAGATAGATAGATAGATAGATAGATAGATAGATAGATAGATAGATAGATAGATAGATAGATCCAAATGTATTTTAGTCCATTCCATGTATGCCTAATATATTCAATCCTTTTACTATTAAGAAAATGTATGTATTTAGAGATTGCTATTAGCACTAGCTGACACAAAATATCCTGACGAAAATAGATTCAAGCTTTAAGTGGACAATTTTTTTTTGCTTACTGGTTTAGCTCGTTACGTACCGCCAGGGATTAGCACCAGGTTTTGAGAGAAGGCCTTTCCTAAGCCATTGTCAACTTCCATCTTCCTCCCAACATTCTCGTCAAACTATTTATTTCCTTTGTTCTCGACAACCCTCCCAGAGAGAAAGACATACGTTGTCGTAAATAATGTATAAGTACGTGTTAATGAGTTACGTCCGACAAGCGTTGTAGCCTGTCGAGTTTATGATGTTAGGCAGCTTCCAGTAATGACTAGTCGGAAAATATACATTTTAGTTACACTCAGACAGCTGTCATTGCGACTAATGTATGCTCCGTTTTCACTAGAGAAGGGATTTTCAGATAGTTACAATCTAGTTTGATGTCAAATAGAGTACTCTCTAGCAATGGATGTTCCACAATCTGTCTTTTTTTTTTTTTTTTTTTTTTGGGGGGGGGCGGGGCTTGTAGGATGGAGATTAGGGTGGAGATCTACCCCACCCAAGCCATCACTCGAGTCGCTACTGCTATCGGGGTGTTCTTCGAACTTGGAAGGCGCTTAGAATATTAATTAAACTTTGGTTCGTGAAGTTGAGAATTGTAACCAATCATAAGGAAAGATGAAAAATGTAACCAGTTAAAACTACATTACAAATGTAACGACCTCTTCATCTATAAAGTTGGCTGCAAGACCCATATATTTCTAAGCCATGGTAGACTTCAAGTTTTCCAAAATAAAATAAAATATTTCACTTTCTGTAGAGATAATATAATTAAAAGCGACAGTTAAATTATATTTTAACAGCTCTAAATGCAGAGGAAATGTCAAGATATAGTATAGACACTTAATTTATATTCTGAGATTTACTTGTTGTCATAAGTATTATCAGTGTACATCTTTCATGTAACTAATTCTCCTCTATTGATCTAGATCTTTCTTTTCCTTTCTATTTTATCCTCCTCTCCTTTCTAAACTCTCTCTGTGTCTATATATTTATTTATTTTCCTTCTCTATTCTGTTGTCTGTCTCTCTTGAATTCTCTGTCTTTACTTTTCTGACTGCCTTTATGTTTATTATCATTTTCTCTCTCTCTTTGCTCGAGCCTTTATTTCTGCCACTTTGTTTCTCTGTCTTTCTTTTTCATCTGTCTGTTTTGTCATTCTGTCTTTCCATCTCTATGGTATATCATTTTGTTTTTTTCTCCAACACTTTGTCTCTCTTTCTCTCTCTATATATATGTCACTATATCTCTACACACACACACACACACACACACACACACACACACACACACACACACACACACACACACACACACACACACACATATATATATATATGTCACTGTATCTTTATCTCTGTATATATTTCTCCATTGTCGCCTCTTTTCTTTGTCTCTTTCTTATACCCCTGCATCTCTGTCTCTCTACATATCTCTCTCCATATCTGTCTCTACATCTCTCTCTCTCGGTATAGGTCTCTCCATCTGTGTGTGTGTGTGTATTTACCTATTTATTTATTTATCTGTATAATTCTCTCCTCTGACTCAATCTGACTGTCTAGTTTTCACTTTTCCTTTTCTCCCTCTTTATCTGATTTTTCTTTCTCTTTCTCTATCTCTCTATTTCGATTGATCGATCAACAACAACAACAAAAATCTCAAACCTGTAAATAATAATAATACGTTTAAATTTTTATTTCCTTCCGAGATAGCACAATATTCTAAGAAAAGAGTTAATGTAAAAGACAATTAGGCGATGAAAAAAAATTGAAGAAAATAAAATTCAAACTAAAATAAAAGCACAGACTCTTTGTAAAAATTAATGTTTCTTGCACCTCACCGAGGCTTTACTTTTCCCGAGACGCCAACGGTGTGGTAGAAATTATTGTGATTACTTAAGTGTTCTTGTGCAAATTATTTTCATTTTACTTTTTTTTTTTTAATGAGCCAGTCCTTTCTGTCTCTTCAAGTTCATGCAAGAGAAGATTTTATTTTCACAACACATCAGACACTTAAACCATTTAATAAGCCGTGGAACTCAAGTTTGAATTTGCCTGTTATTGAGAAACTTTCGCAAAAAATTACGCCAGACCTTGACCGAAAACTTCAGCAAGAATAGAAGCCGAAACCTTGGCGGAAAACCAGATCGCCAAATCTAGCTGAGCCGAAATCACGGCGAAAATATTCAACTGAAAATACATTACATTACTCACTCGCGGGCTTATATTGGATTTCGAAGACTGACAGATTTCTTTCTTTTCTCTCAAATCCTCAATTTGGTAGAGCAATTATCATATGTCTGAGATCCACGAGTGAGTGTTGCCAGATGGAGATTTAAGAAAAAAAAGACATACAGGAAAATGAAAAAGAAAATTTACAAGGAACTTGGAATGCAGATAGAAAGCACAAGAAAATCTGGGTGGATTAGTCATACGTTATTGTACGGTGAATATGTTATTTCAGTCATTTAAAATCGCGCGCCATTTTCCGGAAGATAAAATAGAGCCTAACACTTTTTTCACTTATTTGAAATCGCGTGCCGTTGTCACGGGAGATAACTAAATAATAACGAGTATGTTTCTCAGATATTTTTTAAGGCATTCCGTTTTTCCGGGGAGATAATTAAATAATGATGAGTATGTTTCTTAGTTATTTGACAGTGTGCTGTTTTCACAGGAGACAACTAAATAATAACGAGTATGTTTCTTATGTTTCTTTGTTATTTGACATGGCTTGCCATTTTCCTGGGAGATAACTGAATAAGAACGAGTATGTTTCTTAGTTATTTGACATGGCTTGCCATTTTCCTGGGAGATAACTGAATAAGAACGAGTGTGTTTCTTAGTTATTTGACATGGCTTGCCATTTTCCTGGGAGATAACTGAATAAGAACGAGTGTGTTTCTTAGTTATTTGACATGGCTTGCCATTTTCCTGGGAGATAACTGAATAAGAACGAGTATGTTTCTTAGTACCTCAAAACCACATATATATCATAAGATGTCAATGGTGAATCAGTGTATTGCATATGGCATCGTGTACTTATGCATTTTCCAAGCAGAATAAGTCTAAATATATCTTACCAATAACAAATTCTTTAATAATATAAACAGTAGGTCTGCCTGGATTTAATTAGATATTATAAGCGGCCTGTTGATATTATACAGAGTAAAAGCAATAGCAAATATCGACATTTCGCTAACAGCTGTCAAATGGACATTAATTTTTTTCTGATAAGAATAACAGACGGACGGGAAAAATATTTACGGTTAAATGATAAGCTTATCTGAATAGCTATTGCAATTAACATATTCGAAAACATATTAACGACACATAATTTATAATTGATCTGTCTAATATGTCCCCTGCTGTTTCGATTAGGTACACATTTAGCCTTTTTTCCAGTAGAAGACTTGATATTTTTAATGCCAGCCCCGTGTTACCATAAACTTATCATAATGCCAGTTCAGTGTTACCATAGAATTATCATAATGCCAGTTCATTACCATAGAATTAGCATAATGCCAGTTCATTACCATAGAATTAGCATAATGCCAGCACCTAAGCTATTATAGAATTGTCACCTGCCAGGACCACTAGCAACAGCTAAATATTGTATAGTTTCCTAGCATTAAGCACAGTCATCTGTAAACAATTAACGACTTTCCTGTTCAACGCCCACAGCAAGCACACCAGAAAAACTGGCAACAGATGGTGATGAAATGCGCTCAGCCATACAACAGAAGGATAAAGCGCTTTCATCCATCCATCCTTCCCTCCAACCCACCCATCCCCAGCCCATTTCGGACTTATCATTTTCTGAATTATAGAATGCTACGTGTATTTTAAATATTTTTGCAGAATCATCTTTAACTGCTAAAGAGTTCATCCGAGTCTATAATTATTTTAGTATGCATATTGAAAGGAAATATTTAGGCATAGTCCAAGTAGTAGTGACGCCACAGGCATTAATTGAAAGGTCAAAGATCAGCTCGAAATCCCAGTTCCAGTTCGGTTTTAGTAACTGGAAGAAACTCGTTTCCGACAGCCGATTGCCTCATCGATTTTAAAATTAGTTGTGGAAATGACGTGCGGTTCTCTATGTCTTGTACGTATGCTGTTGTGTTTTGTAAGTATGCTATTTTGTCTTGTACGTATGCTGTTGTGTTTTGTAAGTATGCTATTTTGTCTTGTATATCTGGTATTTTGTCTAAGTATGTCTGCTGTTTTGTCTAGTTTGTGTGCTGTTGTGTCCAGTACCTGCAATGTTTGTCTAGCAAGTGTGCTGTTTTGTGTAGACTTCTGCTGCTGTGTCTAATCATGCAATGTTTGTCTAATACGCGTGCTTTTTTGTCTAATACATCTGCTGTTTATCTTGTACATATGCTGTTTGGTCTTCTAGTATCTGCAGTTTGTTTAGCACATCTGCTGTTTTGTCTAGCATGTTTGATGAATTGTCGAGTATGATTTATATTTTGTCTACTATCTCTGATTTCGGTTTTTGTTTAGAATGTTTAATGTCTCGTCTATCTGCTGTCTCGTATGTATGATGTTTGTTTAGAATGTTTAATGTCTCGTCTAGTACATATGCTGTCTCGTATGTATGATGTTTGTTTAGAATGTTTAATGTCTCGTCTAGTACATATGCTGTCTCGTATGTATGATGTTTGTTTAGAATGTTTAATGTCTCGTCTAGTACATATGCTGTCTCGTATGTATGATGTTCGTTCACGTAACCTTCAAGTTCAGATGCTACAGTGTCATCTTTTAAGGCCTTGAGTCCCATCCTTTTAAGGTCTTGAGTCCCATCCTTTTAAGGCCTTCAGTCTCATTTTTTTAAGGCCTTGAGTCCCATCATTATAAGGCCTTGAGTCCCATCATTATAAGGCCTTGAGTCCCATCATTATAAGGCCTTGAGTCCCATCATTATAAGGCCTTGAGTCCCATCATTATAAGGCCTTGAGTCCCATCATTATAAGGCCTTGAGTCCCATCATTATAAGGCCTTGAGTCCCATCATTATAAGGCCTTGAGTCCCATCATTTTAAGGCCTTGAGTCCCATCATTATAAGGCCTTGAGTCCCATCATTATAAGGCCTTGAGTCCCATCATTATAAGGCCTTGAATCCCATCTTTATAAGGCCTTGAAGAGGTCGGTAGTATAAGAAAGATATGTTTTGGAGGCAGTTGTCTAAGAGAGAAAACATTCCTCGTTAAAGAAATTCATTAACTATGTTTTAACGTGATTTTATCGTCTTGGAGTTGATGTGTGAAAATAAAGATGTTATAATTTTCACAGACATAATTTTAATGTATGTCTGAGATTAAGGGGGGGGAGGGGAGGGGGATGGATGAGATTATAGAACTATTCACGCTATATCTCCTTTGCTGGTATCTTGCTTGGATTTTCTTTCTTCGTCGCGAAGCGTAATATTGGCAAGGGAGATAATTAGAAACTGCGTCGTGTACCATTGTCTAGTTCATGGAGGAATGGTGCTTCTCTGAACAAAGCATCCGACTGCAGTCACTTGTGAATAAACTATATTCTGTCTTCTGGAGTTGCCAGCTAGGACATCTCTATGGGACTGTCTATTGACTGTCAGACTGGAGACATGGGTCTACGCATTTTTAGGAATCGGGAGCGTGACGCTCGTCATAAGACAAGATTTCAACTCGTCTTGTCAGTTCCAAATTTATCAGATGAAACCCTCCAATTTTAACTTCTTGTAAATTTGTTTATATGACGAGTTTCATTTTTATTTCCTTACTCATTTGTATCAGTCACGTGTTCTTTGTCACATCTTATCGTTTTGAACTGAAAAAACTGAACAAAAACTTTAGTAATTTTGTAACTCAAACTGAACTGTGAAGGACAATTTTTTTTTCACGATATGTATATTCAAGCATGCACTAAATTTCGGAGCAGAACTGCTTTAAAGCATTTCGTATTTAATTAACAAAGACTATTATTATTAGTTGTGTGTGTCGTGTGACTAGTTTTGTCTGTGTGACTAGTTAGAAAGTCCATTTTTATATGTTAAATTTCAGTTTGCCTATTCCCTGTTTTATTTGTTAATACTTATGTTTTTTTTTAATTTATAAGGGAAGGCGGTATATTGGTTGGTTGGTTAGTTGGTTGGTTGGTTGGTTGGGGGGACAGATGTGTATTTATTGGTAAAGTCTGACATCTCGTATTTTAAGGAAATGTTCCGCCAAGGTATGTGTATAGACAACAACATACGGGCAATAGTGTAGTTGAAAAAGTGTGGATTTACATAAGGGGGTTGAATCCGGTAACACTCAAAGCAGGTAATAGTATTTTTGTAATTTAAGTGACGCTGAGGCTTGCCCGTCCTCGTGTACAGGAGTAATAGTAAATTAAAATTAGTGAATTAAAATATTTTTTTAATTAATCTTGCTCATCACATGTTCTCAATCAAAAATGTGCATTTAGACTGTTCTCCGAATCGAAATGAATTTACCCTAATTTAGGATTAAAGAAAACAATACAGCAATTGCTTTACTACAATCTGGCTGTCCTAACTTTAATCAGATTATCACCCCTTCACAGAATTAGAACGACATAATAGGACACAGTTTATTTACAGCAGCATCTCTGCTCCGAAAAAAGTAAATGGATTGAGACAGAAGCTAAGATGGGGAGATTTTGTTTTATTCTTTTTGTGATGAGTTAGAATAACTTTAAATCGACGATATAACTAATACATATATTATTGTGAGGAGTTAGAATATCTTGAAGTCGACGATAACTAATACATAATTATTATGTTGAGTTAGAATATCTTGAAGTCGACGATATAACTAATACATAATTATTATTCTATTTGTGATGAGTTAAAATATCTTGAATGCGCCGATAACTAATCTATATTTTATTCATGTAAGCCATACGAGTGTATCAAGCCATCACGGAATTTTTTAAAAAAAAACTATTGTTGTCTGTTTGTCTCCCGGTCAGTCGACTCAGTGTCTGTCCAGAACACTGTACATGGTTGTTTGAATTGTATTGATGAACAACAATAATTCATTTGAACAGTGTTTTCAGATCCGCATCTCAAATCTTGCGGTACAATGATGTAGCGTCGCTTTTCAGCAAAGGAGAATGGGTTGTCTTCAAATCAGTTTTAATCCTTTGGGCAGAATCAGCAACAACAGTAACTGAATTGGATTTCGAAGACAGGGTTCTGTGGATGGCATCGTAAATCTGTTATAGAAAATTGGAACTGTAAGAGCAAATCCAAGCGTAACAGAGCCGATTGAGACACAACCAACAACAAGCTTAGGAAATAACCCTCCCCCCACCCCCCACGATTCCACAGTTTTCCATACTTTTGTTAGACATCACACGCAGCGCGCGCTCACACATACTTACGCACACGCTGATCTCCCTTTCAATACAAAGCAGTTTATGGCGACAGTGGCGCCATCGCTTTCGATAACTAGTGCCATCAGTCAACTATATTATTTTTGTCCTCTTGAATGTCTCGAACAACATAACCTTAAACATCATCGTTTTTTGGAGCTAAAGAAGCTGTGTGCTTTTTTTAAAATCTGTAATCTATATGAATTTAGAGCATGGCCGTTGCAGTATAGACATATAAGTTGTACTGCCTTCATTATCAACTCTAAGACATCATCTAAGGGAAGATAGCTGCATACCTTCGACTAAGACACTGGTGTTTGTTTTATTCTGGCATTGACGGATCTAGTCAACCGTATCGAGAGTACTATTACGATTGCAAATGTCAGAACAAATCTTTCATAAGGCAGAAAACACGTTAGTAAAGTGCTAATGCAACGAATGTTAAAAAATGAAATTATGTTGTTCAGAGAATACGAGTTTCATAAAGGACGTAGCAATGACAAACTCGTGTACCGAGAATACGAGATTCAGAAAGGACGTAGCAATGACAAACTCATATACAGAGAATACGAGATTAAAACAAAATGTCAGCTCGTATACAGAGAATACGAGTTTCAGAATGTGACAGTCGGACAACACATTTAAAACGGGAAAATACTTTGTGCTGACAAACTAATATGCTGGGGAACACAATATCATGCAGATTGCTCTCATTGGCTAATGTCATATATATATTGCTCTCACTGGTTAATGTCATGTATATTGCTCTCACTGGCTAATGTCATGTGTATTGCTCTCACTGGCTAATGTCATATATATTGTTCTCACTGGATAATGTCATGCATATTGCTCTCACTGGCTAATGTCATATATATTGCTCTCACTGGCTAATATCATGCATATTGCTCTCACTGGCTAATGCCATGAATATTGCTCTCGTTGGCTAATATCATGAATACTGCTCTTACTGGCTGTCATGGAGTCAAGAGCAAATTATGCCTGTCTTGCTAACAATTTTATCTTCAATCATTATTAAGCTCCTTGATGTTTTCATCTTTTGCATTATACATTTCTTTATGCTGGCGAATGCAACCAAGTTATGTAATTGCATGCGTCACGCCATAGTGGATTACGGACAATTAGAGGGTCTCATGCGTGTTAAAAGCAATGTCAATCACTATAAACAAATTACGTGCCATGCCCAAACCATTGTAGGGAAGGGGGTTGTTGTTGTTGTTAAAACCCAATGCTGATAACCTTGTGATGGAGTTTCCCATCATAGCTGGAGGAAGACCGAAAGGAATTGGGGTGGGGGCCGGAGTCAATGTGATTGTTTGTACGCATAATTAGTCGTTATTAGGATAACGTGCCCAATTAACGCAATATTACACAGATTCAAAGTTAATATCTAAACTGAAAGAATTAATTAAGGAGACTGAAGGGTGGGTCGGGCAACCAGTCTGTCGTCAGAGTAGGTGTAATGTTAAAAAATTAACAATCTTTAATAAATCCTTATGCTGAGACAGGGTCTCTAAACAAATGCTGGAATGTAACACTGGCTAATGTCATGCATATTGCTCTCACTGGATAATGTCGTGTATATTGCTCTCATTGGCTAATGTCGTGTATATTACTCTCACTGGCTAATGTCATGCATATTGCTTTCACTGGCTAATGTCATGTATATTATTTTCACTGGCTAATGGGGGGGGGGGGGCAAAGTACGTGTTTCAAGCTTTCAGCTGACTTTCCCGAAGTTCAAACTTTTTTTCAAATGACTTTATGTCCATATAGCTCATGAACCAGCTGACCCCTTGTTTGTAAATTGTCATTCACTTCATTCACGTGGTCCACCAAAAATGCAAGATCGCAAAGCCATGACTTGTCTTTTAGACAGGTACAGATTTTCCTTTCATGTCCTAAAAATAGCGACTTATTCTTTCAGGTCCTAAAAGCGCTCCAACATCTTTCCTCTACTCAACCAGCGTACGTCACAAAACAATGTTAATAAGTCTTGGTGGTCAGCCACCAGGTCCCTGAGAAATTCTTGAAATTCTTTGTCTTTAAATACAGAAAACTACGGTCGTCATCACGTTGTTGAATTTAATCGATTTAGCTTACAGGTTTTGTTGATGTATAAAACAATTAAGAATGCATCCATTCTCAGTGTCTATGCTGTTTCTATTCAGCTCCGATTTTATCTTTATCACTTCATCGATATATGAAGCAATCATTGCAGGTGCCCCGTCAGTCACTATTCTATTACGACATTGTTCAGATGAGTTCAAATTTATCAAAAGCATTTTTTACTTCTTGAAAAATATCTTCCATTGCTGTTTTGTCTTTGACATCAACTCCTAGCGTGAAAATTGCTAGTTGAACTGTATGTTTCTGTTGTCTGTGCTCTCGTCAAAAGTAATTGAAAAGACACTCAACTCTTTAGCTAGTTTCTTTAGTGTTAGCGTGACGTCATCAGCCATACCATTGATACGCATGGCCACTGTCCAACGAAAAGACTTATATTGTCACATTCCAATCTCTTCTCAGGGCACAATATGTTCGCTACTGCACTGAAACATTCTTTGACGAATTCACCATCGGAAAATGGTTTTGAGTGTTTAGCAATTTTTTTTCAATTGCAAGAAAGCTTGCCCTTACAATGTTGTCGGCTTTGTTCTGAAATCTCTAGAAAAACATCTGCCTTCAAATTTTGAATTATTTTTTGTTGTTGTTGTTGCTTAGTTCACCGTTCAATTTTTCAAAGCTTGAATGCTTTCACTTGTATTCTATTACGACTGAAACGGTTTTCATTGCTTGAATGTTTTCACTTGTATTCTGTTACGACTGAAACGGTTTTCATTGCTTGAATGTTTTCACTTGTATTCTGTTACGACTGAAAC
The DNA here is from genome assembly GCA_028829895.1 of Sinotaia quadrata. NCBI lineage: Eukaryota > Metazoa > Mollusca > Gastropoda > Architaenioglossa > Viviparidae > Sinotaia > Sinotaia quadrata. Next base: position 122,676,423 of record CM054178.1, read on the forward strand.
GGTTTTCATTGCTTGAATGTTTTCACTTGTATTCTGTTACGACTGAAACGGTTTTCATTGCTTGAATGTTTTCACTTGTATTCTGTTACGACTGAAACGGTTTCAGAACACATTTCCTTATCGGTAGTAAAAGAACTAGGCATCACTCTATCTGTACTGAAATACACAACACTCAAGGTCAGTTTTCCTGTTTGTTTGACGCCATTTCAAGTGAAAAACCCCAACAAGGAACTGTGAAATTTGTTGGAGTAACACTAAACTGGGAAATCAATTGCTTTCTTTATGAAATGCTATATGCCAAGTATGCACTAAACTTTGAATTAACTTATCTAAAATAATTAGTATTTAATTAATGGTGTTGTTTTATGTTGTAGATGTTTTAGTTGTGTGTCATATGCTTGTTAAATACATGAATTTTCAATGCGAATACTTTCTTAGAAAAATCTATTATATTTTGTTATACATATATTAAATATCAATTTGTTATTTTCTTTCTTAAAATTAAAAAATTATTGCAAGCACATATACTGTTCATATGAAAAGGAAAGTTGATTATCACTTTTATTCTGAATGTTTATCTATTTGTAAGTCTGACATTTAGCATACTTTAGTAAGTGGTATTTTTGTTGTGTGCTTTTTTTTCTTTCGTCTGTTGAGTGTGTTTGATTCAGTTTCTTTATTTTTCTCTTTGCTTACCCAATACGGCTTACTAACTTGGTCGAGAAAATCATTCATAGTTTGTCAGTATAGTAATTAATGTAATGTAATGTCAGTATAGTAATTAATGTAATGTCAGTATAGTAATTAATGTAATGTCAGTATAGTAATTAATGTATTGTAATGTCAGTAATTAATGCAATGTAATGTCAGTATAGTAATTAATGTAATGTAATGTCAGTATAGTAATTAATGTAATGTAATGTCAGTATAGTAATTAATGCAATATAATGTCAGTATAGTAATTAATGTAATGTAATGTCAGTATAGTAATTAATGTAATGTAATGTCAGTATAGTAATTAATGTGTCACCAGAGACTGAGACCTGTGAAGACCAAGCACGTTCGGACAATATTGTAGCTGACAGCACACAAATTAACATAGGTCGCTTCAACGTGCTAACAGTGCATGTAATGTTATTGTTCTTTTAAAAGATAACGAGGCTTGACGGAGAGTTCTCATTCGCAGTTCTGGGTGGAATTATCGGGATTAGTTAGGCGAGTTATTAAAAGATAACGAGGCTTGACGAAGAGTTCTCGTTCGCAGTTCTGGGTGGAATTATAGGGATTAATTAGGCGAGTTATTAAAAGATAACGAGGCTTGACGGAGAGTTCTCGTTCGCAGTTCTGGGTGGAATTATCGGGATTAGTTAGGCGAGTTATTAAAAGATAACGAGGCTTGACGAAGAGTTCTCGTTCGCAGTTCTGGGTGGAATTATAGGGATTAATTAGGCGAGTTATTAAAAGATAACGAGGCTTGACGGAGAGTTCTCGTTCGCAGTTCTGGGTGGAATTATAGGGATTAGTTAGGCGAGTTATTAAAAGATAATGAGGCTTGACGGAGAGTTCTCGTTCGCAGTTCTGGGTGGAATTATAGGGATTAATTAGGCGAGTTATTAAAAGATAACGAGGCTTGACGGAGAGTTCTCGTTCGCAGTTCTGGGTGGAATTATAGGGATTAATTAGGCGAGTTATTAAAAGATAACGAGGCTTGACGGAGAGTTCTCGTTCGCAGTTCTGGGTGGAATTATAGGGATTAATTAGGCGAGTTATTAAAAGATAATGAGGCTTGACGGAGAGTTCTCGTTCGCAGTTCTGGGTGGAATTATAGGGATTAATTAGGCGAGTTATTAAAAGATAATGAGGCTTGACGGAGAGTTCTCGTTCGCAGTTCTGGGTGGAATTATCGGGATTAATTAGGCGAGTTATTAATCAGTTATCCCCGTCTCGTCGCAGACATCGCTCCCCTGTTATGTACATAACATACAGTCCCCACTTCACACATATCATATATCATAGCTACCCTCCAGTATGCACTACAAACAAACTCGCTCCCTCCAGTATGCACTACAAACTCGCTCCCTCCAGTATGCACTACAACCAAACTCGCTCCCTCCCAGTATGCACTACAAACTCGCTCCCTCCAGTATGCACTACAACCAAACTCGCTCCCTCCAGTATGCACTACAAACAAACTCGGTCCCTCCAGTATGCACTACAAACAAACTCGCTCCCTCCAGTATGCACTACAAACAAACTCGCTCCCTCCAGTATGCACTACAAACTCGCTCCCTCCAGTATGCACTACAAACAAACTCGCTCCCCACTCCAATCGCTCCCTCCAGTATACACTACAAAATCGCCCACTCCAATATACACTACAAACTCGCCCCCCCACTCCAAAATACACTACAAACAATCTCACTCCTCCCTGCAAAATACACTACAAACAAACTTACCATATCCTCCTCCATCCCCGTCTCATACACAACAAGCATACATAACATCGCTTCCCCCCTCCCCCATCCCCTATCACCTACATTTGGACCGTCCATTTCTCACCATTCTTTTTTCCTCTCTCTCTAACTCTCTCCCGTTCACACAATCCTACACTAAACACACAAACATTGACGCGTGTACACTCTTTCGCACACACAAACTCATCCTCTCAAACGTACTCTAAGTGCACGCAAACTCATGCCGTTGTTTTTTTGTTGAAAATAGACTCATTGATTTTAGTGTCCATTAGCTGTCAAAAAAGAAAAGACCGCACACCGACTTAGAGAGACGCACAAGCAAGCACGCAAGCTGGTAGATATAAAACAATCACCGTTACAACTGATTCGTGACTGACTTGTCATGCTTCAACAGTCTCGAACACATTGCAGCTGCAGTACGTATTAAATAAATCCTACGCCTTTTCTCATATGCAACCGATTAAATTGACATTGTAGAGAAGTGTGAATGTACCTGGGCCACTGATAAGCAACAGCTGTTTCCAATGCTTCTGACCCAGGAATCGCATGTTTAGAAATTCTTAATAGCATGTGACTGTTCGACATCAGGTGTATGACGCTGGACTCACTGAAATGCGTGTTCTGTAAGGGTATGCTATGTTCGTCATCAGGTGTATGACGCTGGACTCACTGAAATGCGTGTTCTGTAAGGGTACGCTATGTGAGCACCTGGCTGGCACTACCTTCCTGGGTGTCCTGAACATGCAGAGTCAGCACACAAACAAAATTAATAGAGAAAAGGAGAGAGAAAGACTAACAAATTATTGCATAGTGCAGACATTTAAATCAATTAAAGCATTGTTTTTAAAGCATAGATAGATAGATAGATAGATAGATAGATAGATAGATAGATAGATAGATAGATAGATAGATAGATAGATAGATAGATAGATAGATAGATAGATAGATAGATAGATAGATTCATCACACATAACTGTTAAATACTGATGTTCTTGTTCATCGAATCCCAATATACACGCGCGTGCATAAACACAAACACACACATAAACATACTTTTTATTTAAATGAGTATTTTGTCTGTCATAAACTGATTCCTCAGTGTCCATGTTCGCACTTGAATAAAGTGAAGAAAACTCGTTCACTTCCGGCAAGTATACTGTGAAATCGACATTCCAGCAATGAAAAGATGTTAAAAAATAGGCAGAAACCCAACTTAAACTGTGTTTATCTTTCCTAAACGTATATGGTATTTATAAATAAAAGAGTTCTTGTTTAATACACAAATAAAGAAGAAGCCTGCTGTTTACGGAATAGCTTTCAGCAGAGAAAGCAGTACACTGGAATGCGCTACGTCATTCTTCACAGATGTCCACGTGCAGTACACTGGAATGCGTTACGTCATTCTTCACAGATGTCCACGTGCAGTACACTGGAATGCGCTACGTCATTCTTCACAGATGTCCACGTGGGCATGGTCGTCGCAAATAGCCAACTGGGAGTATGGGATGTTTTCAATCTAATACCATTCGTTAAACTATTCATTTTCATTGTAAATTTTCTTTAAATTCTTTTACATTGTTTGCAACTTCACATTTCTTTAATAATTCTAAATATATCCCCGTTCACAAATGATAAATCAGAGAGGGTATACTTTAATAGGGGTGGGGTCATCAAGGAAGAAATAACACCATGGCTAACGGTAGTCAAAGAGCCAAAGCCTAGCCGAGGTTTTATTTGCCAGAAGGAATAAAAACTAACCCTGTATTATTTACTAAGTTTTATATAAATGATAGCGTTTGTAAAAAAAATAAAAATAAATAATGTCTTACTTTATTGAGTAATGGGAATAATTTACCACAAACCTCTTGAGCACAAAATAAACATTGTTAACTGTTACAATCATCACCTTGTTAAGTGTGTGGAAATGTTTATAATTCGTCACTCACTCACTCCCCCCCCCCCCGATTAGTGCACGCCTACTGAGATCCCCCCCTCCAAATCACTCGCAGCCACTTTCACCCACTACGTACACGCGTTTTCCAGTTCCATCTTTTGCCGAAGTATTCGTTCGTTTCATCAAGCACGTCAGTGGGATCTTGAAAACTAAAAGAACACTTAACAAGTGCTCCAGGTACCTTCTCTTTTCCCCAGGGCGATGTTGTAGACTTTTGTGCCAAGGTGTTCTCTCAGCCTCCCCGGCTCTCGTCTCGTTTATCTCCTCTCCCATCAAGCCACGTGACGAGAGTGGGTAAATATATGACGCTCTAGACTTCGCTCTGTCTGTCACAGGCTCTGAGCTGAGATTGACGAGTGCCATTGATCAGGAGGCAGGAAGGGTTTTCGGAGTGTGTGTGGGAAATGTAGGTGAGAAAGTGGGGGATTGTAGGTGCCAAAGCTCCCATTTTCAAATAGCACAAACTTAGACTGGTTTGCTACTCATTTAACAAATTAATTTGTTTGCTGATTTTTTTTTTTAATTAACAGATTTGTTTGTCATGTGATTTTTTTTTCTTTCTTCTGTTGAGTGTTTGTTTCAGTTTCTTTATTTTTCTCTTTGTTTACCCAGTAAGGCTTACTAACTTTGTCGAGAAAATCAATCATGGTTGGCCAATTTAGTTATTAATTTATTAAGTTGATGATTTTAATCGATAAAGTGAAATTTTATATGCATTTTATTTTGAAATTGAGAACTAGAAACTCACTCGTGCACAGTAATGACTTTGCTCGAATCTCTGGCTTGCCGAAGCACACAGGGTATTGAATGGAATTCAATGTCACGCTTTAGAATTTTCCAAAAAACAAGCGCTGACGTCAATGGGCGTGGTGATCGGTATGCAAATTGTGACCTACTAACATTCTCAACGTCAACAAATGACACTCGAGATTTCAGAACTTGCGTTCCTAAACCCTTATCTACAACTGATTTTGCACTCATAATTTAACAATTTAGCTATTTTATTTTATTCAGTGAAATTGCAAACTAACTTTTTAAAAACACAATACATATAAAACCTGATTGTGGGATGGTGGGGACGCAATGGACAATTTGTGGGAGTTGACATGAGTGTTATGGTTGCACATATCATGTGCGCCTTCGTGTCGGTCACTGTGTTGGCGTTTTCAGTCACGTCCACACTGGTCAGTCAATATTAGGTGCACTTTTGTGTGCATGCAATCATCGATGACTACCTTCCTTGCTGGATGGATGGAGCGGGGGGGAGTTGCTAGTCCCACTTCCGACGTGTCACAAGTTCCATGAAAATACGTTGATGGTGTTTCAATAGCTTAAGTGGTGTTACATATTGCTGCCAATCCCTTACACCAAACGTACACCCAGTTAAGACATGGTGTTTCAATAATTTAAATGGTGTAATATATAAAATGCCCCTCCACTACACCAAACGTACACCCAGTTAAGACATGGTGTTTCAATAATTTAGATGGTGTAATATATCAAATGCCCCTCCACTACACTAAACGTACACCCTGTTAAGACATGGTGTTTCAATAATTTAAATGGTGTAATATAAAATGCCCCTCCACTTCACCAAAGATAGATATATATAATTAAAACTTGGTCATACGGTGAATCAATAGTTTAACTGGTGCCAGTTACGGAAATGCCATTCCATTCCATTTCACACATAAAGTTACGACATGATCACATGGTCTGGTCTTGGCACTAAATATTATGTAAAATGTCAATTGCAATATAACTCGACTTCAAACTGACATTTTCCCATTGCCGTACTTTATATCGCCATCTCTTTGCCTAATATTAGTTTATCTTTGATTCTATCCACTGCAAAAACAAACAACAAAAAAAAAAAACAATAAAAAAAACTATTACGAGACTGTTATGTAAATAATCTCTAATTGTTACATCATAAAATTATACGCAACACTAGTTTGCCATCCGCTTATTGAATTTGTTCTTGCTTTATTTGTTCGTACTTTATTTGTTCTTGCATTATTTATTCATGCTTTATTTCGTCTTGCATTATTTGTTGTTGTTTTACTTTGTTCAAAGATGACTTGGCAATGTCAAGTGAAAAACAATTACTACACGATAGTAATTTATCTGTGAGAATATGCAATGCTTTTACTATACATGGGAAAACATAATCTTTGATTTTTATTTCTACATTCGCTCGATACCAATTATATTTGTATGTCTTCAGTTAAATGCGATGATATTTGCGTCATAATTTCCAGAGAAAAACCGAATGACACCCAATATATTCGCTGAACTGGGTTTTGATTTGATTGTATACTGTGCACAACAACAACAACAAAATTATCACCAGCTCAAGAATCAACCACTCTAATTTTGATCTGACTGCATCGAAAAGTTTAATTGGTGGAATTTTGTCCTCCTCCACCCCCCGTTCCCCACCCCCAATCCACTAGGAATGCTGCATTGTGGTTTATGCAGACTATGCTTTAACAAACTTATCCCTTAACTAAGATTAAAAACAGAAATATGATTTCAGCTAAAGTAAGCATTTTATTTTTAAATGAACACAAGTGATTAAAAATAATTTAAAATAGATGTGACTAAAAATATTCAAATGCCGTTCTTCTAAATATACCGTTCACATCTTTCAGGGAAAGTAAGTTCTGCAACACTGACCTTTTCAGGACCGAGGCATATCATCATTGCAAATCATTGTACCAAAGAATGTCACACGGATAATATATCTATAATAATGACTAATGAACATTAATTTATACTAAAGGGTGGGGGTGTCAGAGAGAGAGAGAGAGAGAGTGAGAGAGAGTTCTGAGCTGTTTTTTTTTCTAAACGTTAGCTCTGATAAATGAAAAGAATACTTGTTTTAAGCCAACCCGAGTTTCAATGGCTTAACGCTGGACGACGTGCATGCAACGAAATGGTTAACCTTTATAAAATAAAAAAAAAAGTGGGGTAGTATATATATATATGAATGGCATACACCATTCATGAAGCAAGGGGCAATGAAAGGGTTAACTTGTATTTGCCCTTACCGTTGTGCTATTTCCTCTTCCGAGTTAGAAGAATTCTTCTTCCTGTTATTGGAGTCCCTCAGCTTAGGGCTTCCAGACCGGTTGTTATGTTTTCGTGGACCTCTGGAAGACGCGATGGACGTCGAGATACTCATTCTGGATAGATACCCCGGGGATCAACCACCTGAGAACGCGAGTCGAACAGCACGTGATGCGTTAACTCCTCAAGCAAGCCGCTCAGTGAAAACACAACCTTGTCACAGCCCTGGTTGTGACCCGCTTCGGCTTTCAAAGAGTTCGAATCAGTTAATAGCGGTTCAAATCTCCCTGTACGTGGGCCTGAGAGTAACCAGTGGTTGTTGATGTTACTGTCTCATGAATGAAGAGCCGGCGAAACCGCCCTAAGCTGCTTCCACTGCACTTGGTGTTGGAGCGTGCAGCTACGCTGCTACTGCGATGCGACTTCGCTGCTCGTGAACGGCTACCCTTTCGGCTGGGACGTACGTACGGAGAAGAGGCCAAACATTAAAGTGCCGCGCAGCAGCGCACAGCTGCTGTGTGTGCCGCAGTTATGTTGCTGTTGGCTGATGTTTCATGGCCACAATTTGGCAACGTCTTTTTAAAAAAAATTGTTAAGATTCAGACAACTCTCCTATTTTTTGTTTTAAATTACTTTCCGTTTTATGCTCAGTGGGGCAGTTAAGTGCCAGCTGTTTAGTATGCCTACTAAAAACAGGATTTATTAACTAGTGGAGTGTAAGTACCAATTGCTCAGTATGCCTACTAAAAACAGGATTTATCACGTAGTGGAGTGCAAGTACCAATTGTTTAGCATGCCTACTAAAAACAGGATTTATCACGTAGTGGAGTGTAAGTACCAATTGTTTAGCATGCCTACTAAAAACAGGATTTATCACGTAGTGGAGTGTAAGTACCAATTGTTTAGCATGCCTACTAAAAACAGGATTTATCAAGTAGTGGAGTGTAAGTACTACTAATTGTTTATATGCCTATTAAATGCAGGTTTATTTAAGAAATGGAATTGTAAGTACCAAGTGTTTACTAGGCTTTCTGAAATGCATGTTTAATTAATTTATCGGAGTTATGTTATGAATACTTTGTTGATATAGTTACCTATTTCAAATATAATAATGTTGTTTTAAATTTATTTTGTTTTTAGTAATTCTGCTGTTAGTTGCTGGGAATGGGCGGTTCGTTCTTCTGTGGAATTTTTTTGTTAGATGGTGTTTTCGTTAGTTTATTTGCTATTTATTTTATTTGTTAATTTATTTGCAATTTTGTTTTATTAGCTTTTTGCTCTTTACTTTCTTATGGTCAGTTTGTTGTCTCTGAGATCATTTTAGCCAAGACCTGAATATAAAGACAATAGTCAATAGGATAGTTATTGATTTTAAAGACTGAACGACAAGAGAACATTTCTTAGTCGCACGTGATCAGATTCGGGAATGGTGTCAGGCCATTGGCTGTAAGCAAGATAAAGGCGCGCCCAGTTTTCCTCCGCTACAATTTCATTCAAATACGCACAAGTTTTGCCCACCACGAAGCATCACGTGAAGTTTTTGCCTGATGTTTGCAGTATGCACTAGAGAATATTTGCATAGAAAATCGCGATGGGCGAAAAAGAACGGAAACACATTGAATAAATGCACTCACTACATTTTAATGTCTTGTTCTTATGAAAAATATCGAACTTAAGTGCAAACATCGGGGTTTGGGAGTCCAGGGTCGCTAGCTTATCTCCCCCTACACCTTTCTACCACCTCCGCCCATTTTATTGTGGTAAGGTGACAGCTGTAGGTAAAAGGAGACGTCGACGGTTGAATTATTTCATCGATAAGCCAGTCTCTGTCTCTTCTGATATTTGATGTCATGAGAACCTATCTGTAGCTGACTTCTGATATTTGATGTCATGAGAACCTATCTGTAGCTGACTTCTGATATTTGATGTCATGACTGTAGCTGACTTCTGATATTTGATGTCATGACTGTAGCTGACTTCTGATATTTGATGTCATGAGAACCTATCTGTAGCTGACTTCTGATATTTGATGTTATGAGAACCTATCTGTAGCTGACTTCTGATATTTGATGTCATGAGAACCTATCTGTAGCTGACTTCTGATATTTGATGTCATGAGAACCTATCTGTAGCTGACTTCTGATATTTGATGTCATGAGAACCTATCTGTAGCTGACTTCTGATATCTGATGTTACATGGGCCAGTAACTAGCAATCTTCTTTTGTTTAGTATTACATGGGCCAAACTGTAGATATCTTCTGATGTTTGATTTTTACATGGGCCAATCACTAGACGTCTTCTGATGTTTGATTATTATATGGGCCAATCACTAGACGTCTTCTGATGTTTGATTATTACACGGTCGAACTGTAAATATCTTCTGAATTTGGATATTACTTGTGTCGCGCTGTAATCATCTTCTGATAATGATGTTTGTGCATGACCCAAATTTTGCTGTCTTCATGGTTTTGATATTACATGACCCGTTTGTAGATTAAACCTGATGTGTGATATTAAGTGGGCTAATATGTAGCTGTCTTCTGATGGAATAATACAATAGTCTGTAGCTTTGTGATGATTTCATATTACATATGCCATTTGCAGATTTCTACTTATTTTTTAATATTACATGGGCCAATCTGTATCTATCCTAGGACGCAAGAGGTCACGAGAGTCAACTTGTAGCTGTCTTCTGGAGCGTTGTATTATATGAGTACAGCACACGAAGATTCCAGAACATTCCATGTGATGAGCTTTGATAGTACATGCAAAGTTCTGGACAATTCCCCACTGTATGCTTTGCGAGCGCTGCGACGATTCTGGAACAGTTGTGTAATGTGCCTAGAAGGGGATTGTTGGGCCATCGCCTAATAAAAAAGAAAGTGACTTGTTGTAAACCATGTGATCGTGAACATGTGCCAGCAACAAGCGCCACCATTGAAAATAATTATCTCTCTGAAATTCCACATCAAACAAAAGACGATAACTACATATATCTCACCTGACATCACACATCAGACATAAGACGATAACTACACATATCTCACCTGACATCAAGCATCAGACATAAGACGATAACTACACATATCTCACCTGACATCAAGCATCAGACACAAGACGACAACTACCTATATCTCACCTGACATCAAGCATCAGACATAAGATAACTACACATATCTCACCTGACATCAAGCATCAGACATAAGATAACTACATATATCTCACCTGACATCAAACATCAGACACAAGACGACAACTACATATATCTCACCTGACATCAAACATCAGACATAAGACACCTATATCTCATGCATGACTGACGTGCTAATGGCGTTTGACATCTTGTGTGCCATTCTGAACTATTACTAAGACTTGCAGAGGGAGAAAAAGAGAAGAAACAAATGTGAAATTTAACCTAAAGTCTATTTTTCACATACTATTAATACATAAATAAATAAAACACACACAAAACGAAAATCGCGCTTCCTCATCTGAAACAGTGGTAGCACACTCAAATCATTTTGAGAGTTACTGAGGTCACTGAGGATGAGAGTCAGTGAGGTCACTGAGGTTGAGAGTCAGTGAGGTCACTGAGGTTGAATGCCAAAGCCTATACGATTCTAACCATCATCCATGGGGTTAATATTTTAACCTACTTGCAGACGTCAGTGCTACCTAAATCCCACCAGTTTTCCAACAGAATATTTGCTGTTGTAAAGTTTGGAGCTCCAGCGATACTAAAGTCGAAACCTAGCCAAACCAAAAGCGCTAAAAATAGAAATGAAACAAATTATATCTGTAATATCAATTTCATTCTTTTGTAGTTTTGTTTCGTTGGGTTTGGTGTTGTTGTTTTTGTTTGGGTATTTCCTAATAAGTACCCGAAATTCAGGTCGAGCGTTGTGGATGAAATATTAGAACGGTTCCTTGGGCATACCAGATCAGAGTAAAAGAATTGGCGCCGACTCCGAGTTTCTGCTAGGAAGACGTGCAATTCCAGAGGAAATCTGTCAGCGGAATGGAGGAGGGAAGGCGGTGGGGTGGATGAGATAAAGGTGAAGTGCGAAATCTTTACTAAAGCACATATGGCATTTGCTAATGTAAACTAAGCTGTGACTGATCGGGCGGTATACGTGACGTGAAGTATTGCTTCGGGAGTTATTGTAGTGTCAGTGTATTGTTGTGGTGTTTGGGTAACCATGAGCAAGATATGTATACGTACTCTGTAGGTGCATGATGTACTGTATAGGTGCATGGTGAACTCTGAATGGTGCATGCCAGCTAATCAGTATCCGATCAGTGAGTTTGTTTACACTCTAATGCGACAGCAAAGCTGATTGCTGAATTACGACACTTGACAAATCGGTACACGGAATGTCCGTTTAGTTTTGTTAGATTAAAGATTAAAATATATGGTACATAAATGGGTAATTGCTGGCTTCTACAATCAGCAGCTTTGTAGAATCAAAAACTAGATAAAAATGTCAAACAATAAAATATTTTATTTTAATACAATCATATTTTGGGTTTAAGAATAAAAGAGTAGTAAAGTGCTTACATAAATTTCAAACCGCAATGCAGACTATTTACTTGACAATTTAATAAACTAATTTCAATTTTAAACAGGGTCTCTCCTGAAATTACTTATGAACGCTTTCGAAATAAAATTACGACTTATAACGAAATTTTCAGTCAATTACATTCATTAAATCTCCCAGCCCAAACAGGATGCAGCCAAACTTCTACTTCCTGTTTATGGACGTGACCTTTCCGCTGGTCTGCCAGACTCTCGTAATGATATACAACTGTACAGAGTGAGAACAGAAGTGCTTTTTGGTTACAGAAGAATATCTATCTACCTACCTATCTATCTATCTATCTGTCTGTCTGTCTGCTATGTATTAGATACACATGGTGACAAGGGTTTTATGTTTATTAGTTATTTCCGGTTAATTGTAATGTTGCTTTTTATTTGTCTTGATTTTCATCTGGGATATTTCTGTTGCTGTTGTTTATTTGATTGTATTTGTTGTGGCATGTTCCATTGGGTCAGATGCAGTAAGAAGATTCGTTCGAGATGCCCCCCCCCTCCCCACGCCCGGTGGGGTGGGCGGGTTGACTTTGCACGCTGTGTGCGTTAGCTCGTCAAAATCCCATGGCATGTACGAAAGATAAAAATAAATAAAAACAATGACAAATTTGTAGAAGACAAAACTCAGCACAATACTTAGTGAGAATTCCAAGAAGAACATCTTCAACTATGAAATAGACTCTACAGTGGCATTACCGAGACGAGACAATTCTAAGTCTTTTCAATCAGCCCTGTGGAGAAATTCGAGTCCGACTTCTAATGGGGTCTGAAAGCCACTAATTTACTTATGCATGTTACGTATCATTTGAGCTAGGGCACGATTCTTTAGGAGAACTCTTCACTCCAGATAATTAAACTGTAATCTCGCGTTCCACATACTCATTCCTCGTTCCACGTGGCCACTTTGTAATGATTAACTCAATTAGCAGCACTTCCTTATTCAGTCGGTATTCACCGCTACCCAGTGGGAAATGGTAATTCTTGTCTTTGCTTATGCTTATGTCCATTATAATGTACAGTGGGGAGGTGGGATTTTTCCTTATGTTTTAAAGAATTTGGTGAACTGCTATTTCTACAACAAGTAATGCGCTGGTGGTGCCTGCTAGGCGTTGACCAAATGCGGTTCAAATCCACACGAGAGTGCTTAGAACGAGAGGTGCTGAATTGGTAGCTATAGTTTAGTATTACAATTTATCCAGTAGTTTAAATTCTTAAAAATTAGTTCACTTACTCTATGGGTTGTTTTTTTCAACTTAGAGGGTGGACTTGTTTGTTTTAGTTATTTAATTTATTAGTAAATTGTTGCTGACTATAACTAAATTATATCGCCGAGGGTGAATGTGTTAGAAGAAGCCCACATTAGTATAGCGAGTATGTGTTAGAAGAAGCCCACATTAGTATAGCGAGTATGTGTTAGAGAAGCCCACATTAGTATAGCGAGTATGTGTTAGAGAAGCCCACATTAGTATAGCGAGTATGTGTTAGAGAAGCCCACATTAGTATAGCGAGTATGTGCTAGAGAAGCCCACATTAGTATAGCGAGTATGTGTTGGAGAAGCCCGCATTAGTATAGCGAATATGTGTTAGAGAGACACACATTAGTATAGCGAGTATGTGTTAGAGCAGGGGTCGGGAACCTATGGCTCGCGAGCCAGATGTGGCTCTATTGATGGCTGCAACTGGCTCTCAGACAAATGTTCGATTATAAAAAAAAAACAGTGAGTTTTCCCAGTCTTACGCCTCCATAAAGAGACATCCGTTAATGATAAGGCTTAGAGACTGATGAAATACCTTGTTTACTCCTTCAGAGAAACAGGCTAAAACCAGAGGTGAAGGTCGCATCAAAAGTCGGATACTAACTATCCATGTACGGTCACTTGTTTTCAGATAATGTGACGTAGCGCTAAGTTGTGAATTGACCTCTACTTTCATTCATTATAGACCCCTGAATGAACGGGCCACGTTAGACGCACACCTGCATTGCACCCGATTTACATGGGTAAAATTAGAGCGTCCATTCATTACTAGGACTGGATCTATCACAACACAACATAGTGGTAATATCTTGATTTCTCTGTGTTGAGTTGAATTAATTCTATATATTTTGTATTGTGAATGTATGTAGAATTTTCTTGTGCATTTTATTGCTGATTGATAATATATTTTCTACAAAGCTAAGTGGCACAGGGATTGTAATAGGGTCGGGGCAAATTATACAGTATAATTCCTTGGACTTGCCAGTCTCCGATAGCTGGCACTTTTAGGGTCCGTGGTTTACGACCGTGTCAGCGCGGCATGGCTGACCCTTTCTACGGACATTGCACGCACAGCTGGACCACCCAAGCGCTACGTGCGTACATAGTACATAACGGTTCTCTGTCCGAATTCATGAGTCTTTATAAACCAGGTTTGAATGTTAATCGGTACTCTGCGAGGAACAACCGCTTTGGAACATTGTCCGGCGGCATCAATTATTCCGCGAGTCAATCAGCTGATAAGCCTAACCCGCTGTGTCGATAACCTTCGTGTATTGAACAAGGTAAACACATCGATTTCTTAAATTATAACTTGCATTTTATTTAAGTTATCATTGTGTGAATGTGCGAGATTGTTAATGTAGAAATTATATCTTTACTGCAACCTTCTCTAGACACGTGGCTTGGTAACAGTATGGCTAAACTAGAAACATTACATTCTTTACAGTAATTGTCGAATTGTGAGACAATGGTTTATAATGCTAAATTAACGGAATTGTAACCACAGAACGTTGGTGCACGTTCATATGATTCTTTTTATGTAAAGAGTCCTTGATGTAAAGTTTGTAAACAATGTGTATAATCGCGTTTATACTTGTAACGCGTATGTGCGTGATTTTAATTTATATTCACTTTCTTTGTAAAATCTAAATGTTTTCTTTGAATGATTTAAATTCTCTTGCATGAGCAATGTCGCATTTTAATTGTAACACGCTTGAGCGTGATGTTGATTGTATTTTCATTATTATATTCAAACTATTGAATGTGAAGTCACACAGGTTTATCTGTCACTGAATTTCGTGTCCTAACTACGAGGTTAAATTTAGTCAGACTGAAGGATAAATCTGGGCAGCCGGCCTGTTTCAGAATAAGCGAGGAGATTTAATTAATCTAAATCCTGAAATTTAATTAATCTACATCTTTATTCTGGAGCAGGGTCTTTAAATAAATGCTAGCATGTAACAGCGATATTACATTTGTAGTAGTGGTGAAGACACCATGTGTATGCAATTGAACTACCGTTGATTAATTGTTATTACGGGAGAGTCAAAACCCGCCACGTATTCATTAGTTAAATTGTATTACTAGCAACTTTGGATTAATGGAGAAATATCAGAACACAACATAGTGGTAATATCTTGATTTCTCTGTGTTGAGTTGAATTAATTCTATATATTTTGTATTGTGAATGTATGTAGAATTTTCTTGTGCATTTTATTGCTGATTGATAATATATTTTCTACAAAGCTAAGTGGCACAGCGATATTACATTTGTAGTAGTGGTGAGGACACCACGTGTATGTAATTGAACTACCGTTGATTAATTATTATCACGGGAGAGTCAAAACCCGCCACGTATTCATTAGTTAAATCGTATTACTAGCAACTCTGGATTAATGGAGAAATATATTGTAAAGATTTAGAATTT
The DNA here is from genome assembly GCA_028829895.1 of Sinotaia quadrata. Taxonomy (NCBI): domain Eukaryota; kingdom Metazoa; phylum Mollusca; class Gastropoda; order Architaenioglossa; family Viviparidae; genus Sinotaia; species Sinotaia quadrata. The sequence goes on from CM054178.1 coordinate 122,692,199, forward strand.
TAGATGTTTGGATTTTCACATAATGTAAATTGTAAGTTAGTGGAAATTGTAAAGAATGATTAATGCTGCTGTTATAAGGCCCATATAAATCATTATTGTCACACGAGTCTGAAACATGATTAACTATGCATTGCAGCCGGTTCCTGAGTTCACCTTATAACTCAGACTTCAACTGCTAGCTGTTCCTTGGTGGAAGTCCAACCTTACTAAAAGCGTGGATTTCTATGGAAAAGTGACAAAAATACATGTCATTGTGTCTATATCTGACATTGTTCAACTGGGGCTGCCATATATAGCTTTCGAAAATAGCGGCCGATGTGTGTATGTGCAAAAGGGTCCGCACAACAGATTGTCGTCGGATCAGAAAGTTTCGTTTAAATCGCGTGGTCAGCTAACTAATTTTAGAAACCCTTTTGACAAGATGGCTAAAAGAAAGAAAGACGATGAGTATCGTACTTTTCAGCAGGAATGGACAGAGGAATTTGCCTTTGTGGAGAGAACGGGTTCTGGAGTGTGTCTAATATGCAGTGATAAAATTGCATCTATGAAACGGTCAAATGTAAAGCGACACTTCGAGACACGCCATTCTACATTTGCATCGAAATATCCTGCGGGAGACAGCAGGAAGAAAGCATGTCAAGAACTGCTATCAAGAGTGCAAGCTAGTCAGCATCAAATCCGTGTTTGGACCCAACAAGGTGACTTGAATTCGGCTAGCTTTGCTGGCGCTTTAGCTATTGTGAGAAACGGAAAGCCATTCACAGATGGGGAGTATGCCAAAGCATTCATGCTTGATGTTGCCAATGAACTTTTTGATGACTTTTCGGATAAGGACAAAATAATTAAACGGATAAAAGACATGCCTCTGTCAGCAAGAACTGTTCACGATCGTAACATCATGATGTCAAATCAAATTGAGGCAATGCAAGTCAAGGACATAAATGCGGCACCATTTTTTTCTCTCGCTTTGGATGAGTCAACAGACGTCAGTAATTTATCCCAGTTCAGGGTGGTTGCAAGGTATGTTGTCGGTGATACACTACATGAGGAAAGTCTTGCTGTGTTGTCTATGAAAGGCACAACAAGAGGGCAGGATTTGTTCGAGTCCTTCACTGAGTTCGCTAAAGAAAAAAATCTACCGATGAATAAACTTGTTTCGGTGTGCACTGATGGTGCTCCGTGCATGGTTGGGAAAAGCAGAGGATTTGTCGCTCTTCTTTGTGAGCATGAAAACAGACGCATCATAAGCTTTCATTGCATCCTCCATCAAGAGGCGCTTTGTGCTCAGATGTGTGGCGAACAGCTTGGTGAGGTGATGTCACTGGTGGTTCGGGTAGTCAACTTTATTGTTGCCCGAGCATTAAATGATCGCCAGTTCAAAACACTGCTTGATGAGGTTGGGAATAATTATCCTGGTCTGCTTCTGCACAGCAACGTGCGTTGGTTGTCAAGGGGGAAGGTGCTCAGCCGATTTGCGGCTTGTCTGAGCGAAATCCGGACTTTTCTTGAAATGAAGAATGTCGAGCATCCCGAGTTATCTGACACTGAGTGGCTTCTGAAGTTCTATTATCTCGTAGACATGACTGAACATCTAAATCAGCTCAATGTGAAAATGCAAGGCGTTGGAAACACAATCTTATCCCTGCAACAAGCAGTGTTTGCATTTGAAAACAAGCTAGAACTCTTCATCACCGACATTGAAACAGGTCGTTTACTACACTTTGAAAAACTGGGAGAGTTCAAAGATATGTGCACATCAAGTGACCCTGCTCAACATCTTAATCTTCAGCAGCTAGCAGGCTTCACGTCTAATCTCCTGCAGTCATTTAAAGCGCGCTTTGGAGAATTTCGCGAGCACACCCGTCTTTTTAAGTTCATCACCCATCCACACGAGTGTGCAGTGGACAGCACTGACCTGAGTTGCATCCCCGGTGTCTCCGTCAGAGATTTTGAGCTCCAAGCTGCTGACCTGAAGGCCTCAGACATGTGGGTGAATAAGTTAAAGTCACTGAATGAAGATTTGGAAAGACTTGCACGACAGCAAGCAGAGTTGGCGAGCCAACACAAGTGGGCAGAAATTAAAAAACTTCAACACGCAGACCAGCTGATTGTCAAAACTTGGAACGCGCTTCCCGTCACATACCATACACTGCAGCGTGTGAGTATTGCTGTACTGACAATGTTTGGCTCTACGTATGCATGCGAGCAGTCTTTCTCACATCTAAAGAACATTAAGACCAACCTGCGATCACGTTTAACGGATGGAAGTCTCAACGCCTGCATGAAGCTTAACCTCACCACGTATCAACCAGACTACAAAGCCATCAACAAAGCCATGCAGCACCAGAAGTCGCATTAATGGGAAGAAATTCTCATTATTGATTAGCAACAGCATAATAATGTTATTAAAAAGAATTAGAGACATAATTATTGTACTTTTAGTGTGGAAATTACACAAAATTACACATTTACTTGAATTTTTAGTTTTAAACATAATGTATGGCTCTCACAGAATTACTTTTCAAAATATGTTGTGTCCATGGCTCTCTCAGACAAAAAGGTTCCCGACCCCTGTGTTAGAGAGACACACATTAGTATAGCGAGTATGTGTTAGAGAAGCCCACATTAGTATAGTGAGTATGTGTTAGAGAGACACACATTAGTATAGCGAGTATGTGTTAGAGAAGCCCACATTAGTATAGTGAGTATGTGTTAGAGAAGTCCACATTAGTACAGCGAGTAAATATTTTTATTTTTAGTGCCTTGATCCCCATACCTTACATGACAGTGAATTTATTCATTTAAACTTTTAATATTTTTTTTAATTTTCTGCTGCTGTGGTGTGTGCATGAGAGAAAGTGTGTGTGTGTTTGTGTGTGTGTGTGTGTGTGTGTGTGTGTGTGCGCGCGCGCGCGCGCATATATATATATGTGGGTGTGTGTGAGTGGGAGAAAGGGACACAGAGAGTGTGTGTATGTGTGTGTGTGTGTAAATGTTAGGCATGGTAGATTTATTCCACACACACACATTGATGACGTGTCACGCAAACTACCCCAACATGCAGACCATATATTACAAATAACATATAGGTTTATACTAATAACCATGTCAAGGACAATCTTATTAAGCCCACTAGTCTAATCCAACCCACTTACGAGTTTCGTGAAGATATTTACGAACAGACCAACACACTTGTATACTTTTATTCATTATTGGTTAAGCCCAAGAATATTTTCACAAACAGGTCTGTGCCTCGTTCAACCACAATACACTCTCTTTCTCTCTCTCGAAAACTCAAGTACGATGCATAAAAGTTCAAAAATAAATAAATAAATACAAATGTGGATTTGGTCAGAATTCATTTTCACTTTAACGAAGCGTATAATCGATTCGATATAATAATATTTTCAGGCAAGCAGTTCCTCTTAATTGTTTTGACATTATTTTTTGTGTGTTAGATAACACTAATCTGTTTTTCACAGAGCAGAAATGTCCTTGATAATTTGCCTGATGGACCGTGAAGGCGCCATCTTGACTCACAGTCCTGCCTTCTTCAATTCTAAAGCTGGATTTTGTCTTTTAGTCCTGACTTTTTCAGTATTTTCCACAGACTTCAACGTTCTGCAAAATAGTCACGTGACCAGAACGCAGTATGGAAAGAAGGAAGGAAGGAATCAGTCTGAAAATAATGCTGTTGTTCCAGGTACTTACGGACGCTTTTAGAAGTTTCAATAATAATTTTTTACCATTATAACCTGTCAAAAATTTTAACAATGAATTTTTTTGTAATTATCACTGCATTTTCTTCCAACAGTTATAGAATATTATATTTAGTTCACAATATCTGCTTCCGTACATTTTATTTTTATTAATCAAAAAGCATTTACAGTCCGTGTGGCAGCCAGCATATCAATTTTTGTACCAAATCAAAGATACATTGTTTACAAAAAATAGATTTTCTGCAAAATGAATGTCCATTCGTATCTAAGCATTCCAAATAAGTGTAGATTAACAAAAAGTACCATGAAATAGTTCATATCAAATAATATATAATCAAAATAATCTTAAGTAAACAAATAGATGTACAGTTACCACATTTTAGTTACCACAGGCAAAACAAATAGATGTACATAGTTATAACAGGTAAGCAATAAGATGTATAGATACCACAGGTAAACAATGAGATGCATAGTTACCAAATGTAAACAATCAGAAGTATAGTTACCACAGGCAAAACAAATAGATGTACATAGTTATAACAGGTAAGCAATAAGATGTATAGATACCACAGGTAAACAATGAGATGCATAGTTACCATATATAAACAATCAGAAGTATAGTTACCATAGGTAAACAAATAGATGCATAGCTAGTTTTTTAAACAATCAAACAAACACGCGAGCAGCCAGAAGCATAATCCGGGTATGAACGCGACCAAAACCATAGTAAACACACTTGAGCTTTCTGCTACTTTAGCTCAGCTAACAGACTCAGCTCATCTCTCCAATACGGTATTAGAAGGTGATTTATGGGGCGCGGGGGGTGGGGGTGGTGGGGATAAACACACCACCTAACATTTTTCCACATGAACTGCTTGGTGCTTGAGTAACCATGATCTCTTAGCTCACTTCGGGAATTGTAATATCTTGGTGCTTGAGTAACCATGATCTCTTAGTTCACTTCGGGAATTGTAATATCTTGGTGCTTGAGTAACCATGATCTCTTAGCTCACTTTGGGAATTGTAATATCTTGGTGCTTGAGTAACCATGATCTCTTAGCTCACTTTGGGAATTGTAATATCTTGGTGCTTGAGTAACCATGATCTCTTAGCTCACTTTGGGAATTGTAATATCTTGGTGCTTGAGTAACCATGATCTCTTAGCTCACTTCGGGAATTGTAATATCTGTTCTTAAAGAGTACTGTGTGGTTGTACGATTTTTACACTGACCTTCACATTTACTCTGTGCTGTATGAATACCTCTCAATATGTCCTGTTAGTTTACAACAGAAGTTAAGTGTAGTCTTCTTGACCGGAATCGTGTGACTCATTCACGTTCCTTGCAGAATCAAACTCACGTACTCGAATAACAGGTTAGTTGCACATAATATATAAATATTGAATTATTTAATTTTTATTCATTCATAATATAACAATATTGACCCAAGGTTATTTCGCAGTAAATAGTTGGCTCTACAACAGTATACATGAGTTAGTTCGCGTAGCCAAAGACAGAACATAAATAAAAGGATTTGGATCTATATTAGGCCTACATGTGTCCAGCTTTTCAATTCTTTTTTTCAATTTTCCTAATTTGGGGCACTGTTTTGAATGAGCACTCTGCTATAAACCTACATATATTGCAAAACTGGATTTTCCTGTTCTGTTTTTTTTATAAAATTATATATATTTGTATTTTATTTAATTCCACAGACGATGGTAGACTCAAGTGTGGAGTTACATCAGCAGTTAACTGCTCACTGCATAACCTCTCTTTATGCGTGATGCAGTGGTCTGATGCACACGTCTCTCTGCGGCAGTTTTCGATGCAGACGACAGATGGACTTATTCAGTTTGCTGCAACAGGATGCACGTCTGGAAGAGTGCCCTCCCTTTTCCTTTAGTTCTGTGTTATAATCGATATGATGGGAGAGTGCCCTCCCTTTTCTCTTTGTTATAATCACTATGCTTCAATATAGACACGGCCAGAAAACGATAATAGTCGTCTGCCGCACATATGTTCACATCCCAGCAGCAAACTGCTCAGCATGTGGAATGAACACCCAGACCTCTTCTTCCGCTTCTGATTGCTGAGCTGGATTTCCTTGTACCCCACCTGTTGTACTGTTGCGTTCCTTACAGCCGTTTTGTAAATAAAGAGAACCGTTTGGTGGAGTTTTCTGTGTTGCAGAGGTCAGTGATCTGCCGGTACGCCAGTGCACTTTAACCTTTGAGGAGTCTCAGATATGGAATGCGTAGAAATGGCATCGCTGACAACTTGCCTAGTCGCTCGACTATTCCATTCACCTGATGAATGTTGTTTTTATCAAACTGACTAAATCTTAGCTATTAGCTCGACTGTACCATTCATCTGATGAATGTTGCTTTAAACAAACACACTGTCTTACCTGTTAGCTCGACTGTTCCATTCATCTGATGAATGTTGCTTTTATCAAACACACTGTCTTAGCTGTTAGCTCGACTGTTCCATTCATCTGATGAATGTTGCTTGTATAATACTCACTAGGTATAAGCTACTAGCCCGACTATTCCAATAATTTTATGTTGTTTTTATCATTGTGCCGTACTAGTAGTTACTAAATTCGCCTTATCATACTCAGTGTGATTTAAGTAATTTACTCGATATTCTAATGACAGTAACTAAATTTGCCTTATCATACTCAGTGTGATTTAAGTAATTTTCTCGATATTTCCAATGACAGTAACTAATGCTGCTTTTATCAAACTGTGTCTTAACTACTAGCTCAACATTCCATTTAAATTATGAATCTGTTATCATACTTACTGTCTTAACTATAACTAGATCGATTTTCTTAGTCAATGCTGCTTTTGTCATACTCATTGGTTCTTAACTAACTAGCTCGACTATTTCATTTCCGTCTGAATGCTGCTTTACTAATTCCGCTAGACCATTCACCTTATAAATGTTGCTGCCATCATAACACTCAGTGTCTTAGCTAGTATTAAGAATTTGCTTTTATCGTACTCACGGTCACATTGAACTAGCTCCACACTTCCGGAGAGCGTATATGTGCAATGTGGTTTGCTATTCTCAGTAGATATGGTCTGTTATTGATCAGTAGATAAAAACTGATATTTATTACAAGCTGTTTCCCTTCTGTGTACCGGTACTGCTGAATATAATGGGCAACGGTAGTTTTTATTTACTTTGTTGAAAATAAAGTTGTGGCCGTAATGTAATCTCGATAGAGTAGATACATTATGTACATTATGTCATTTCAGTTATGTAATCTAGCAAACATCAAAGAAATTAGTCGATTAGTCTGCATATTAAATTCATTTAATTATCTCTCCATATATAGATATAAAACACATCAATACAAGATATGAATGTTCTCCAATTGCAAATAACAGAACTAAACTAAATATTAAAAGGCATAAGTATTTATTAATCTGTTAATAATACCCCTATAGATGCTGTACTTATACAAACCGTAAGCTCTCAAATATTGTTTTAATCTCGCCTTTCTTTTCCGCCATTACTCTGTCTCTGTGCCCTCTTTTTTTTTCTTCCTCCCCCCCCCCCCCCCCATCTCTTCCTCTCTCTGAGGCCTAAAACTTAAAAAGAAAGAAATAACTGTCAGTGCTTCTGTCGCTGTTTTGTACAGTAAAAGTGTTACTGAATCCTGTAATCGGCACATAAATTTTCATTGTCTGTGTTTACAGATTCTAATCAATGTGCGGCAACACCCTCCACCCACAAACTGTCTTATTAACGTTGATGCACATCTTAAAATACAGTTTCGGTTGAGTCTACCGTATGAGGTTACTTCCGCTGAGGGTCCTTCATGTGGGTTGTTTGCACTTTTGATTACTTCCGCTCTCGGTCCTTCATTTGAGTTGTCTACCTTGTTTTTTAATTCTGATAATGGTTCTATAAGTACATTATCTACCTTTTCTCAGTAATTACTTCCGCTCTCTTGTCTGTTTAATTCTGATAATGGTCCTATAAGTACATTATCTACCTTTTCTCAGTAATTACTTCCGCAAGCATTCAATTGAATTGCAACATACGTACGCTCTCTATGTACAGCTAAAAAAAATTTTTTTAGTACAATATGATTTTAAATTATTAAAGTAGCCAACTTTGAATTTAAATGTGGCCGAAACTATGTACTAAACAAGCGACAACTTTTCGGTGCTATAGAAGGAGCTTGATGTTTCCTTTCTTCCTTTCTTTTTTCTACAAGTTGAACAAGTTGTACAAGCATATGCCGTTAATTATTTTATTGGGAAGACATCTTTCAAATTTAAAATTGGCTTTAAATTAGCGATCACACCGTGAGCCGGAAGTTTCAGATTTGAGCGGAAGCAGTTGCTTTCTTTCGTTTCGTTTTGATTTTTAAAAAAATATTTACGAATTGTTAATGTTGTAATGCATAGTTGTTTTTTTTTAATCGGGATTTTGTCCCATTGATGACTCGACGCTTTCAAATTTAAACTATAAGTGCAGTGACTGGTTTCCAGACGTTCTGTCTTTCGTCTCAAGGTACCGTCTGTCATGTGGCCTTGACGAGATCAACATAGTCTTTCTTTGACCAGATCGATTTTTGAAACCATTTAGAAAGGAAGTAAGAAAAATATTTAACATGCGTTTTACCCCACACATTTTTTTTCAAACATTTAAAACAAAATGAATGGGCATTAATTTTGAATGGTCTTTCAAAACTCTATTTTTGTCTGAATATTCCTGTAATATTGAATCGGTCTTAATGATTTTGATACAAAATACTTCTTTTCTTTCTTTCTTTCTTTCTTTCTTTCTTTCTTTCTTTCTTTCTTTCTTTCTTTCTTTCTTTTTTTCTTTCTTTCTTTCTTTCTTTCTTTCTTTCAGTCTGTCTGTCTTTCTTTCTTTCTTTCTCTTTTACATTCCTTATATACTTTCTTTATATTATAAATTCCTTTTTCCTTTCTTTCCTTAATTCATTTTCTTAATTTTTCTGCCCTCCTTTCTTTCATAAAAAAATCTTCCTTCTTTCATTTGTCTTTTCTTTCTTTCTTGTTTCTACCTTTCTCTTCTTCTTTTTCTTTTTCCTTCTGTCTTTCATCCTTTCCTCTAAATATATCATCGCTTTCTTTCCTTCTTTCCTTCATTCCTTCCTTCGATGTTTTTTCTTTCCTTTCTTTTATTTCCGTAAGTCCTCCTTCTTTTCTTTATATTATTATTTGCTCTTTCTTTTTCCTTCTTTCCTTTTATTATATTATTAAATTTTCTTTTTATTTTTCTTCTCTTTTGTTTCTTTCTTTTACCTTTCTTCCTTTTATCTTTTTTCCTTTATTCTTCCTTCCCTCTTGCTTTCTTCCTTTTTTCATTCCTTCAGCTTTTCCCTTCTTTTATCATTGCTTTTTAATTATAATTATTTATCTTTGTCTTTGTTTTACTCCTTCTTTCATTTATTTATTAATTTTTCTTTCTTTCTTTCATTCATGAAAAATAAGAATTTACAAGAATTCGGAAGGAGAGGTGGCTCAGAAAATGATTACGTTTACAACTGTTTTCATTTTCAAATAACATTGGAGAATGGAGAGAATGGAAATATTTGTGCAGTTGATTATTGCTTTTAATGTCCGTGTCATTGTTTTTCAGTGCTGATTGTCTTTAAACTGGTAGTCAAAGAGAAAAAACATTTATACGCATTATGTTTTGTCTGCTTGTTTCTTTTTCTTTTTTTTTAAATACCTTTTTTTCTGTTTTGTTCCCTTTGAGTGTCATATGCTGTGTGCAGGGTTTCCATCCCTTGTCCCCAGTGGGTGTCATATTGCATTACATTATTTTCATCCTTGTTCCCAGCGAGCTTCATATGTACAGTGTTTTCATCCCTTGTTCCCAGCGACCATCATATGTACAGTGTTGTTTTCATCCCTTGTTTCCAGCGAGCATCATATGTACAGTGTTGTTTTCATCCCTTGTTCCCAGCGAGCGTCTTATGTACAATGTTGTTTTCATCCCTTGTTCCCAGCGAGCATCAAATGTACAGTGTTGTTTTCATCCCTTGTTCCCAGCGAGCATCATATGTACAGTGTTGTTTTCATCCCTTGTTCCCAGCGAGCGTCATATGTACAGTGTTGTTTTCATCCCTTGTTCCCAGCGAGCGTCATATGTACAGTGTTGTTTTCATCCCTTGTTCCCAGCGAGCGTCATATGTAATGTGTTGTTTTCATCCCTTGTTCCCAGCGAGCGTCATATGTAATGTGTTGTTTTCATCCCTTTTTCCCAGCGAGCGTCATATGTAATGTGTTGTTTTTCATCCCTTGGTCCCAGCGAGCGTCATATGTAATGTGTTGTTTTCATCCCTTGGTCCCAGCGAGCGTCATGTGTAATGTGTTGTTTTCGTCCCTTGGTCCCACGACAGAAGAGCAATGCTGATAGAGGATGGATGTACGTACATACCAGTGCAGTAGAAAGCTACACACACGCATGCACATGCATACAATTTACGCTCCTATACACACTCTCATTCATTCTCAGGCACATCTACAACACATTTACAACACATCTACAACACCGACATGTCCACATACAGAGTCACTCACAATAAACGCCTGCTCACAGATCTAAGTACACAAACATCCCCACGCCCACACAACTTCAGACAATCTAATATATCATAGTCATAGTGCGCTAGAATGTATTAGTCGGTCAATGCAGGCGGCGAAGACAGAATACACACACACACACACACACACACACACACACACACACACACACACACACACACACACACACACACACACACACACAAGCATACACATACACACAGACACTTCCAACGCCTTAACATCTCGTTCATGGCGTCAGAATGTATTAGTCAGTCAATGCAGACAACGAAGACAGAATACATGCACCCACCCTCCTAACCCACCCACCATCACCCCAAGCACACGCGCACAAGCTGTCGGTGAAGATCGTCTGAAGATAACTTCCACAGGCTGACAGACAAGACAGTGTCGAATTTGGACGTTTCGGTAATAGATAGTTATCTAGCTTTTTATCTCCAAGGCTTTTGACGATGTAGATTTCAACATAAATGCAAAGACCACTATAATGACATAACGCAACATACGTCATTACAATAACAATAATCTGTTAAAGTAATCGTAGGAGTGAGTCTTTATATTGCTAGTACTGCATGTCTCTACAGTAACAATGATATCGGTAGAAACAGTCGAGTGATGGCGATGATATGATGATGCTGATACACTAAATTAAAGAACATTTATGTGTTTTGCACCTGAAAAAGCGCCAAAATATTATATGGATTATGTTCTGTAAAAAACACAAACATTGATAAACAAGACGAGAGGGTCCGCGGTCGGGTGCCAACGAAAAATCGCCTGAGAGACATGGATGCATTCACAGTATATAACTTAGTAAAATAATGCATAGAAAAAAAATGTCTTTATATTAGCACACATAAGCTACACATACACACACAAATATGTGCGCATACACTCACATACAGACATACATAGATATGCTACACACATTATATATATAGATGCTTAAGAGCGTATGTATATATATGTTTGTGTATATGTATTTACACACACATATACACACATACACATGCATAAACATACACACACATACACCCACCCACCCACACGTGCATATATTTACATAATGTGTAAAAGAAATAGCCAAAAGTCCGAAAATGTCAACAGCTTCCGTGCAAAATGCATGGCCCAAATATTTCCAGCACTTTGCATATCTGTCTAGCTGAATGGTTTCTTTTCTAAATTAGTCAATTATTATGTTCTTCGAAATTATTAGCTTGCTGGTTCGGTTATTATTAAATAAATACATGAGATCTACCATGTTTGTTACGTTTGTTCTTTTAATCCAGATCTGATTTCGTGATGGAATTATTTACAGAAACAACAAACACGGGATTGATTGCGATTTACTGCGTATACACACAGACAGACACACACATAACAGACACACACACACGGATATGTAAACGTTCATTGTGTGTACACACATGGCCACTCATGCAAATACACATGCACATACACTTCAACACGGGAGGTAACACAAAATACGTATATGGTTTTGTACTGGCTACACACCTAGATAGACAGAAAGACGAAGCTAAAGAGAGTGACACATACCTATATAGACAGACCACAAATATAGATAGTGAGAGACAGACACAGATAGTCACTGCTCAAATCTGAAACATTACCCCCCCACCCCACTTAGGACAAGATTCCCCTAAAAACTGTTTCTAATACATGATCGATACAAGCTGAGAGAATATAAATAGACCCCCGATGAGGCTGCACAAATTTGCAATTGACAGAATCTGTCCATCGCGACAAACATCAGTGACTAGTGGAAGACCTATGTCAGTGTTTGTGAAAAATAGAATTATGCTAATCTACAATTCCTGTTGTGTGGTCGCTGCCTGGCTGGACGTTTTTGGCGCTGCTAGAAAATAAATGTTAAAAATTCTCAAGAGAATTGTATCAAGGAGAATTACAGTTGCAACCGGAACATTTTTTATATTATAAATTACGTCGTCTGCGACTGAGGGCATCGGGATAATTCAGTTTTAAAAGAAATGACGTCAATACATCCCGATTTATACAATTTTATCAATATTTAATTCCAAAGCCCACACAAAGACACACACACACACACACACACACACACACACACACACACACACACACACACACAGATGCACAGGTCGAAGTGATTTTATTAGGATATTATTCGAGAATTTAAAGGGGAAATATCCTCCAAAGAAATTATGTATGTCGCAATTTATTCAGTTTTATTTATTTATTCAAATATTGCATTATTACGTCCATATGTTATGATTTGTTAATGTGCATCGTTATTATCAAAAAATCTAAATATCATGGACAAAGGTGAACATGCTAAAAGACCTAATGAACAGGAATCCCAGACGTACATTTAAATTGTTTTTGCAAATTTTAAGAAGTCAGTTGCTTGTAGAAGATTTTTAAAATATACGTCAAAAGCTCTCCTGAACGGTACGAGATGACGCATCTATGACGCGCGTGATGACGCTTTGTATAACTCGCTCTGATCAGACTTAAAATTACAATTAGTCTTTTTATAATGTTATTCCAGCTATATTAGCATTCAAGTTAGGAAAATATAATTTTCTTTCCTTCAGCCTGGAATCGCGATTTTCCTTTTCTTCATAAGTTAACATGTCTGACATCTGCAGTAAGCAGCCAAATCCAGAACTAGACGAGACAGACAATTGAGCCGACACACTTTTTTTTTTATTTTAATGTATAATACCGTCATTGGAGGGAGAGAGCAGCATATACAAGGTTCTCTTGCTTGCCCTCATGTTTTCAGATGTGCGGTTGTAAAATCGAAAATCTAGCAGAAACACGCTCGTTCAGAGACTTTTATTAACATTTTGATCTTTCAGACGATGGCTTTGAAATGTTCAGAACCGTAGTCGAAGCGTGGAAAGCTGTTCATTGAATACAGTGGGCTCGATATTATGTTTACCAGCTGTAGTATAAAGGTTTGACGACACCGCAACTAGAAGCTTGATCACCCCACCAGATGTAACCATACACACACACACACACACACACACACACACACACACACACACACACACACACACACACACACACACACACCACACACACACAAACACACACACAAACACACACACAAACACACACACAAAACACACACACACAAACACACACACACAAACACACAAACAAACACACACACACACACAAACACACACACACATACACACACATACACACACACATACACACACACACATACACACACACACAAACACACACACAAACAATCACATCTACTTTGCTTCAAGCCGACCGCGTTCGTGTCGTGTAGAACCAACGCGAGTGTCTCTGAGATTCTCTGGCATTGTCCACGTGTACTTTGTCAGCTCCGAGGAGCAAATCAATTCCGGGGTCATGGACACGTAGAGACCAGACTAAGAATACGTTGTGCGATTCGGCCGTTGAGTGCTAACGGGATCTAGTGGAGATGTTGATCTTGGAGGCTATGACCGCATTTGCACGTTTTCCACACTGACCTACAGGGATTTGAGATCCAGAGCATAACAGGCTTTTCTGCCAGGTGAAGTGTTATAAAATGTTTGTTTACAAGATTGCACCGAAATGTACAGTCTTGATCGGCCACTATCAAGCATTCACATATGTCTAGTGAACTAGCGGGGTAAGAACCACTCGTGAGCTATCAAGCATTCACATATGTCTAGTGAACTAGCGGTGTAAGAACCACTCGTGAGCTGTCAAGCATTCACATATGTCTAGTGAACTAGCGGTGTAAGAACCACTCGTGAGCTATCAAGCATTCACATATGTCTAGTGAACTAGTGGTGTAAGAACCACTCGTGAGCTGTCAAGCATTCACATATGTCTAGTGAACTAGTGGTGTGAGAACCACTCGTGAGATAGCTACACGAATGCATTTCTAGTAAGATTGTTTGTAGGACTAGCTACACGAATGCATTTCTAGTAAGACTGTTAGTAGGACTAGCTACACGAATGCATTTCTAGTAAGACTGTTAGTAGGACTAGCAACACGAATGAATTTCTAGTAAGATTGTTAATAGGACTAGCTACACGAATGCATTTCTAGTAAGATTGTTAGTAGGTTTAGTTACACGAATCCATCGTTAGTAAGACTATTAGTAGGGCTAGCTACACGAATAGTAGGGCTAGCTACACGAATCCATTGCTAATGAGAATGTTAGTGGGACTAGGTACAAGAATCCATCTCTAATAAGACTGTTTTAACAGAACTGATCCATTTCTAGTAAGACTGTTAGTGGGACTAAGTACACGAATCCATTCCAAATAAGAATGTTAGTGGGACTAAGTACACGAATCCATCCTAATAAGATTATTATAGGACTAGCTAGAAGAATCCATTCCTAATACGACTGTTATAGGACTACCTATAGGAATCCCATTTCTATAGGAATGTTAGTAGAACTAGTTGCACGAAATTAATTGATCATAGACTTTTAGTGTAACTAGTTACATGATATTCATTGTTGGTAAACTAGAAACACTAATTCATTCCTTGTAAGCCTGTTAGTAGAACTAATTGCATGAAGTTGTTTGTTAATAGACTGTTAGAATAATTAGCAACACTAATTCTTTCCTTGTAAGATTGTTAGTAGAGATTATTGCGTGAAATTCAATCATGATAAAACTGTAAATAGAACTGGATACATAAAATTCATTCTTGATAAGACTGTTAGTAGAGATTATTGCATCTACTTTTGTCATTTCTTTGTTGGGAGTGATGGGTGAGTGGGGTGGTAAGTTGTTGAGCGTAGATTTACGTAACTGTACTATATCAAACTGATGTCTGGGGGCTGACTGTCCTTCTCTTACTTGATGTATTGATGTCTGGGGGGTGACTGTCCTCTTACTTGATGTATTGATGTCTGGGGGTTGACTGTCCTTCTCTTACTTGATGTATTGATGTCTGGGGGCTGACTGTCCTTCTCTTACTTGATGTATTGATGTCGGGGGCTGTCTGTCCTCTTACTTGATGTATTGATATATGGGGGCTGACTCACCTGTCTTTTACTTGATGTATTGATGTATGGGGGCTGACTGACCTGTCTCTTACTTGATGTATTGATGTCGGGGGCTAACTGTCCTTCTCTTACTTGATGTATTGATGTCTGAGGGCTGACTCACCTGTGTGTTACTTGATGTATTGATGTCTGGGGTGTGGCTGTCCTGTCTCTTACTTGATGTATTGGTGTCGGAGGGGAAGGGGCTGGCTGTTTTGTCACTTACTTGATGTACTGATATATGGGGGTGACTGTTCTTCTCTTACTTGATGTATTGATATCTGGCGGGAGGGGGCTGACTGACCTGTCTCCTCCTTGATGTATTGATGTCTGGGGGCTGACTAACCTGTCTCTTACTTGATGTTTTAAAAAATCAAACAAAAACTCATAAATTTATTTCAGCGTTCCAAAATTGCAGCAGACAATCACAGAATCACACAAGCACACGTTCCTATTTTGAGATCACGCCCCAAAAACGTTCAAATCTGGAGATCGCACGCGTTCGCATCTAGAGATCAAATGCATTTTAGTGTTCGCCTTTGGATTTAAAATTTACCCACGTTCTTGTCTAACTGCGCAAATACATTCCGAACTGGAGATCACAACCCCAACATTTCGTACCTGTAGATTACACCCAAACGAATTTCGGTTTGAAGACCGCACATATATACATTTTTAATATAGAGATCAATCATATATACATTCCTAAGTGGAGATCGTATATATACATGTTTTAATATATACAGATCACGTTTTAAAATAGAGAACGTTTTAATATAGAGATCAATCATATACACTTATTTTATATAGAGATTAACCACAGAAACCCTCCGAACTGGAGATCGCACAGACAATCACGTGTCTGTCTAGGAATAAACCACAAACACCCTCCGAACAGGAGATCGTACAGACAAACACGTGTCTGTCTAGAGATTAACCACAAAAAACGTCCTAACTGGAATCGCACGCGATAATGTTACCAAGCATGCATGGTATTCAGTACTTTCAAAAAGATGCGTTAATTTTTTTATTTATTTTTTTGCTTTCTTTTGTTTCCTTCTTTTTTGTTTCTTGGTCGTTTTTTCTTCAAACTAATTGTTAGCAAGATTTTCTTTTGTTTCCTTTTTTGTTTCTTGGTCGTTTTTTCTTCAAACTAATTGTTAGAAAGATTTTCTTTCTTCTTTTTAAGAAAGCACTTACTTCGTATTTGCTTTTACAAATATGAAAAACAGATTGACGAGTTAAGTATACAATTGCTCTTTTGGGTGTCACGCTCTGCAGGGTGAATTGCTCTTAGACTGAAGTCTTACTGTGAAATAGGGGTTTCAGGCAAACTATAATATTATTTCTGACTTGTTTATCCTTTATTTATTTACTGATTTATTTGTTGTGCTTAAAAATTTAAATTAGTGTTTCTCTTAGTCATTCGGTTGGCTACCGTAGGAAGGAGTGTGGGATATTTTATAGCTGACAATTCTATAAGAATGGACGTGAAATATAACTGAGGTGGTATTTCTACAAGAATTGATAAGTAATATATAATTAAGGTGGCATCTGTAAGAAGGGTAATGAAATATAATTCATTTGGCATTTCCAAAGACAAGAAAGTAGGATATAGTTCAGTGGACAGCTCTATAAAAAAAATTAGTCTATTCGGCAATTCTTGAAGAAAGAATGTGCAACGGGTTTAATTTGAATTTTTTGTTATGTCAAAAAATTTCGAAAGCTATTCCGTTTGGAATTCTTGAAAAGGTTTGGAACGCGACAGAGCTGGCAATGGCTTCTATCTGAATGAAACTTCTTTTAAAACGTATTTTCTTCAGTGCCCATGATCGATTGTGCAGGTTATACCATCCAGTGTGTGGGGTTCATCATGCTATTGATTACCCATCCATTGTCGTGGTTAGGAGAGAGAAGACGGTTATGATTATCCAGTATGCAGGGCCTGTGTAAGGTTATCCATGTATAGACTTTTACAAATGACGTTCCTTCAAATGATTTAACGGTTTTTAAAGTTGAACCCACTCCCCCCAAAAAGCAAACATTAGCACATTTCTCAAGAAAGATTTTTTTTCTTCAATGACAGTGAATGTAATTACGCTTGAAAATCCTTGTTCTGACTGGTGTCAAAAACGCACACTACCGACTTACAGTGCTCTATCATATTTATGTAAACTGTTTCGTGCCATTTAGGAACATGAAATATGTCTAGATTTTCTTAAAAAATTCAAAATATTGTCGTATTTCGATTCTTGTAAGTCTTCATATTTCTGAAAGGATTAAAACGATTCATTATTTCAAAACTAATATCTCATGCAACATGTTTGTTGGGATTGTTTTGCTTGTTTTCGTTTCTTTTGAGATACTTTTACAAGTCTTCATGCTTGTTTTCAATATATTTAGTTTTGTCAATGTCTCTTCGACTGGTGTTTTGGATTTGGCCTCATTGGCTTGAATGGTTTGCAGTGTCATTAAATCCTAATATAATTTTTCATTTTCGTGTATTAAAATATAAATCTTTACTACAGAAAGCTGACACATTATTTTGTAAATCATTAACTACAGTAAGGTGACATTATTTTGTAAATCATTACTACAGTAAGCTGACACACTTTTGTACATCATTAACACAGTATTTATTTATGTGGGGTGATAGCAATATCCGACTTGGGTCGATTTCGCTGCTTCGCACGAAGTGTGCCACTGTTGGTAGAGATGAAGATTTTTAAAGACAGAATGGAATGCGGTATATAGGAAAGTTGTAGAGTGGTGATGATGATGAATGGTGGCCTGTTGGTAGAGTTGGAGATTTTTAAAGACAGAATGGAAGGCGGTAGATAGGAAAGTTGTAGAGTGGTGATGATGATGATGAATGTTGGTAGAGTTGAAGATTTTTAAAGACAGAATGGAAGGCGGTAGATAGAAAAGTTGTAGAGTGATGATGATGATGAATGGTGGCCTGTTGTACTTGACGTTCCTGTGTAGAGGCATATGTTAGCCCGGTAGTCCGTGGGCTAATGTTGTGATAGTTGTTGTTGATGATGATGATGTTGTGTAGCCATAGTGTGTTGGAGGAGTGAGGATGAGTAGTAGCCCACCAAGTCTGTCGTAGTGCGATTGATGTTCAACCCCCTATCCTTCTTACTGATGTTGTAGTCGTTGTTGTTACCGTCACTGTCTCCGGAGTCTGTTGGGATAGGCGTAGACGGTTGCTGGCGGCCAGTAAAGATGATCGAACAGTAGCTGAATCATGTCCGCAATGGGTGATTAAAATATCCCCAATGCGGAGACTGCTGTTCCCTGTACTGCCGTTGTCGTTGGTGGTGGTAGGTGTTGTTTTTAATTGTATTTTCCTGCAATGGCTAAGATCTATAAGAACGAGATAAGATCAAAGTTTACCTGTTGAAAAGAATTTATTCTCTAATCACTTTGAATTAGGTGTGGCTAGAAGCTTGGTCCTGAAAGGTGGCTGTTAGCTTAATTGTGAGTTAACTAACTGATTGAGAGAGAATGGACTTAGAAATATCTCATGCATTTCATTTTGCTATTGACGTGTTATGCCTGCTTTTTACATAGAGGTGTATTGTGTGAGTAAACTATTATTTCTATAAATTGTGAACTATGCTAAACACTTGACTTTGTTTCTAGTGAATATGGTCATTAGATTGTTATGTTGTATTTATTATGCTCTATGTGTGTATATCAGGCTAATAAATACTGGGTGCAGGAAACTTGAATGTAAAAACAGTGTAGTTAGAGATGAATAAACCGGAAACTTAGCATTTGTTCCTTTATTATATTTTATAGGGAATAAGAAACCTTTATTGAATTTACTAGATCTCACAGTTTATTAATTTATACATTGCTACGACCGTGATAGATTACAAAAGTCTCCACCCCCAGTATTTAAATGTAAGGGTACACTGTACTCTGTTGATGTAGGGTGTCAAAGTATGCTCAACTACACTGTGGAATTTCTGGTACAAGGAAGTTACTGGAAATTGCTATAGTGTTGTTCTGCTTGAGGGAACTAAAATGGAGGAGCCACCCGATTAGCCTCAAGAGAATATCGGCTCACAAGTGTTCTATAGTTTGTAAAAGGACACATGAAACTGACAATTCTATTGTGACTGTCACGGGGATGGGAGGGGGTAATCAGAAAATTTATTTTTGTCCGTGTGAATTGTCTCCCCCTTGCCCATACGTGACCCGTTCGGGGACGCACGCTCTCAGAGTTCACCTGCAGGTTAGGGTGAAAGGTTAATTAGATGTGCTGACAGCAAGTTTGTTCCCAATTGCCATCAGGGCTTTTGCTTATTTTGTGTACACTTTTCTCAATGTATTAATGAGCGAGTGGTACTATGTTCATGCTTTGTCAGAGTGTTAGAGAGTGTGAATACTTACTTTGCAATTTTACTTTTATACTTAAAATCATTTGTATGTTTCTTTATGTTAAGGTTGGATAGTTATTTTAATAATAGATAGAAGTTGTAGCTAGTCAGTTTTAGTCCTTACATATAAATTTAGTTAGGAACTATTTTTTTAGACAATGCACCCCTAGAATGAATGCACCAAAACCCGAGAACAATAGCCAGCAGTCATGACTAATGAGTTATTTTTTTTCTGGGAGGGAAAGAATAAAAGGATTCACCCGGCCATTTTGAATCAGTGTGTGTGTGTATGTTCTGGACTACAGAGAGGTGTGAGGTCGTATATGGTTCGCCTACACCGAGTCCGGACCGTCTTTTCTATTCTCGTTAATCGGGGAAGAAAGACCAGAATATCTTCCAAGTATTATACAGTGTTGGAGGTGTGTTTTGTCGCACCCAACTCTTTTATGGTAACCTGCGTCGGATGCCAGCATTATACGTTGGGACCGAAACCTGGACAGTGGTTGTCCATCAGTGACTTTGCGCCAAGTACTGACGGGACAAGACTGTGCCGAGAGAAAGATATTCGCCACCACTCATCAATATAACTTCGCCCGCTATTCTTCAGCGAGGAGTTAAGAGTTATACTTTCGGCGTTTATCAACGCGAAAGGGCCACGGGGTTTATCAACCTGCGTGCCAGTCAACGAGGCCTGACGGTTCTACAACCTCAACTCGTCGAATGTACTACGTACATTATCTGCGGTATCATCGTGATTTTCCTAGTTTGTTGGCCAATACCACTACGTTTATTTTTCGTCACGCAGACGTGCGTTTTTCTTTTCCTTGAAATTAGTAAGTAGAAGAACTTTTCTCAGGGTGCATTCATTTAGGTAGGATAGTTAGAGTATAAACATTTAACTTTGATTTTAACAAGTAATTAGAGATTGGATGAATATTTGTGGAGTTTAAAATTAACATTCATTGACGTTGGGTTTTTCACCCACTATTTTTAAGACATTTATTCTTTAAAGATGAGATAAATTTTTGCGGTCATTACCGCTAGTGTGTTTTTGTATCGGGCTACGCCCAAAATATTGTGCCACGTAATATTGCCAATAGTAGAGAATGTTCATCACTGTTTAAGGTTTTATTTTAAAATTTTATTTCATTTATCATATCCATTGTTCTTTCTTTCTTTCTTTTTCCCCCTATCCCATGAATGTTGCCGAGCGGATGTATTTTTTTGAATGAATGACTAACACCGTACGAGAGAATTAGCCCCAAGTTGTTAGAATAAATTTCTTCTTTTTTTAACTCTTCATCAAGAGTTGGGTTTTTCTCTCTCTCTGTGGTGTAAGTGCGGTGCTACGGTTGTTTGTTCGTTCATTCTGTCCGTCCCTCAAAATACATTCATCCCGCATTCATACATACACGCTGGCTTTCACATTTTACCCCACATCTCAGAATAAAGCTAATCCTAACCCCCACAAAACTATTCGTGGTGTCTGAGTGTGAGAATGATCATCAACATCTGATCGTTCGATGTGATCCCGGCAAGTCACGGTAACTGACCTGACCCCACCCCCTTTGACCGAGAAGGAGAGAGAGGCCAGCGACAGTCAGTCAGACAACAACAACATAGGCGGCCCGTGACATTTTTGGTGACCCTGTACGTGATCGGGTAAGAATTGTGTGTATGATTGCATCATTTTTTTTCTTTTTCTTTCTTTCCTATCTTCATCACCATCATTACATAGGTTTGTGTATTGATGTGATTTTTTTGTGCACTGTGGATTTTTGTACACATTGACTTTACATTGGTTTTTGTGTGCATCGATTTTTGTACACTGGATTTTTGTGCACATTAATTTTTGCCTTGCTTTTTGTGTACTGTGATCTTTTTGCGCATATTTTCATGCACCATTTTTTCAACATTTTTGTGCGCGATAGGGCCGTGAGTTTTTTCCGTGTAGGCAGTTAAGACATTTCGGACTTGTTGTTAGTGTGTACTCTCAGGACATCAGCATGGATGAGTGGGCTGATAGGTGTAGAGTCCAGAGGGAAGCTTTAGCAACAGGAAATGAGTTGGGCCTTAAAGGGGCAGAATTGGTACAATTTTTGAGGGAGAAGTTGAGAGAATGGGATGAGGCAGAGACCACCCTGGAGATAGAGGAGTTTGTGAGGGAAGTGAGATGCAGAGAGTTAGAAGCAGAAAATAGAGAGGAACTTTTAGATATGGGTAGAAAAGACGGATTAGATGGAGAAGAATTAGAGCAGTTTGTAAAAGATGAGATAGCTTGGCTGTATGAGGACGAGCTTAGAAGATTCGAGTTGAAAAAGAGAAGGTTAGAAGAGGAAGAAAAAGACAGACTTAAGATGCAGATGGAAGCTTTAACCAAGGGAGAAGGGCTAGGCCTTAAAGGACTTGAACTCATGCAGTATATAGAGCAGGAAGTGGTATGTAGGGTTAAGAGGGAGGAAACCCTGGACGAGAGAAAGCGGTTAGCAAACAAACTAGAGAAAGACAGACGGAGAAAAGAGTTAGAAGAAAGACAGATTACCTTAGAAGTAGAGAGGATTAGAAGCAGGAAGGAAAGAATAGACAAGGGAAAACAGTTAGCCAAAGATCTAGAGGAACTAAAGAAACAGATTAAAGAGATAGAGATAGAGAGATTGATAGCAGTGGGTAAGGATGAGTTAGAGATAGAGAAGATGAGGGCAGAGTCTGCTTTGAAGCTAGAGAGGATGGAGGCAGAAACTATTTTAGAGATGAAGAAGATATGGGCAGGCATCAGGGGCAAAGGAACAGAACTAGAGGAGGCTATAGCAAGGGTTAGAGGTATACGTTTAAATGATGTTGAGGAATTACCTGTGACAAAGGTTCAGGACCCAGTGGGTGACTGTTTTTGTAAGCATTTCAAAAGATGCGAACCCATAATTGACCAGGTTGCGATATCTGATGGGGAGGAAGCTACTGTCATGACGACGGGGGAAGCTACTCGCCCGAATGTTGAGGATATGAGGGATGACTCTCTTAGAGCACCGCTCAAGGAGTCGAGTGTCACACAGGAATTAGATGATAAGACTAAATTCCTGGTGGGACAAGATGTCGTGACTAGTGGGGATGGTTGTGAAAGAAATAGTCCGCTACATTCAAAGCACCCTTTTTCATCTAAGATTCCTACAGTAGCCGTAGAAATGCCTGACTACGAAATGCCCAAGTTAGATATTCAGTTTGATTTTGACCTTCAGTTTGATTCTGATGTTAGTGATAATGATAGCGCCGATAGCGTCGAAGTTTTTTATCCAAGTTCTCCGCCATGTTCTGTGATAATCAATCACTTGAGTGAGACAACTGATTCTTCTTTAGATGTCTCAGGACAGTTGTCCGTTCTGTTTTCCCCATCGGGGCAAGAACAGTGTCCATCTTTTTCTACTATGGAAACCTCACTAGCGGAACCGCCGATATTTTCTGATTTGATAAGTACAGTCCCTATAGCGCCAGAAGTACAGTCCGAAGTTTCAGAGTTTGTTTCATTGCCAGTATCTCCTACCGAGCATAAGTCTAGTGCACTGATTGAACCGCCGAGTACTACACAGCACCATTCATTAGTTCAGAAAAGCAAGCAAGATAGATTCGGTTACCCAGTCGCTAATAGCTACACTGTTGCTACTTTCGCTTCGCATGAGTTTAGCAAGGCAACTCGGTTGCCAAATGACGTATTAGATGTGCGGCAAATTTTTTCGCGTAATGCTACTTCTGAACCAGCAGCTTCGTGCCGTGATCAGTTAGAAGTTAAGGACCCATTTGTTTTTGCCAAAGCATTTCGATCGGTTGATCAACCGCAGTATTCGAAAGGAAAAGGTACGGAAAAAGTTTTTGATGACGTCACTCGGACAGTGACAACAGCGGCTGCAGACGAGGCAGCGAGATTGAGGAACAGTTTTATTTTTCTTTTCCTACCCCCAAGTACGAGCCTCGTGACGGCTCTGAGAAACTCTAATGATGTATATGATGGTGGTACCACATTTTTGAGATCACCTGACAAGAGGGACGAAAGTGTCGTGGTAGTTGGCATACCCATGTACACTATTACAGTTGTGATTGACACAGGTCAGAATATCAGGGCGTTTGTAATCACTTTGATTTTGACGTTTAAGTTTAGGCGTAAGGTTGATTATTTTTCGTGTTGTGGCACACATGTTATTCCAGCCAAGTGGGATAATTTCGAATTTGAGATACGTTCGTTTTGCGTTTAAATATTTGGTGTTGAGGCCAAATTATTTTTCTAATAATTTTTCAAATACTTTTCTTGATGTTTGTTCACCTATTTTGAGCCTTTGTATTTTGATAGGCTAATATTGTTTGTATTCTAGGTTGATGTACAGCTTCATGAAGTTTTTCTATACAATTTTTCGGGACATTTTGACATGCCTAGCATAACTAGTATTGACATGACGTTTAGAAAATGTAGCTTTTCAGCTATCCTTTTTATGGGACAATTTTTATCTCTTTAAAAATAAATTTTTGCTGATTGTTAGTTGACCTCCACCCTTGGTTCGGTCATTTTTAGAGGGTAGGTGTCACGGGGATGGGAGGGGGTAATCAGAAAATTTATTTTTGTCCGTGTGAATTGTCTCCCCCTTGCCCATACGTGACCCGTTCGGGGACGCACGCTCTCAGAGTTCACCTGCAGGTTAGGGTGAAAGGTTAATTAGATGTGCTGACAGCAAGTTTGTTCCCAATTGCCATCAGGGCTTTTGCTTATTTTGTGTACACTTTTCTCAATGTATTAATGAGCGAGTGGTACTATGTTCATGCTTTGTCAGAGTGTTAGAGAGTGTGAATACTTACTTTGCAATTTTACTTTTATACTTAAAATCATTTGTATGTTTCTTTATGTTAAGGTTGGATAGTTATTTTAATAATAGATAGAAGTTGTAGCTAGTCAGTTTTAGTCCTTACATATAAATTTAGTTAGGAACTATTTTTTTAGACAATGCACCCCTAGAATGAATGCACCAAAACCCGAGAACAATAGCCAGCAGTCATGACTAATGAGTTATTTTTTTTCTGGGAGGGAAAGAATAAAAGGATTCACCCGGCCATTTTGAATCAGTGTGTGTGTGTATGTTCTGGACTACAGAGAGGTGTGAGGTCGTATATGGTTCGCCTACACCGAGTCCGGACCGTCTTTTCTATTCTCGTTAATCGGGGAAGAAAGACCAGAATATCTTCCAAGTATTATACAGTGTTGGAGGTGTGTTTTGTCGCACCCAACTCTTTTATGGTAACCTGCGTCGGATGCCAGCATTATACGTTGGGACCGAAACCTGGACAGTGGTTGTCCATCAGTGACTTTGCGCCAAGTACTGACGGGACAAGACTGTGCCGAGAGAAAGATATTCGCCACCACTCATCAATATAACTTCGCCCGCTATTCTTCAGCGAGGAGTTAAGAGTTATACTTTCGGCGTTTATCAACGCGAAAGGGCCACGGGGTTTATCAACCTGCGTGCCAGTCAACGAGGCCTGACGGTTCTACAACCTCAACTCGTCGAATGTACTACGTACATTATCTGCGGTATCATCGTGATTTTCCTAGTTTGTTGGCCAATACCACTACGTTTATTTTTCGTCACGCAGACGTGCGTTTTTCTTTTCCTTGAAATTAGTAAGTAGAAGAACTTTTCTCAGGGTGCATTCATTTAGGTAGGATAGTTAGAGTATAAACATTTAACTTTGATTTTAACAAGTAATTAGAGATTGGATGAATATTTGTGGAGTTTAAAATTAACATTCATTGACGTTGGGTTTTTCACCCACTATTTTTAAGACATTTATTCTTTAAAGATGAGATAAATTTTTGCGGTCATTACCGCTAGTGTGTTTTTGTATCGGGCTACGCCCAAAATATTGTGCCACGTAATATTGCCAATAGTAGAGAATGTTCATCACTGTTTAAGGTTTTATTTTAAAATTTTATTTCATTTATCATATCCATTGTTCTTTCTTTCTTTCTTTTTCCCCCTATCCCATGAATGTTGCCGAGCGGATGTATTTTTTTGAATGAATGACTAACACCGTACGAGAGAATTAGCCCCAAGTTGTTAGAATAAATTTCTTCTTTTTTTAACTCTTCATCAAGAGTTGGGTTTTTCTCTCTCTCTGTGGTGTAAGTGCGGTGCTACGGTTGTTTGTTCGTTCATTCTGTCCGTCCCTCAAAATACATTCATCCCGCATTCATACATACACGCTGGCTTTCACATTTTACCCCACATCTCAGAATAAAGCTAATCCTAACCCCCACAAAACTATTCGTGGTGTCTGAGTGTGAGAATGATCATCAACATCTGATCGTTCGATGTGATCCCGGCAAGTCACGGTAACTGACCTGACCCCACCCCCTTTGACCGAGAAGGAGAGAGAGGCCAGCGACAGTCAGTCAGACAACAACAACATAGGCGGCCCGTGACAGTGACATTGAACTTGTGACTTTGTTACAAAGGGTCTAAAAGACAAGTGCAGCAATTGCCTAGACAGGGTTATGTACAAACTATTATCACTTATCTCTAATAACTCCATTTCTGTTCTTTGATAGGAACTATCCTGTGAGTTATATAGACACTAATCTGTTTAATTATGTATTGTGATCTAAGATTGTATATGCATTGAAATTATTCAAATATGGTTTGTGGAAATATTGACGTCAAGTAATAGTTTCTCTGTATTTGCTATATGTATATTGATTGTTGATTTAATAAATTTATTGTTAAATTTATTGACCTTCTTACACATATTGATAATCATATGTTTGAAAAATAGTGTGTGGATGGGGGTTTGCTAAATATACTTTAAAGATGAATTTATCTTCTACTTTGATAAGACATTTTCCACCTACGGAAATATTGTGAGACAGTGAATGTCTGTCTTTAATGTTGTGGAAGAGAGAAAACGTTTACAGCGCTCGCATATAAATCAAGTGAGAGAGACAAGTGTTGTCATCTGGAGAATTATTAATAATATAAATTAATATTCTTATCACTTGTAATTAATTATGGATGATTAAATAATTATAATAATCATAACAATTAACTAGGGTGGTATAGGTGTTAAAGAATGGGAAGATAACATTATATAGAAAAGGAAGGTAACTTTAGAAAGAATGGGAGGGTAACAATAGATAGAATGGGAAGGTAACTTTAGATCGAATGGGAGGGTAACAATAGATAGAATGGGAAGGTAACTTTAGATCGAATGGGAGGGTAACAATAGATAGAATGGGAAGGTAACTTTAGATCGAATGGGAGGGTAACAATAGATAGAATGGGAAGGTAACTTTAGATCGAATGGGAGGGTAACAATAGATAGAATGGGAAGGTAACTTTAGATCGAATGGGAGGGTAGCAATAGATAGAATGGGAAGGTAACTTTAGATCTTGCAATGTGTGTACTGTCCCTGTTCTGTATTTCGTGAGGCATACTCACTGGGGGCTCGTTGAGCAACCGGAAGTGTTGACATCAGATTTGTTGTTGTCCTAGATTTAATTAGTTTACGGGGAAAGCAGACAGCTGTATTTGAGAAGCTTCAGGAAGCAGAAAACCAGAGAAAACACAACTGATATAAGTAAATTCAGAAAGTTGTCTTTGGTTTTATTAAACTATTTAAAAAACTCTCAAGAAATAGAGTGCTGTGTGAGGAAATCTCAAGAATTGAAGACCTGTTTGAAAAATCGCGAGGAAACATAAATATTTATGAAGAAACTTCAGGAATTATAAAGCTGTATGTATATATATATATGTATGTATTACATACACACGAGCGAACGCACGCACGCACACACACACACATCCCTTGTACATCTTCACTGAGCCTGCTTGTTTCCCAGGAATAGATAAATAATGTGAGGGTCCACTGCCAAATACCTTCCTCTTATTAAGAACTTAATTTACTGTCTTTGACAGTTTGTATTCGAGATATCAACTATACCAATTGTCATTTTACGGGCCTGGTTGAGTGTAAGTAAACGAGTCCCGCAACACTAAGCCATCTCTAGTTTCATGTATTCAGAAAAACCCCTTAATCGAGCTGCTTCTTGCCTCTTTCCTCCGTGATTAGTGCCAGCTGCAAGTCAAATGCGCCTTCAGAAATAAAACACCCAGCCTCGCCCCGATTCTCTACAACGGGCTGTGGACTCGACAAACATGATACAATAATTTCTTATCGGAATTGTGTGGATTCTCTATCGTTCCAACAAAACTGCTCACTAAACCGGAAGTCTGTGGAGTGTGCTCCTCTCTCTCGTCTCTCTCTCTATCGTCTCTCTCTTTCTCTCTCCCTCCCTCTAACGGTACCCTTTATAACTCGATCAGCATATTGATCAAGATGGCTAGCCGAGATCTACTTTTAGCGCTGATCCTGATACTGTCAACCGAGATGGAGGCGGGGAATATATTTGTCGTTACGATGTCTAATGACCTACATGTAAACAGATCGATGGGTATTTTCATTTAGTCGTTATCTCCTTGTACGGTTAATAATTCTTGTTTTTAATGCGAAATATTACAACAGGAATGTTCAAAACAAAGCACAAAAATAAGATTTCGATTAAAAAAAGATTTAATTAAATTAAAATATATTTGGGCTCTTAAATTTTCTTTGCTAATTTACAATGATTTAATTAATGTTGTTTATTTATTTTATGAAGGTATATTTACTCTGATCTGTTTTAGAGCCCTCGGGGTACTGTAATGCAGCGTGCGCCAGTCTTACAAATCACTTACACCAAAACTTTAGAGGCCCCTTACACCAAAACTTTAGAGGCCCCTTACACCAAAACTTTAGAGGCCCCTTACACCAAAACTTTAGAGGCCCCTTACACCAAAACTTTAGAGGCCCCTTACACCAAAACTTTAGAGGCCCCTTACACCAAAACTTTAGAGGCCCCTTACACCAAAACTTTAGAGGTCCCTTACACCAAAACTTTAGAGGCCCCTTACACTAAAGGCTTAGAGATCTCGTAAAACAAAAGATTTAGATATCCTTTCACTAAAGCTTTACAAATCCCTTACACCAAAGCCTTAGAGATCCCATAAACTAAAGATTTAGATATCCATCACACCAAAGCCTTAGAGATCCTTTACACTAAAACCTTATAGGTCCCTTACACTAAACCTTAGAGATCCCTTACACTAAAACTTTAGAGAACCCTTACACTAAACCTTAGACATCCCTTACACCAAAGCTTTAGAGATCCCTTACACCGAAACCTTAGAGATCCTTATACCAAAACATTAGAGATCCCTTATACCAAAACCTTAGAGATCCCTTACACCAAAGCTTTAGAGATCCCTTACACCGAAACCTTAGAGATCCCTTACACCAAAACATTAGAGATCCCTTATACCAAAACCTTAGAGATCCCTTAAACCAAAACCTTAGAGATCCCTTACACTAAAATCTCTGAGATTCGTTGCAACAAAGCTTTAAAGATCCTAACATCAAAGCTTTACAGATCCTGTAGATCAATCTTTAGGAGCTCCATACAGCAATGCCTTACAGATCCTAAACACCATTGCCTTAAAGGTTTCATACACCTAAGTCTCAGAAATCCCAATCACGAAAGCCTTGGAGAATAGTGGTTAAAGTTAAAATTGAAAAAAAACTTTATATGAAGTGATCCATTTTACTGAAAAGTTCTACGTAGATTAAAACTATAGAAGAGTTTCAAGTGATCAGTATTAAATATTTCTCGACAAAGTGTAGTGGTCGATCGATATTAAATACCGAACCTGTTTTGTGCACAGTGAAATGTATAGTTCAATTATGATAAAGTTCTGTGTGAAATTTTCGGAAATATGGGTACGTTAATATATGTAATGTAAACATGGAAAAGTCCGTACAGTGACACATTTTCTATGTGCTGAAAATAGGTCGTGTTGTATGTTTTTTGCTCTACGTATGTAAAAAAGGCCCATCTACAAAATGATTTCTTATATACGTACACAAACTTTTAAAGTATTTTAAGTAGTAGTCTATAGTAAGAGTGTGTTTGGGAGTGGAGGGGGGGGGTAGAGTATCTAGTATATATAAGAAAGTGTTTAGCAGTTTCTCTTAATATGAAAATAAATCAAGTTTCGTAATTAATTCTAAAAATAGACTGTTCTAAATTTAAAAAATTCAATCAAAAAACTTTGCTTACCGACTTGAGAGGTCGAGATGAAAGCAGAAATGTATATTTTTGACAACTGCGGGCTTTTGTTTACAAATTTATTTTAAAAACAATTATTTGGTGACGTTGTGGTTGGGTTTCTGTGTTTTACAATGATCTTATTTAACAGATGGTTAGTAGCTTCTGTGATGGAGAATTACAAACCAGCACAACATGCTGTGATGGAGAATTACAAACCAGCACATGCTGTGATGGAGAATTACAAACCAGCACAACATGCTGTGATGGAGAATTACAAACCAGCACATGCTGTGATGGAGAATTACAAACCAGAACAACATGCTGTGATGGAGAATTACAAACCAGCACAACATGCTGTGATGGAGAATTACAAACCAGAACAACATG
Organism: Sinotaia quadrata; assembly: GCA_028829895.1. NCBI lineage: Eukaryota > Metazoa > Mollusca > Gastropoda > Architaenioglossa > Viviparidae > Sinotaia > Sinotaia quadrata. The sequence continues at coordinate 122,722,511 of CM054178.1, forward strand.
CTGTGATGGAGAATTACAAACCAGCACAACATGCTGTGATGGAGAATTACAAACCAGCACATGCTGTGATGGAGAATTACAAACCAGCACAACATGCTGTGATGGAGAATTACAAACCAGAACAACATGCTGTGATGGAGAATTACAAACCAGAACAACATGTTGTCATTCAGTAGAGCTCGTACTAGCAAATCTCACAGTTAAATGATAACGGTATTTGAATTAACAAAGAAAATTTTAGAGTATATTTTTTAAGTTAAACTGCAACAACTGCAAATTTACAAAAATAAGAGGTCGCCCACTTAACAAAAACAAAAAACCCATAATTTCTTCTACTCGTGTTCACGAGTTCAGAATAAATCCTGACTTTATAATTAAGAAAGACTCTTTCAAGAATTGTTTCCTCTTCCCCGCTTGCAAGTAGCAGTACCAATATGATAAACTAGACATTATACTGTAGGTCGTGTAGGAGTTGACGTATTTCAAGTAGCAGTACCAATATGATAAACTAGACGTTATACTGTAGGAGTTGACGTATCTCAAGTAGCAGTACCAATATAATAAACCAGACATTATACTCTAGGTGTTGACGTATCTAAAGTTCGTTTAATTTACGCATTTGGTCTGACCTCTTTCCTCCATCATTCGCGGACGTACACAAAATTCGACACACTCTTACCTATAGATACTAATTGGATGACCTCAAGGTGCTAATGGATGGTCTCTAGTTATTAATTGGATTACCTCAAGGTGCTAAATGGATGGTCTCTAGTTATTAATTGGATGACCTCAAGGTGCTAATGGATGGTCTCTAGGTATTAATTGGATGACCTCAAGGTGCTAATAGGTGGCCTCCATGTACTAAATGAAAGGTCTCTAGGTACTAAATGGATAGCATCTAGAGACTAAATGGATGGCCCCAAATAATGCATATCTCTCTAAATGAAATTAAGACTATACAAAATTATGAATATATTATATATTTCAGAATCACTGTTTTTACGATCTCTTTTCGTATTTCATTAACTCAACTCTTCATCTAGTGAGGAAGCAATGTAGATGGTAGCTCTTCTTAATTTAATTTAATTTAATTCGTGTAATTTAGTTGTTACAATTAAACTTGCATGCACATTAGTGTGCCTGTGTCAATGTACATGGCTGTTTGTGGTGGTCTATGTGTGTGTGTGTGTGTGTGTGTGTGTGTGTGTGTTTGTGTGGTGTGTATGTGTGCGTGCCTGTATGCCTGAATATACAGTGATCGCAATTTTTTTTTTGTGTGTGTTATTATTAAAGATGGCTGCATATAAGGGCATAGCGCCAGACTTTAATAGCAGAAGTTGTAATCTTAATCGTTTGCATAATGAGCTTGCCTGCAGTTAAAAGACTGCATTTCGAAAGTTGCCGTGTGCCAAAATAGCTCCCTACGCTGCGAAAAAAATGTGTTTTGATTTAGCACAGGTGATAATTCTGCATATAGTTTCGCAAGTCCGTGGGTGAGAAAATTACTTCTGCTGGACAAAGTGTTTCGAGCGCTTGTCTTCCTGCACGTGATCTACGCGGAAAGGTGCTACACACGTGCCCAGTACAAGCCGTTTGAAATCTGCTTAATTGTGTGTACATTCTAACGAACTTTTCCTTAACTTTTATTTCTTATATAACTTCACTTCTTATACATGCATGTGCGTGTGTATGTGTTTAAATATGCGTATGTCTTTGTGCGCATGTGTACCTGTGAGTGTCTGTATGTGCGTATGTATCTGTAGTGCGCATATATGTGCGTGTGTGCGCGCACATGCGTATGCGCACGTGTTGCGTACGCATGTATCCGTATCATGTTTACATGTAGGCTTGTGTGTGTGTGTGTGTGTGAGTGAGAGAGAGAGAGAGAGAGAGAGAGAGAGAGAGAGAGAGCTGGGAGAGATCTGTATCAAGCACGGTGGGGAAAGCTGAAGGGAGAAAGCGTTTTCCTTCCTTGAGATTCAGGAATGCAGCTTTCAACACATCGCGAAGTTCCACCCCCTTCCTTCCACAATCGCCCCATCACCGCCAGTTGGCCATTCTTGTGGAAATATCTGAAAATCAATTGGTCTTCTATGGTTTAGTGTTTAACCCTCCACCTATGTATCTGCTTTTATAACGATAATGGAGAAATCAATAGCCATGCCAATAGTATAACTATTTAACCACCTCACTACCTCACCTACTTACCTTTCACGCCTGTACTTACCAATACTAAGAGTATACAAAATATATAAACTGGTCACACACACTTTTATATGATATAAGATAATTTGTATAAGATGATCACACACACTTTTTTTTATAAGACAATGCGAAACAGGTAGAGAAAAAGAAAAAAAAGCTTTAGTTGAATGAATAGAAAAACAAATACTAAGACAGCAGGAATAGATGAAGAGGCTGAATATAAACAATGGATGACAATATTAAGTTGCAAAAGATGATATGACAAGAGAAACAAAGAAACAATTATAAAATTGACTGAAGACATGTTGAAATAACTGTGGACAAAAGATAAATTAACAAGAGCAAAATCAAGGAAGCAATGATAAGACGGACTTAAGGCAAACGCTGACAAAACTAGGCAAAAGAAGACGTGACAAAACTAGGCAAAAATAGACATGACAAAACTAGGCAAAAGAAGACGTGACAAAACTAGGCAAAAGAAGACATAACTAGACAAAAGAAGACGTGACAAAACTAGGCAAAAATAGACATGACAAAACTAGGCAAAAGAAGACGTGACAAAACTAGGCAAAAATAGACATGATAAAACTAGACAAAAGAAGACGTGACAAAACTAGGCAAAAGAAGACATGACAAAACTAGGCAAAAGTAGACATGGCAAAAAAAATTATAATACCGAAAGGCAAAAGCTAGCAACGCAGTCGAGCCAAAGAAGATTTTTTAAAATGGCTAACAGGCCAAAGATTTGAAAAAAATAACTGAATGGGGGGGCTAGCAAGTCAAAAAAAGACAATTAAAAAAAAACTGACTAGCTAGCAAGTCAATTTTTTAAACTGACTGGCTAGCAAGTCAAAGAAGATATAAAAAAACTGACGCTAGCAAGTCAAAGATTTTTTAAATTGACTGGCTAGCAAATCAGATTTTTAAAAAAAACTGACTGGCTAGTAAATCAAAGGAGATATATATATAAAAAAACTGACAACTAGCAAAGCAAAGAGGATATTAAAAAAAACTGACTGGCTAGCAAATCAAAGAAGATAAAAAGAAAAACTGACTGCCTTATAAATCGAAGAAGATAATAAAAAAAAAATTGACTGGCTAGCAAGTAAAGAAAAAAGAAAAAAGACTGGCTAGAAAATAAAGAAGAATTTTAAAAAACCTGACTGGCTAGCAAATCAAAGAAGATATAAAAAAAACCTGACTGGCTAGCAAATCAAAGAAATTTTTTTTTTAATGACTGGCTAACAAATCAAAGAAGATATTAAAAAAGCCTACTGGATAGCAAATAAAAGAAGACTATTTAGAAAACAAAATGGCTAGCAAATAAAAGAAGATATATATAAAACTGACTGGCTAGAAAATCAAAGATTTTTTTAATATATGACTGACTAGCAAGTCAAAGAAGATTTTTAGCATGTCAAAGATTTTTAAAAAAATATCTGGCTAGCAAGTCAAAGAAGATTTTAAAATAACTGGCAAGCATATCAAACAAGATAAAAAGAAAAACTGACTGGCTAGCAAATAGGAGAAGTTTTTTTTAAAATCTGACTGCTAACAAGTCAAAGAAGATTTTTCTTTTAAGAATTTGAATAGCTAGCAAGTTAAAGAAGATTTTTTTTTAAATGACTAGCAAGCAAGTCAAAGATTATTTTTTTAAAAACTGACTGGCTAATAAGTAAAAGAGGATTTTTTAAATGACTAGCTTGCAAGTCAAATATGGTTTTTGAAAACTGACTGGCTAACAAGTCAAAGACGAATTTTATTTTTAAAAACTCAAAGTCAAAGAAGATTTTTTAAAAATGACTAGCCAGTAAATCAAAGATGATTTTAAAAAACCTGACTAGCTAGTAAGTTAAAGATAATTTTAAATGACTAGCCAGTAAGTCAAAGAATATATAGAAAAAACTGACTGGCTAGCAAGACAAGGAAGATTTTTAAAACTGACTGGCTAGAAAATCAAAGAAGATATTAAAAAAAAACCCAGACTGGCTAGCAAGTCAAAGAAGATTTTGAAAAACCGACTGGCTAGCAAGTCAGAAGATATTAAAAAAACTGGCTAGCAAGTCAAAGACGATAAAAAATTAGAAGACCTGACTGGCTAGCAAGTCAAAGAATTTTTTTAAAAACCTGACTGGCTAGCAATTCATCAATAACATTTTTGTAATACTAACAGGCTAGCAAGATTTTAAGAAAAGAATTGAATGGCTAGCAAGACGAAGAAGATTTTTAAAACTTGATTGGCTAGCAAATCAAAGAAGATAAAAAAAAATAAAAACTGATTGGCTTGCAAGTCAAATAAAATTTAAAATTAAACATACTAGCTGGCTAGCAAGTCAAAGAAGATATAAAAAGATATTTTTTAAAACCTGACTGGCTAAGATGTCAAAGAAGATATTAAAAAAAAAGAACCTAACTGACTAGCAAGTGAAAGAGGATATAAAAGATATTTTTTTAAAACATGACTGGCTAGCAAGTCAAACATGATTTAATAAAACAACTGTCTAGTAAGTCAAATGCGAGCAGTGACACATTAGGCACTCGGTCACTGGAGTTCGAGCCTCATTCGACAGGATGAAAAATTTATGGCTGCTTCTTGCTACTCCCTAACTTAGGACGGCGGGCTTAGTAAGCAATCTGATGGAATGTATGATAAATCGGATCTCGTGTGCTACAACCTCGTGCGCTCGCTAAAGATCCAATGGCAGTTCAAACCCGGAAAGAGGAGACCAGTGCCATTGTCTGGACAAAGTAAAATGCCATGACACCCACTCAGACCTTCAGTTTTCCAAACTATGCTTCAACTCACCCTTCCCGAACGTGAAGATCTCCTTCGGGTCTTGCGGCCGTCTGCGAAATCAGCGAGAACTTGAAACAAACTTAAAAACCCAAGTCAAACAAACAAGGGTCGAACGAGTGACAAGATTACCTGAACTAAAGGGCAAACAGCGTTTTCTTAGCGGGTTGTCGTTCTTTTTCTTATCTTCTTTTTCTTTCATTTTTTTTTTTTTTACTACTTGAATCGCAAAGCTTTGCAGCGAAAGGCAGAATACTTATTCCCCCTTATGCCCTCCCCATTCCAGTCGAAGCCTTTCTTAAGCTTACGCTTGTTTTCTCTCTGGAGAGAGAGACTTCCAGTCTCCCGCCAAGAATGTAAAAAGAAATTGTATCAGTACCCTCCATAGATTAGAATCCAGTAGCTGTCTGGGAGAGGAAAAATTAAAAAGAGGGGCCTATATTTTGCAGGAAGTTCGGGACAATTAAGAAAGTGTGCGCTTGAATTTTGCAAAGAGCAAAGTCGGATCTAGCTTTGTTGTCTCAGGTTTGATTCAGCAAAGAGGCCATGTCAGCCGGGTTGCCGCCATTGCTGACTCCGCTTACTGGTAATATCGGCCCTCGGAGTGACATGTAAGCGTTCTCTCTCTCTCCCCCCCCCCCTCCAACAGTTTCTCTTTTTTTCTTTACATAATTTTAAAACAGCAGAAGTGACTTTAAGAAGTCGGTAGCCTGACATTTACTAGGTCTTACTTTGAATAGTTAATGTCCTCTGCTATGGATCACTGTGTCGTCACAATGTTAAGAAAGACATTGACCCTTGACCGCGTTTTGTGGCTCGGAATGTATTTTGATATTTTGGACGTGTGTTCTATGACCTAGCTTGGACATGTAGATGTACTTTGTAACTGATGTAATTGATGTGGCCTAGCTTGGACATGTAGATGTACTTTGTAACTGCTGTGGCCTAGCTTGGACATGTAGATGTACTTTGTAACTGCTGTGGCCTAGCTTGGACGTGAGTTCTGTGACCTCGCTTGGCCATGTTCTTTGTAGTTGATGTAATTGCTGTGGCCTAGCTTGGACGCGAGTTCTGTGACCTCGCTTGGCCTTGTTCTTTGTAGTTGATGTAATTGCTGTGACTTAGTTGCGTAAGCGTGTACAATAGCTGTAAACTAAAATGGGAAATGTTTTCTAAGGTCCTTCCAGGTTAGATGTTTGCAGTAACTTGAGGAGGTATTCTGTGATCTAGCTTGGCAAGAAGCACTCGGTGACCTAGGTTGAGGAAGTATTCTGTGATCTAGTTTGGCAAAAAGCACGCGGTAACTAGGCTGTGGGGGTATTCTGTGATCTAGTTTGGCAAGAAGCACGCGGTAACTAGGCTGTGGGGGTATTCTGTGATCTAGTTTGGCAAAAAGCACGCGGTAATTAGGCTGTGGGGGTATTCTGTGATCTAGTTTGGCAATAAACACTCGGTAACCTAGGTTAAGGCGGCCAGCACTAATGAAGTTACACATATAATTTTCCAAAGTAATAATTATTGCAATCCGTCTTTTAAATACAATCGACTACAACACACCTGTTTTTCCAATTCAGGAAGAACAGCATAGTTTATTATAACATGATACAGCCCGACGCCTCTTGAGTCTTGCAAATACTATCTTTTAAAAAAAATAAATATGAAAGTAGTGGAATAATATTGATGACGACAATGACAATGATGATTATACAACTACCATTATTTCTACTACTAATAATAATTGTGTTGTGTATGGATGCATACACTGGGCGCGTGTACTCATTAGGTAAAGACTTGGTGCGTTACAAGTCTGGGCTCTGTAAGATATCCCCTCCCACCCTCCCGCTCGATCATCGGACGAGACAACAACAACATCAACATTGAAAAGGAGAAAAGTAGTCCACGGATTACCGGACTAAGGCATGCCCCACCAGCCAGTCAAGACGGACACAACAGCCGAAAAAGCTTCAAACTCAACCACTCCAAGACTCAACAACAGACAACAGGCACCCAGACACAACACCACCACAACAGCAGCAACCACATCAAGGACAGACCAACAATTTTTTTTAAAAATCCACTACAGCAGAAACAAAACATTCACCAGCTGAAAAGAAAACACAACAAAAACAACACGGAACGGCAGCCACCCTCTTCAGAATACAGTGAGAAGAGGAAGGCCCCACAGAAATTCACCATTAACTGAGAACATCAAGAAGATAAAAAGTTCATGCAATTCCTGAGGGGTAAAGAAGTTAACGTAAAGAAGAAGAAGAACCTCTATTGTGGCAGAGTAAATTTGCCTGTCCCTATTTCTAAACTTAATTATTATATAATTTGTTCAATGTCAATATGACATCACCTTCGGGTACTGCGCATGATGATATTTTTTGTAAGTACCAGTCAAAACAGCTCAGGTAAAGAATATGCTAGAACTTGCTGATGCAATCCAAACCAGTTCCAAGCGGAGGAGTAGTTTTTCTAATAGTCTCACGCTTGTTCATAACAATTTCATCCAGTAGGGATAGACTGAAAGTGACTTTGTTGAAGAACGTTCTATATTCCAATCACTTTGATTTTGAAGTAACTCAAGTCAGGTCACAAAAGGCAATCGTTAGCTTATGAAAGGAGCATGCCTTTTTTTAAGTTTGATGTTTTGTAACTTTGTATCCACTTCAGACTGCAGTGACTACTGTACTCTACCAAATCCACATACTATATTACCTAAAGATATTAGATAAATAGGCAGAAAGATAAAGAGATGGAGGGGTGGAAAGATAAATGATACATATAAACATATTTACATAAATACATACATAGATAGACAGATGGATATAGTTATGTTGGAAAGGAAGGTGGAAGTAAGACTGATAATTAATGAACATAACACTGATACAAAAAAGGCACTGTAATTGTGCTTGTTAGGTAACTGGAGAAGATAACACACTTACATATGCATGTATTTACCTGTGAGTCAAGCACATACTTGTAATACTTAAAGAAATCCTCCAAGAGGTTTCTATTTATAAACATATAAATGAAGTAAATGACTCCCACAGACCTCACTATGAGTGTGGATCATGATGATGTTACCTTAACAGTGCTTGAAATTACTCTGCTGACAAATTTATGATGCACAGGTGCCAATAATTTTTTCACATGTTTACCCAAATATTGCTATGCTTTCCAGTCCTTATTTTTCTTACACTGTGGAACTATTTAAACACTTCAGCTGTGTTTTTACATGGATCCCCTTATCTCTCCTCTGTATACAGAAGGCAGCAAATATATATTTTGATTGTAATGAAAGCTGTATGGAGATCTAGTAGATTGTCTTCCTCTATACAATATAAAGAATTTTAAACATGTGTATGTGTGTGAGCATTTACAAAACCAGAATCTGCATTCTTTTCTCTCTCTAATTCCTTTGAGCTGTGTGAAAGTACTCCTTAATTGTTTTTCTCTGTATGTTCAACCAACAATGAATATTCTCATAATATATATTTAGAACAAAGATCTTGTGCCGCTAGTATTTAATCCAAAAATATACGTGTAGCTATAATGAAGTATACTTTACCTATTAAAATAAACTAATGCCAAAAATCAATAACAAGCATGCACATTACATGCATGCTGTGTATATGTACTCACGGACACAACAAGAATTCTTGGGACTGTACATTTGAAACAAGTGGTGTGCATGTAGACAATGCACATTGTTGCATTTATACTTATGGTGACAGAAAGATGTTTTTCTATCAGAAACTGAATTTATACAAAAGGATACAGGCATTGTTCGGTGTGTGGAGTAGATTTTAATTGTTTTGTGCATTCATTTAACTCGCTTTTCTGATGCATGTTGTTTTGCTTTTCCATTTTAGCTTGTATACTTTTTCTACCTACAAAACTAAAAAAAATATCTGCTAGTATTGTATTGCAATGTTTAAAGTACTAATTATGAAAGCTGCTGGATGAAATAATACACATAATTTAAAAATTTAAACTCTTCCTGAAGTCATAATATTTTTCTTAAATCCATGAACATTTTAATTCTCATCTTCCCACATATATATATATATTTCTGCCCTTAGTGAGGTATCTTTGAAATCAGCAGGAGAACTTGTTTAACTTAAATATTACAAGGACATTCTAGAGCAGCATTTTAGGGTCATAATAAGAAAACTAACATTGCACATGGTGAAAAATTTCCACATTAATTTTATTCTTAAAAGAACAGAATATTGTATAAATTACTATTAACACTAAATCTCATATATCTCCTTCAAACAGGAAATCCAACATTAAACATTCACCACATTAACCGTCTATAAAAGGCATAATACAATTTATGAATTAAATTTCCAATTACAATTTAAAAGAATACTTAATAGTAATTTGAATATTTTAAGTAAGTTTATGTAAGTTTTATTAGTCTAAACATGTTTTGGGGAAAAAAGAGTGAAGTCACAGACATCTTACATCTCATCTTATTTTACAGGATCAAAGATAAAAATAGGTAGCATTTGCTTTAGACAGGAATTTCCTGTCCAGGATTATTGTCCTTGGTGTGAAAGAAAGGACCCATCACTGAATACACACCTTTTCCTAAATATTTAGCAGGACTACAGCATACATAAAGACCTTTCACCAAGAGCAAATCTTTAGCCAGACACTTTGTTGTTTATCAGGGTGATAGTATAAATACTTCGCTTTCTACTTCTAGAAAGTATTGCTTGCTCGTGTTACTTAGGAAACAAACCCTTTATCTGCCAGATTTATGGTGTGAGCAAAGTGCACTTAATTATATCAGAAGTAACTGTCTTTTAATATGAAAACGTATTATAAATGCATATCCAGACAACAGCAATCATCAGTGCCCAACAGAGATATAGAATATATCATTTGTAATACCTAACAAATTGCACTTAAATAATATTCTCTTGTATTAATAATATTTGTGAATCTAAAAATAAATGTTTAAAATGTTCACGGGACAATTAATCTAGCAGAAGTAAGGAGTGTACTGTATTCCAGTGCTACACTTAATTGTTTTTTGAAAGATTTCCATAACTACAGGTAATTGTTTTTTGAAAGATTTCCATTACTACAGGTAATTGTTTTTTGAAAAATTTCCATAACCACAGGTAATTGTTTTTTGAAAGATTTCCATTACTACAGGTAATTGTTTTTTGAAAGATTTCCATAACTACACTGTACTCTAAAGAACAAACTGCAACACTTATGAAAGGAGAGTTAAATCTGACCTATTTATAATTAAAAAATCTATCATTTTATATGCAGTATTGTACCTGATGTCTTACTATGTCATGAACTGCAAATGCAAACTCCAGTTTTCATCAGACAAGATCATTCTCCTATTTATAATTTAAAATCTATCATTTTATATGCAGTATTGTACCTGATGTCTTACTATGTCATGAACTGCAAATGCAAACTCCAGTTTTCATCAGACAAGATCATTCTCCTATCATACATCTGTGTGGTTAAAGATACCTTGTTGTTTTTCATTCAGATATGTAAAGAAAAAATAAAAATATATTATATTACTTTCAGAAAAAGATCACAGTTTATGAGAAGGCATGAGTAATTTACTTTTGCACAGCCAATTCCAGTCTTTTGACAAATAACAACTGGGTCAATTTTGACCATTAACTTGCAAAACAGCAAGGTAGTGTAGAGTCAGTCCAAACTAAAGGGAGAAGGTGTTTTAAATCTCCTCATTAATCTGCTCATGGGCTGCATTGTTATCTCCAGCAATGCCTGATAACTGACTGGCCAGTGAAGCCTTGATGATGCCATTCAGTGCATCAATCTGCATGCACAAACAAAAGCTACATTTCAGATCATTGCTCTTTTTAATATTTTATTGTTGTTATATTAGCTTACAGCTGTAGATAATTACTAAGAAAGGCAAATTATTTTAAATAAGTCACCTTGATAGCATGTCAATACATCTGTTAATCTATTAATTATTGCTTACTGCAATGCAGAACGATTTTTGTCTTTCAGCAGTAAATTCTACATACTTATGTGGAAAAGGAGATAAACAAGGTACATCACTCAGTATCTAAAGAACAGCAAAAATTTAACACTTATGCAAACAAACAAAAAAATTAAGGTTTTAATGAATGGAAATACAGATTACAGAAAACAAATGATTTCTGCAACCATGTGCATATATTAATAATTCTACTTTTAAACTCTAAACTGAAAATATATATAGTGAAACCTCGCTATAATGTGATAATTGGAATTTATATATATATATATATATATATATATATATATATATATATATATATATATATATATATATATATATATATATATTTATATATATATATTTATATATATATATACACTATTGGGGTCCATAAAATCAGATCATGTTAATAGCAGGGTTGCTTTAATGCGGAGTTTTGCAATAGAATGCATTATTAAAATATATATTTCAGGAGCCATGCCATGACTGTGTTATATCCGAATTCGTGTTATTGCGGAGTCACCACTATATGTAAAGCCAAAAATATGTCCTAGTTCTTCTTTGCTTGTGAAGATGACTGCTTCTGACTTCATAGCTTGGCATGAGGTGCACACTATTGGAGGATTTTGGATGAGGAAATGGACAGATTGGAGTATTGTTGGTAGAAAAGTTGAAAGTAGTGAATGGGTTGCTGGTCTTTTGCATTTTTTGGTCCTTGTGGCTAAGCAGGTAGATGACCAGAACCCAGGCCAGTACAGCACCAAATCTGTACTTTAGTGGGTACACTTGGCCCAGAGTGGTCACCCCTTATCATCATTGTTGCTGGTCATCATTTCTGCTTGGTAGTTATTGTTCTTGTGTTTTTTGGTGGCTAACTTGGTATGTTACTGTTCTCGTGTGTTTTCAGCTAGCTTGGTATATTTTTGCCTTCAGTTTTTTCCTGTTGAGTCTGTTGTTGCACTTCCAAGGCGGTAGTGGGAGCAGCATGTATAAATTGTCCAGCATACACTGCAACATATCTGCAAAGTGGTGATTAAAGAATCCGTATGGGTGGTGCTGGTGGCCTGTCCATTGCTGTTTTTTGGTGTGGTTTTTTTTGTTGTGGCATTCGTGTTGATGGCTGATTCATTATTGGTTATTGTTGCTGGTGTTGTCTCCATATGAGGAGAGGTGGGCACTGCCACTTTTTCTTGGTTAATTTTTCTTTTGTGCCTGGGATTTTTTGGGATGCTGTTCCAAGAACTGAAAGTGGTGGTGGATGTGTCCTAGTTAATTTCTTTATAACATATACTGTTACTCAAGTAATATCAAAGATTTCTGGTGACAACTGGTTCAAAAGACAATTTTTTTCTATATTGGTAGTTCCAAGTCAGTCAGTTTGATAAAGTTTCTTTCAAGGAAGGTACTGCATTCAAGTAGTTTTTTTAAAGATGATCTTGCTGCATTTGACTTGTTTCCTTAAAGGTAGTTTTTTTTAAAAGATGATCTTTCTGCATTTGACTTGTTTCCTTAAAGGTAGTTTTTTTTTAAGATGATCTTTCTGCATTTGACTTGTTTCCTTAAAGGTAGGTTTTTTGCATTCAAATAGCTTTTTTGTTTTTTTAAGGTATGTCTTCTTTGTATTCAATATGCTTCTTTTAAAAATAGTCTTTTTGTGTTCAAGATGCTGCTTTTCCTTAAAGATTTTTATGCATTCAAGTTGCTTCTTTAGTGGAAGGTCTTGTGATTGATTGTTTCTTTACAGTAGGTTTTCTTGATTGAATTATTTTTTGCCTAAAAGATCTTTTATTATTATATTTGGTTTATTTTAAAGGCAATCTTGTATGTAAGCTGTTCTTTATTTTTAAAAATGTCTTTCTGAATTTGAGGTTTTTTAAAAAAAAAAAAGTCTTTCCATATATGAATTTTTCTTTAATAAGATCATTTCATATTTGAGCTGTTCTTTAAGATGGTCATTTGTGTTTCAGCTGCTTCTTTCAAAATAGGTCTTTTAATGCACTGAGCCTGTTTCCATTTTCTTTTACAAACTATTGTTAGTCAAAACAGGCTGGTATATTATATCATTACTTTTAGAAGGCAACAAATTAAAACGATTGTTCACATCTTACCTGGTTTGGTGGAGGTGATGGCATGCATCGTAATTCATAAACAGTGACCTGCCCTTCACTATCACCAACAAGAATGCACTACAAACAGAACAGAAAAAGTGATTTATTTATGTATTATTACTGGCAGAACTAAGAACAATACAATCACATGTTTATTCTCACAATACAACACAGTGGCTTGCCCTTCATCTCCATGCACAAAAGTGTTTCATTTTAAATAAGCAGAAACAGCACACAGCCTCAACACTTTTTCTATGTTCATGGAGATCTTAACTTTAAAGACAGAGAGCAAATTAAAGCCTACTATACAATATGCAATAGACAATTACAGCGTAATGTGTACATTGTCATTTATAGGACCCTGCCTGATCTGAGCTTTTAAAATGCAGAGTAAAAAGTACAGTTAAATTCAGTCCTAAATTAAGTTCTATTACTGTATATATTATGCAATAGCAATTACAGCACAACTTCAATATGTAATCATTTTTACTAAAATAAAATAAAAGTGACATCTTATTACATGCAGACAATTTCTGTTATTAAAGTGCACAGACATCATTAATATCTTAGTATTCAGGCCAAATGTAACATCATCTTACCTTAGTATTCAGGCCAAATGTAACATTACCTTAGTATTCAGGCCAAATGTAATATCAACTTACCTCAGTATTCAGGCCAAATGTAACATCATCTTGCCTTAGTATTCAAGCCAAATGTAACATCATCTTACCTCAGTATTCAGGCCAAAGGTAACATTATCTTAGTATTCAGGCCAAATATAAGACCTTACCTCAGTATGCCAAATGTAACTGGTAATCAGGCTAAATGTAACATCTTACTATCTCATTATTTAGGCCAACTGTAACATATTATTACCTCAGTATTCAAGCCAAATGTAACTGATGTTAACTTGGCCCCTGAGGTAGGGGAAAGAGTGATGACAGCATCCAGCCTGTAGTCAAACAAAAAAAAGAAAACTTTAGAATCTTTGTTCTTTTCTTTTCACAAAAATGACTCATTTATTTCAAATAATGTGGCTGTTTAAATTCTTTTCTTAAATTTAATGAAATATTTTGACTGCCTTATATTTCAAACCTAAAATGAAAAACAAAGAATGCTGTACTTTGTTGGACATATCTGCTCAACCCATAATTTGAGGTAACCTTCAAACAGGAGGAACTTCCACTAAACTACTGTAATTATAGTTTGCCTACCATCTACAGTGGAACTTTCTCTGCCTATAAGCATAACATAAAATAAAGCCTCTATATTCACACCATTTTATACATCCAGCCCTAATTATCTCTTGTTAATGATAATCTCTGCATGATAATAAAATTATAAATGTCAAATTTAGTTTATCAAAAACCAATGTGGAACAATTTTTTTTAAATACAAAAAAAAAGAAGCATTTCCTAAGACTGATAAATGATTTAACCCATTTACAGTCTGACCAATGTTGAACTATAGTTATCATCATCTGATACAGGCTCAGGTATATTATCTATCACTGATCACTGTCACTGAATTAAAATAAAACTTCTTAAATTTTATAGGAAAAAATAACAGATCTCCATCAGCTGATCTTGAATTGCTTACTAGATAAAATACAACCACGCCTCTATGCTGCAAATCAACATCCAGGCAAGGCAAGCAGCAAGGGTGAGAATAGTTAGACTACATGAGTTAAAACAGTTTTAGTAGGAAGTTACTCTCAAATTACCTATTTTGAGAACAAAATATATATATATATATATTACTTTACCTTGTTTCACTAAGCAAATCAAATTTGTGACACTATTTTGTAAAGAAATACAAACTTCAGGTCATAAGAACAAACTACTTTGTTACCCCCAAAAAAAAATGTCAAGAAAAATATGCTGGTTAAACATTTTCTAGGATTTGTATTTCGAGGTTGCCAGTGAATGATACTATACTTGTATTATAGCACCACCCTTTCCTCTGACATTTGCTGACATGTTATTTTGATCTGTTTCAAAGATACATGCATCTCCACTAATACAAAGGCTGATGACTGATAAGATGGTGATTCATCTTCACTACCTGATCCAGTTGCTGGCTGAGCATGCTGGTTGATAAACTCAGGTTAATGGGATGAATTTAGGTTAATGGCAAAAAATCTTTCTATAAGGAGCAGCTGAGAAAAGTGGTAAGTCACTAAGTGTAGATAGGTTACTTAGGAAAACAAGCAATATGTATATCATATGGGATTTCTTTAAATGGAAATTTAACTACAAATAATTAGTACTCATGAATTTCTCTAGTGGTCTTGACTACAACAACATAGAGATCTAACATACATGCATTACATGTGTATATTCTACATTATCAGAGTCAAAGTGATGTGTCTAATGAGGACATATTCATGTAATCAGAGACAGGTGTCTAAGGACAACATGTTTATGAAATCTGAGCCAGAGATCTGTGTCTAATGCAGACATGTTCTTGTAATCAGATATCTGTGTCAAATGAGGACAAGATCATATAATCTGAGCCAGACCTTGAGGACATGTTTGTTTAATCAGAGCCAGACCTTGTCTAATGAGGACATGTTTGTTTAATCAGAGCCGACCTTGTATAATGAGGACATGTTTGTTTAATCAGAGCCAGACCTTGTCTAATGAGGACATGTTTGTTTAATCAGAGCCGACCTTGTATAATGAGGACATGTTTGTTTAATCAGAGCTAGATCTTGTATAATGAGGACTTATGTTCCTGTAACCAGAGACCTGTGCCTACATGACTTCATGTAGCTAAAGACAGATGTCTAATGAGGACATGTTTATTAATCAGAGACCTGTGTCTAATAATTTTAAATATTTTAAAACAGAGATAAGTGTTTAATGAGGCCATGTTTGTTAATCAGAGACCTCTATCTAATGAGGCAATGTTTATTAATCAAATACCTCTATCTAATGAGGCAATGTTTATTAATCAGATACCTCTGTCTAATGAGGCAATGTTTATTAATCAGAGACCTCTGTCTAATGAGGCAATGTTTATTAATCAGATATCTCTGTCTAATGAGGACATGTTAATTAATTAGAGACCTGTGTCTAATGAGAACAGGTTATTAATCAGAACCAAACTCACAGAATGGGTTAATTATTATAAATTTAAGTACTTCCAAAGCATGTTTAGAAGTGTAAGTACATCCAAAGCATGATTAGAAGTGTAAGTACATCCAAAGCATGTTCAAAAGTGTAAGTACTTCCAAAACATGATTAGAAGTGTCATGAAATGGGGATTTTATATATTTTTACAATTATAAAATGTAAACTAGTTAATAAATTATAATTATTATCTCAATGTTGTAACCTATAAATGCACAGATTAAACTTATTTGTGGTCTATTGAAGTTGCTATCAATGGAAACACAGACTTCTAGATAGTGAGTGAATGTTTTAAGGTGTAAAGTATGTGTGAAAGGGGTACTGAACAGGATTATGATTACTTGTCTCCACTTTTGAGGTGCATAGCATCTCATAAAGCTGTCATCAATGTTGCATAATTGTTCATAATTGCCTTTATGTCACAGTTAGGGGGTGAATGAGCCCAAATTTATTACAACATACACCAGGCCATCACTCCATAAATAACCATAGTCAGATGTCTGTTACAGCTCTTAGTGTGTTACTTAATGCACAGGCCAAGTGCCTAAAGTAATCTAATAAATATGTCATCCCAGATAGCTTATGACAGGAAATTTAAATAATTCCAAACAATATTCAGAAGTCTAAATAGTGGCAAAGCATATCTAAAAGATTAAATATTTTCAAGACACAATCAAAGTTTTAAGTATTTCCAAGGCAAGTTCAAAAGATTAAGTACTTCCAAAGCATGTTGAAAAGATTAACTTCACTACCAACACAGTCAGTTGTTTAAGTACTGCCAAAGTATGTTCAAAAGATTAAATATTTCCAAAATATAATCACAGGTTCAAGTACTTCCAAAGCATGCTGAAAAGATTAAGTACTACCAAAGCACAACAAGAAACTTATTTCCAAAGCATGTTCAAAAGATTAAGTACTACCAACACAATCAGAAGTTTAAGTACTTTCAAAGCAGGTTCAAAAGATTAAATACTTCCAAAGCATGTTCAAAAGATTGAGTACTACCAACACAATCAGAAGTTTAAGTATTCAAAAGATTAAATTCTTCCAAAACATGTTCTAAAGATTAAGTACTAACCAACACAATCACAAGTTTAAGTACTTAAAGAAGTATGTTCAAAAGATTAAGTACTTCCAAAGCATGTTGAACAGATTAAGAACTACCAAAGTACAATCAGAAATTTAAGTACTTCCAAAACCTGTTTGAGGATTTAAATGCTTCCAAAGTAATATCATGGGTTTAAGTTTTACCAAAACTCAATCAGGGGTTTAAGTTTTTTTGAAAACACATCAAAGGTTTCAGTTTTTGAAAACACAATCAAGGGTTTCAGTTTTTCCAAAACACAATCAAGGGTTTTAGTTTTTCCAAAGCACAATCAAGTTTTAAGTTTTTTCCAAAATACAATCAAGTGTTTAAGTTTTTCAAAAACATTATCAAGGTCTAAGTTTTTCCAAAGCACAACCAAGGGTCTACTTACGTGCTCTGAGCTAGGTCCCAAACTTCAACAGCTCCTTCATTTACACTGGCAAAAACGGTGGATGACCTTGGTGACCAACTAATGTCATTTACTGCTTTCTGAAATAAAACAAGTGTAAAAATGTAAATCCAGGTGATCTACTACCATACTGCTTTCTAAAATAAAATAAATGTAAAAATATATAGCAGACTTAGGCGACCAACTAGCATCACTTACTGCTTTCTGAAATAAGCAAATATAAAAATGTATAGTAAACATCCTCCTGCACAAGCATGGAGATAAATTAAATGCATTCTAATTTGAAGCAGCAAAATGTTGTAGTCTCATCATTCTTTTGGTAACTTTGCATTCTAGTGTGATGTAGTCTTATCAATGAATTTACCATTATTTACAGTAAAGCAACCTTAATAATAATCTCAGTGCTATTTTAGTTAATTAGTATTTGGATCAGAGAATGTAAGGTTGAAAATACGAAATAGTCCCAATCTATATTAAAATAGAGTACCGTGGATGAGTGAAAAGTCAGGATTGGTGTGGTGCGGTCCTGATGCCAGAGCCGCATGCTCCAATCTGCACTGCAGCTTAAAAAAATGTCCGTAACGAAAGGAGACCATTTTATATGGTACACTGGAGCCTGAAGAAAAATACAAACAAATAATATATTTCAAATAAAACAAACAATATGAAAATAAAATATACATTAGATAGATAAAGATGATATACAGACAGGTAGATAAATAAAGATGGACAGAGAGACAGGTAGATAGATAAAGATGGACAGACAGACTGGTAGCTGGATAAAGATGTATACAGAGTGCTTTTCCATATAACTTACTGTGTGACCCGAGAAAGTCTCCAGGTACTGTTCATTGTAAGAACATGAACACTTGTGAATGTAACCCTCCTCTGTGCCTGCCAAATACCTGTTTATGCAAACAGTGGTTGTAGTGAATTCTATCATGCTTTAGACAAAATCAATTATCATCATTCTCAGCATTTCATTCATTCACGATTTACACCACAACTATGTGGATTTTATAATCATTTTGCTGTAAAATGGAACAGTAATCCAGTTATATTACAATAACTCAATCACACTACATTACAACAACCCAGCCACACTACATTACAATAACCCAATCACACTACATTACAACAACCCAGCCACACTACATTACAATAACCCAATCATACTACATTATCTTAACTCAGTCACACAATATTACAATAACCAAATCACATTACATTACAACCCAGTACCACTATATTACAATAACCCAGTCATACTACATTAGAATAACCCAGTCACACTATATTACAATAACCCAAACATAAAATATTTCAAGAACCCAATCATGTTACATTACAATAACTCAACACATCAGAATCATTCTATATTATAGAATCCAGTTTCATTCTAACCCAATAAAACTACATTACAGTAATGCTGTTGTACTAAATTACAGTAATTTAATTACACTATTATAGTAATCCAATTATAATAAATTAAAGTAACCTGTCGTACTATATTATATTTTATAGTAAATTAGTTTTCCTACAGTAATTCAATTACACTGTGCTTATTAGTCCACTTATGCTATTTAGTGCGTTACAGTAATCCATGACACTCTCATAAAGATTACCCCTACTCCACTGAAACAACCTAAAACCTGACACTGACACAGGCTGATCCTGCTCTACCACACCAACCTAAAACTTGACACAGGCTGATCCTACTCCACTGCATCAACCTAAAACCTGACACTCACACACACACACACAGGCTGATCCTACTCCATTGCAACAACCTAAAACCTGACACACACACACACACATATAGGCTGATCCTACTCCACTGCAACAAACTAAAACCTGACACTCACACAGCCTGCTCCTGCTCCACTGCAACAACCTAAAACCTGACACTCATACAGACTGATCCTACACCAATACAATAAACTTTAAAAACCTGACACTGACAGACTGATCCTATTCTATTGAAACAAACTAAAATGACACACTTACACGTTTGTATCCCGACTGTGAAAATCAAAGCAGAGTCCCCCAGCATGACGAGAGATAAATGCTTCACCTTTTTTTTCCCGCGCCTTGCCTGCCATTCTTGTTGGCATTTTTTTCAGCTTCATTATATCTGTCATTAGAAATACAGAATAAAACAAGATGACAGCTTGTTATTTAACACTTCTCCCTCAGTTCTTACACTGAGAAAAACACTGGGATGGAGCACTAACTGCAAGTCACAGTAAAGTGGGATAAGTGCTATGGCTTTAAATGAAGTGTTTTGGGGAATGTAATTCTCAGCCTAAGCTAATATGTATAAATAATGTGTTTTTTATTTCATTTTGTAGATTAATACAAATAATAGTAGTAATCTTTAAAGTATAAGATTTTTAAAAGTTTGAAGTATACCATTTTTGTTTATACATCAACATAACAAATGTGACCAAAAATGGTCTCAGTGAGCAAACCTCGGCAGCATTACTTATTTGCTCTAGCATCCCAGCATACAACTGTCAACAGCTATTATGACACAAATACTACTGATAAAATGTGCTAATTATAAGCACTTTAATAAGCTGTAACATGACTTATAAAAAAAAAAAAAAAAACTTCTAACAGCACAAGGATTCTGTGAAAGTAAGATTTGGACAATAAAGTGTTGGAAGGAAGGAAACACTTGCACAGAAATACAATCTTTATAAGTGTGTACCTACAAAAACTAGAGATGTCAAGTTCAGAAACATCTGAAAGTCAAGGACATTTTAAAGAATGGATAAATGGTCTTTCATGAAATTCTTAATATAAATGAAATAATGCTTTTTGTTCAAAAATAAAGTGCCACACTTACCATAGCTCTCAAAGCCTTTGCGAATGGACCACTGTGTGACACGCCCATCTGTAGAAATGGAAATCAAGACTTCAGTCCGCTCCTCGCCACTACCCCTCTCTTTCTCAATCCAGCGAATCTGCCAAACTGGACCAACATGCTTCCCATGTGACTCCCTAAAGTGAACAAAATCATGAGTCATTTTGCATTACCAATGATAGTGCTCAGACCTAGGGCATACTCACTCAACTGCATGTTAAAGAGGAAAAATTATAATTGAATACGCTCATGAATTTATATGCTACAAAGAAAATACATTTTAACTAAGATCATTAGTCTGTATGTTTAATTGTGGATAAATTACAACTAAGATGAACTCATTCATTTGTATATTCAAGAGAAGATACATCATACAACAATCTGTGGTTTCAAGAGAATATACATCTTACCTAAGACATCAATCTGTAATTTCAGAGGAAGAGTAAATTACAACTAAGATAAACTCTTTAATCTGCATTTCCAAGGATCTAAAGAATTCAAAGGCAGATAAAAATTACAACTAAAAATAATTTCATTAAAATGTTCAAGAGCAGATATATTACAGTTAAGAAATAACGTGCTTCATGTATCTCTTAATCCAAATCAGTCTATCGCACTACATTAACTATGTCCTATCTAATTACAACTTGCTTGATTAATGGTGGTTAAAATGAACATTGTTAAGTTAACCAGGTGAGAACATTCAATAAGTATTTATTATATCAAATGTTGGTGCATCTTTATAACACTTTTGCAAGGTAATAAAATTAAAAATAAATAGCATTAAAATACATTCTCCTGAAAGAAAACCAATGTATTGATTGATAGGTATACACTTATTATGTTATTTTATCAAGAGCTCAAATGAAATATTTTATAATCAACAGATGTCAAGAGCTGTTCACTTACTGTAATATCAATTACTCATATCTTATTGCTATGATAAATCTGTTCTTTATATAAATATAAGTGATATGGAAGGTTGTAAAAACAAGACTAACAAATGATGTCTTAATAAAAAGTGACACTGGCATACTGTACAATTGTGCCATAAACACATGGCAAGACAGCATCAGAAAGCTGATCATCAGATTTCTAAATTTGGATTCAGGGTGTAAAAGGTTCTTTTAAGGTTTTGATTAAAATTACATAACTACTAACAGAAATTACAAAACATTAGGCAAAACTTCACTAGACCTAGAACAGCCACAACACATTATATTTTAATTTGATGAATCAACTGTATTCTAGTTTATCTATTCAAATGAATGTCTTTAAACAAACATACAACATAATACAAGGTATATATTCAGTATTTAAAATATTTAAGTATTTAAATGAATGTACTGATCAAAAAACATTAAATTTAATTTTTAATTTAAAGTTTAAGGACACTTACTAAGTAATAAGAAACTAGTACAGAAGTATATCAGTTTATTTAATATTTTCTGTTGAAGTACCGAGGTGAATGAAATAATTGTTCTGCACTATAATAGCTTGTGTACCTAAATGAATGGTATGTGTTACAACTGACTGGTGAGTACATATAAACTAAAATGAAATAAAACAAGCTTCACTACATATTTCTGGCAAACTAACATGAAAATAAACAAAAGACAAGACAAAATTAAATCCAAAAGAACATTTTTTAAAAAACATTTCTGGCTCCGTCTACTGGTAGCCATTTAAAACACTCCTGGCTGCTAAAACTACTTTCAATGTGCTCTTCACATACATGCTTGAATCCTGATCTCGGATCTGATCACTGAAAGTGGAGATAATGTTAAGTATATCAGAAATTATCTGCATTCAAGACTTTTTATCATATCAATAAAGACCAGAGGTAACTTTCCCAAACCAAGACAATCTATAATATTAAGAAAGGGCAAAAATTAATCTGAAACTGTGAACACTCTATAGCAAATTATCTCAACCTATTTACGGTGGAGGAATCAATAATTTTCAGGTCTCAGGAACCCTTGCATACAAATTTACTATATTTATAATGTTTTTGTATTTTTTAATCATGATCTCTCACAGAACCCTAAGGTTCTGAGGAAACCTTGTTCTAAAGTGTCAAAATAATCTCCTTAATCTTTCTAAATAGCTTCTATATCATCAAGCCAAGCAAAGTTGAATATCATTGTTTTTTTCTTCAAAACATATTTTCATGGCAAATAAACAATGTCTTGGTGTATAAATTCCAAAATAGGCCTGGTTGAACTGTCAAGCATCCTAGAATGCATAATAAAGAAGATTTTACAATTAAGTAAGAAACTTTGGTATTTTTCTATTTTAAATTATATAACAATAAAATACATATACAAATAGTATACAAATACTCATAGAAAAAAATGCATGTTAATGCACACATGTTGCACGTAAAAAATAAATTATTTATGGAATGATGTGTGCGCTTTTATCAGAAAAATCATATATAAATATATTGCTTTGGGACAAGCAATAAAAAATAAATTGTCTATTTTTTTGCAAACCATGTAAATAAGTGTTAAACTGATTCTGGGCTGATTAAAAAATATATTTATTGTTTATACTTTTTAAAATGTATAATTCAAAAATGCCCATTTAATTAGTTTTGTAATTATTCTATGTTGTAACAAACAAATGAAACCTTCTTCTGGTCTTCTTATTTTAAAGCAAAATTTCTCTAATAATTATAAACAATTAAAACTTCACATTCTGTTAGAAGCCATGACAACTAAAGGCAGTAAATTTTTAATCCCTACTGAACATTACTGTGAAAAATTCGCACATTTTCAAGTTTTAGAAATATAATAAACAAAAAGATAAATTTCTTCATTAATAATATTCTCATTCCAATTAAATGAATATAGAAAAAAATCAACAACACCCCACCCACCTCCACAAACAACTGTAAAAGTAAATTATTCATACAAATGCATTATCAGTATTTCTCTCTTAACAGTATCACTATATAAGTAAAAAGTTTTAAAAAAACAAAAAATGATCAAATTCATAACAAAACAAGAAAAAATGAAAACTAAAATTCAATTCAACTTAGGAAAATAATTCAGTTACTGGGCATCCTCAGCAAGATGGCCCTGTTTTCTGTAAAAATAAGTAGTTGCACAATGTGAAAGCAGAAAGTCATGCATAAAAGAGTATCTACATATTCATTTACTATGTTACATGTGAGCAGTTCTTAAAAGCAGAAACATCAAGAGAATTTAAATTTTCATATTTAGGGATGATGTTAAACAAGTGCTGGCAACACTGAGTGCATTGCTTCCCTTCATATTAAAAAAAAATGAAAACTGTAAAGATTTTTACAATTAAAGTCAGGTGTTACTAGTGTCTATGATAAAATGTTCATTTAGGAGGTAACTTCAGTCCAATATGAAAAACATATGCACAAACCATTCTTACAAAAATCCTCGGAATCTGCAGGCAATGGCTAAAGGGAAAAAAGTGTTAGGAAAAGTACCTTTGCAGCCAGACTTCAAAAATTGGCTTTCTCTTATGAAAATTAAAAACATTCCTTAGAGGATCTGAATAGGATAAATGAGGAGGAAAAAGAGGAAAGCCTGCTAAAAGCTTTGATCTTAAAATATGGGCTTTCACGGCTGTAAAAGCTAAGGGAGGTAATCCTTCCTTACCACATTAGAAGAACTAGCTAATATTTCACACATACTGTAAACGCCTGTTGAAGTAGTTTGAGTTAAATTCTGAAATGCAGTCAAATTTTCCAACTTTTGGTCTGTTTGCTTGGTAGAATCAAAACAACAATAATAAATGGCAGGCACAAGGTGACTTTACAAGGCCATGTCTCATTTTGCAGTCCCAGTGCTGTCACAAGATAAAATGGTTGATTTCATTTCATGAAGAGTTATTTGTCCAAATATCATTTTTTAAAGTAATTTTTAAAAACAAATATTCAAGAAGAAAGGGTGGCAAACTTTGCAGTCTGGTAATCCCATATATTCAATAATTTGAGTTAACATTACTAAATATGTCAAACACATTGTATACAACAATATAAGATGGTCACCATAAGAAATGCAATCTGCAGAAGAAAAAATCAACAATAGCACACTTTATGCCTTTCTTTAATTGTTAATTGCATAAAATCAAGATTTCATATTTCCTCAGTGTGCTTAGCTTTGCAAATTCAAATTACAACTGATATTGGTTTGTGCAGCATGACTGAACATTTTGTGATTCAAGATGACACATTAATTTCGTTAGCGACCAATGCTGACATGATTAACCCTTTCACTCTCATATCCTGAGACAGTGCAGTGCTCACACCGAAACTGCAAGTGTTAATGGAAGCTGGTGAGTGCCAAGATGATGTACTTGCTTCTTTAAACTTGGCAACATCCATGATAAGAACAATTCTAAGTGTGGACACACTGTGATTCATAATATATTAATTTCATTCAGTGATCAACACTGATATATTAACTTCATTAATCCTTTCACTCATATATACATACTTAGACTCATAACAATGTGGACTTGCAACAACAACTAAGTGTTTTGCTAGAGTCAGTTGATTAAGGTGTAGTTACATCCTCTATGCAAATGGATGAGTTTCAAAAGTACTTTTATTTAGTAATTAAAAATGTTCTGACACTTATACATGCAAAATGGCTTCCTCTATAATCATGAAGAAATACTATCTATGTGATTCAAAATGTTTGGTAAATATGAGCAGAATCAAAATCTGAGATATTACTGTGAAATAAATAAATATTGAGAAAATTATATAAATGAAGGCTGAGAGAATTAAACAGTGTGAATGAGGAAATTCAAGTTCCATCATGAATTGGACCAAGACAAAGTCTTGTTTTGTTGTTGTTTTATGATACTGAGCTACGGTAAATATGTCATGCCTTTCCATGAACTGGGCCAAGACAAAGTCTTGTTTTGTTGTTGTTTTATGACATGAACTGGCCAAGAAAAAGGCTTGTTTTATTGTTTTTGATGGGCCAAGACAAAGAATTGCTTTTGATGGGCCAAGAAAAAGAATTGTTTTTGATGCTGTTGCTCTCTTGAGATAAGGTAAATATGCCTTGCTTTTTCATGAACTGAAATGAGTCAGGATTAAAACATAAATAATTTCCCTTTTTATGAAATCAAATGAGAATAAAACGAAAAGCTTCATCTTCTTGTGATAAAAATGAACAAGCCAAGAAAAAGTCTCCCTTGCAAGGTTAGCAACTGATATGCATTAAAATACATCATCAGATAAGGAATCCAAATATACATTTTAAAAAGAAAATATCTACTAAGTGAACAAAAGACAATTAGTAACCAATTGTGTGATAGTCAAACAGATTTTTTTTGTATTCTATTTAGGTGCTTCTAACTCACAACAACAACCACAATAAAGAACAAGGGAGATAATAAGAGAATAGAATTAAGACAGGAATAGGAATATTGTCCCTTGAACTACTAGAACCCTCCCTTTACCGAATTCATTAGTTTACCTGCTACATACAACACACACATGTAGGTGTGTACCTGTATGTTTACCTGCATAGTGTGTGTGCGTGCGTGCGTGTGTGTGTGTGTGTGTATGTGTGTGTGTTTGTGTGTTTATGATAGAAAAATAATTTTTGTTAGTAATGCTTGTATGATGAGCATGAATGAAGATCTTTCAACCTCCCTGCTTTTTCCAGTCTCTATGTTTCTTTTGGATAAGTTAGGGCATACCATAGATAAGTTCTTTACTATCTCCCACTAGAAGTATATGCGAATCTCTTTGGGCTTCTGGCTTGTATACATAAAAGAAATATTGTTAATCTTCATTGTACTCATTATAAGTATGCAAGAAAAACTTATTTTACTCATCAAAATTCCTTTTTATCTGAACTAAAGATACATAAAAACGTCAGGAAGGAAACAGAAAAACTACATAACAAAGTAGATAGAAAGTGACACTGGTAAAAAAAACAAAAATAAATTAACAGAGTTGTCCAGAAGCTTACATTCAGAGTGGAAATAAGAAAGATACTCAGTTTGACATTTCTAAGAGGAAGAAAGTGTTGCTAGTAACTTTTGGAAGCTATATGATTCTTTTATCTCCCCCTGGTTCTCTTGGAGCACTGTCAATCTGAATTTCAAACATAAAGTAATTAAAACTTCCTAAAGTGAAGGCACTTAACTGAATAATGAGGAAAGAAAGATTTCTCTTAAGAATTAGATTCCAAAGATAAATTAGAAGTCACAGTTCAAAAGCATATCAAATCAAATACCTTAAATTTTAAATTAGAAAAAATATTTTAAAGCATTGCTAAATTTAGATTTAATGAAAATATAATCTTTAAACTTTTAAGTAGCTGCTATATTAAATTACTCTATAAACAGAAAATATATTCTCTTAATCAACTTCTCATCTGGAAAATTATTGGAACTTTATTTAAATTTCAAACTCAACAATAATCCTGGAGTAAAACTTACTGATTGTCAATTATAGGCTCGTCCACTATGCTCCTAACATTGTAAACTGCTATACCTCCATCATAAAAACCAACCTGAAAGTGTAAGACAGATGGAATGATTTAAAACCATCCTGAAAAGTAAGACAAGACATGGTTAATAAAAAGCACATAAAGAGTGCATTGATTCTCATCGTAATTAAAATACTTGAATTTTCCATTCATACATTTTAAAAATGATACAGGCATTACAGCAAAGATGTTTTTTCACAAAACAGTTTCAGTTCCACATTCATTCATTACTGAAAAGGACAGGAAGATTTTCTTTCACATTCATGCATTGCTAAAATAGGGCAGAATTCACTTCAATTCTTTTCACTAAGGCATTTCATTCCCCCATTAAAGTATCTCCTAATAAAACATCTGCTTTCTTAAAAGAAGCATGGTAAGAGAAGTTCATTCAAACAAAGACTCTTATAAAGTTTGAAACTACAAAAGATTGCCCAAATTTCAGATTTAATAATAAACTAAACTTGCATGCAGCCTGAAAATAGAATATCATCTTTCAATGACTTTACCTATTTAGTCATTCACTTTTCTCATAAAACTCGTTGTGTAAACTACAAATACGTAAACTGTATTCTAGTAACTGCACTCTTAAGTAATTAAACTGCACTCTTAAGTTGTGTAAACTACAACTAGGTAAACTGTATTCTAGTAACTGCACTCTTAAGTTGTGTAAACTAAAACTAGGTAAACTGCACTCTAGTAACTGCACTCTTAAGTTGTGTAAACTAAAACTAGGTAAACTGCACTCTAGTAACTGCACTCGTAAGTTGTGTAAACTACAACTAGGTAAACTGTATTCTAGTAACTGCACTCTTAAGACAATTAAACTGCACTAGACAATTAAACTGCACTAGACAATTAAACTGCACTCTTAAGTTGTGTAAACTACAACTAGGTAAACAGTGTTCTAGTAACTGCACTCTTAAGACAATTAAACTGCACTCTTAAGTTGTGTAAACTACAACTAGGTAAACTGTATTCTAGTAACTGCACTCTTATGGCAATTAAACTGCACTCTTAAGACTAGGTAAACTGTACTCTTAAGGCTAACTAGACTGCATGCTTACAAGCAAACTGCGCTCTCAAGGCTAGTTAAACCACACTTGTAAGACCAGGAAAACTGCATTCTACCTAAACTGTACTCAAGGCTAAATAAACTGCACTCTTAAGACCAGCTAGACTGCATTCTAGCCAAACTGCACTCTTAAGGCTAGAAAAACTCTGCTCTAGTAAAACTGCACTCTTAATTCTAACTAGACAGCACTCCAGCTCATCTGCACTCAAGGCTAAGTAACTGCACTCTTATAGCTAGCTATACTGCACTCTAGTTAAACTGCACTCTTAAGGTTAGCTAAACTGCACTCTTAAGGCTAGCTAAATTACTCTCTTCAGCTACCAAAACTGCACTGTTTTCAAATGAATTCTTTCGATTTTCATGCAGCATAAAGGATAGTTCAATGGAATTTCTTTCCAAAAAATTGTTTTATCTCATTTATTAAGCATAAAGTCTAGTTAAACTGTACTCTTCTCAAAAGAATTCTTTTGGTTGTCATGTTCTTCACCCAGTGTGAAGACTGGCATCAGAATTCTTTTGATTTTCATGGTAATTGTCAAGCATGAAGATTAGTTTCTGCAATAAGTGGAGAAAAAACCCAGAAATATTCAATCTAGCCGCAATAGAAGATGTCAGCTTTATACAGTATCATCATTCATTTACTGACCCATCTTTTGAAATTCAATACTGAAATTAACACGTACGGCCAAAAGGTTGGCATTTGCCACTGAAAAGTCCAAAGCTGTTACGCCTTGTTTGGAGAAGTAGACTCTCTCTGGAAACTGAAACAACAAAAAAAATAAATGTACTCTGTAAAATTCAGACAGATACGACTTTTATGCTGATAAAAGAACACAGTTTGAATTGAGACTGCATCTGTTAACTTATATATTTCAAATCATCCTAGGCACGATATAACTGTCTCTAATTCAATTATGATAAAACATTTTAAATTATTACAATTATTACTATCTATACCCTAAACATGAGACAATTTGTCTCCAACAATAAACAATTAATACAACTGTTACTCTAATACCATAAACATGAGACAATTGTTAATTCAGTTATGATAAAACATTTACAAATGATACAATTAGTACTATCTACTTAATACCTAAAACATGAGACAATTATCTCTAATAAGGCACAATTAATACAATTATTACTCTCTACTTAATACCCAAAACATGAGACAATTATCTGTAATAAGGCACAATTAATACAATTATTACTCTCTACTTAATACCCAAAACATGAGACAATTATCTGTAATAAGACACAATTAATACAATTATTACTCTCTACTTAATACCCAAAACATGAGACAATTATCTGTAATAAGGCACAATTAATACAATTATTACTCTCTACTTAATACCCAAAACATGAGACAATTATCTGTAATAAGACACAATTAATACAATTATTACTCTCTACTTAATACCCAAAACATGAGACAATTATCTGTATAAGACACAATTAATACAATTATTACTCTCTACTTAATACCCAAAACATGAGACAATTATCTGTAATAAGGCACAATTAATACAATTATTACTCTCTACTTAATACCTAAAACATGAAACAATTATCTGTAATAAGACACAATTAATACAATTATTACTCTTTACTTAATACCCAAAACATGAGACAATTATCTGTAATAAGACACAATTAATACAATTATTACTCTCTACTTAATACCCAAAACATGAGACAATTATCTGTAATAAAGCACAATTAATACAATTATTACTCTCTACTTAATACCCAAAACATGAGACAATTATCTGTAATAATGTACAATTAACACAATTATTACTATTGATATCCTAAACATGAGCAATTGTCTCTCATTGGTATAATATGTACAATTAATACAATTACTAATATATATTTAATACCCTAAGCTTGAGACAATTGTCTCTAATTCATATACATGTAATATGTATGATTAATAAAATTATTACAATCTATTTAATATCTAAGGCATATAATGAAACAGGACCTGTTCTGATTTAGAAATTAAATACAAAAATATTTTCTTATGTTTTAATAATACGTGCATGAAGTTTTCTCACTCCACAATGCCCTACATATACTCTACAACTGCAGGTAAATGTGTAATAACTTACTCTATCTTTCTTCTATATATTTTACAGAGTAGCTATTTAAATTTTTCTGAAGTGACATACCTCTGGGTTTTTGGGTGACCAACAGCAAATCATTCCACTTTTTTGATTGGCAAATTCAAACTGGCCATAGCCAACAGCTATCAAATCCTGGAAGGAGATGTGTTAGATAATGATAATAACTTGGAAATAAGCCACTTCCTTTAGCTTCTACTTCAGTCATACATACTTATTATTATCTGCACTAAATATAATACTTATATGCAATAAAGCAATATTTTTTAACTAATAACTGCTTTTATATAGTATGTTATGGTTGTTTTCTCAACTTCCATATTTAATTTTGTACTGTTCATGTACACATTCACCCAATCATAACACAAATATTAATACAAACACACACACACACACACACACACACACTCAAATATAAGCACAAACATATACATTTATGCATTTCCTCTAACTAGTCTTAGCCCTATAAGATTGATAGCAAGTATGGTTCACATGACTCTATTCTTTTAGTAAACAATCAAACGTAATTATTTTGCTCAAGAAAAACAGAATGATATATGAAATTTTGAATAAATTCTCATTGAACAGCTTTTAAGCAACTAGAAATTGTTAAAATTCAACAAATAAAACAATTTAGAAATTAGATCTAATTTAAAAGCTGGACCAAGTTAGTGCATGAAAAAGAAAGGAAGGTAATTTAGAAATTTTTTATACTTCATGCAATCTTTTGAAAAGTGCTAAATCTTTTAATTATGTATTTGTTTTATCTGATTACTGCAAAGCTGCCCCACCCCCACCCCCAAGAAAATAATCTTATCTGCTTATTTTAAATAATGAAAAGTATCCAAATGTAGATTTTTCTTTAAATTCATTTTCATTTTTAAAAAAAAAATATGCATTATAATTAATAATTATTAATCTAGTGCAAATGTCAAGATGGCAGCAGCTACCAAAGTTCAGCTTGGCATTTTATCCTAAATATGCTGGTCTCCAGATTTAGCAATCAAAAAATAAAAGTGCAAAGAAAATTTTAAAATCCACATGAAACATTAGTGACAATCTTTGAAAAGTATTGGTAAATAGACCAGAGATTACCGGATTTGATCTATTCCAGGTTAGACAGGAGACATTGTGCCCCTTAGTCAGAGGACAGGCATAAGACCACAGACGATCCAAATTAGGGCCAAGGTCAACCACTGTGACCTGTTTGGCAGGGGTGGGTTCAACATCAATGTCTATGATTAGAAGAAAACAGGTTTTTGATGTAAATAATGTTGCAAATAATAAAATCTTCAAAAATTCATTAATAGAATTTTGAACATTAAAGAAAGCAAATTTAAATAAATTTTGTGTATTTCAATGCGTGCATTTTATGGTCTATAAAATAATTCTTTTACACAACACCAGAAGTTAACCTATAACACTCAAATTTTATTTCTACCCTCTGACAATTTTGACAAGGATATATAATCATTAAAATATTTATGAGATTTCTAAAATTGATAAGCCCTGCCTCCAAAGCCTTTTTCACCCAATGTAAAGTTTAGTTTTGTTCAATCTGAATGTCAGTTTCATATAATTTACATTTTGGTTTTGTTCAGTCTGAATATCAACTTCACCTAATACACAGATTGGTTTTGTTCATCTGAATATCAACTTCACCTAATACACAGATTGGTTTTGCTAAGTCTGCATGTGAACTTCATTAAATTTACATTTGGTTTTTTGCTCAGTTTGAATAGTAATTTATAATTGTGGTTAATCAGTCTGAGTGACAATTTCACATAATTCACTCACTCTACCAAAATCTCAAATCAGAACAGTGTGTACTCATCCTAAACTATTCAAAATTCAACTGTCATGACATGATGTATCTCTCTCTGTGTTCAATAAATCAAGCATATTCAAAGAGCAAAAACAGATTTTTTTATACACTTGGGTTACTTGTCAAGCTTTTACATGTAACTCTTTCTCACACTCCTATATTAATTGATATGTTACAGAGTCAATTTTCTTTTATTTTGACATATTGGGTTATATGACATATTATTCATTTCTTATATTACTGTGATATGTTGCACGATTATCATATTCTTGTATTTGATGTTGAATGTTTGTCAAGATTCTATGACAAGTTGCATGTTTGTTCAGATTCTATACTATTTTGACCTGCTGCATGCATTTCATGATCCTATATGACTTTGATATGTTTACATGATTGTTAAGAACCAATATTACTTTAACATGTTGCATGCTGGTCAGTTTCTATACTATTTTGACATGCTGCATGCATTGTTATCAATAATGTTCATCAATATCCTATTTTATTTGTTATCAATAATGTTCATCAATATCCTATTTTACTTTGTTATCAATAATGTTCATCAATATCCTATTTTACTTTGTTATCAATAATGTTCATCAATATCCTATTTTACTTTGTTATCAATAATGTTCATCAATATCCTATTTTACTTTGACAAGCTACAGGATAGTCCTGACCCTGTATTTAATTGACATGTCTTTTAAGCGTTTTACATGTTTTTTCAAGATCTTATATTGCTTTAATATGTTATATGGTTGACCATTTTCTATATTTCATTGATATGCTATACATTTGTCACTTTCCTATATTATTTTGACATGTTAGTCAAGATCCAGTATTACTTTATATGTTACGTGTTTCTCAAATTCCTATATAATTTGACATGTTACCTACCTACCTGTTTGTCAACCTCCAAACTTGACATGTTAATAAGGTTCCTGGAAATTACAAACTTTTAGCTATATACCTTTGCCATTCATGAAATTTGATCTTACAAGTGCATATTTATGTATATTTATTTACTATGACTTCACTTATGGCTCAGTTTACACCTGGATTGTAAAATGCAATTCTCACATTGGCTTGAATCACATATGGAAATTGATAGCACTCACCAGGCATGATACCAAATCCACGATACAATGCCAGTTTCGGTTGGTATGTATTTAGGTTGATGACACGTTCCATTACGAATAAATCTTTCCTTAGTGATTCTGACTGTAAAACAAAACATAAAAATCTTTCATAATATTCAATTATTTTTTTTAAAATATTTTTTAAAAGCATAATGTTTTCTTATTTGTTCTCTTTTTCAATTACAAATTAGAGTAAATGACTGTTTTTAATACCAAGATAAGTCATTACTAAGGGATAGTAATAGAAATGAATTATTGCAAAACTAAGCTAATATAAATCCTTTATTGTCTCACACCATTTACAATTAATACACCCATTGCTTTTATTTAACTCATAAATAAAATGTAGCCAAATAATTATGAACAAGTGAGAGACATATTGTGATCTAGTCAAACTTAAAAAAACTTGCCACTGTGTTAGAGAGAAAGCATTTACAAAGTAAAAAATTTAGCCATCATCACTAGAACAGTAAATGAACTATAATAATGTTTTCTACAAATAAACTAAAATTAATGGCTACTTTGGAAATAGGAAAACAAACAAGGAATACTGACCAAAATCCCCACAAAAATGCCAACAAAAAATCAATCTAAGTAAGTGAATTTACAGAGCATGTTTGAAGAATGACGTACTTTCATGATCCTTTCATCGTCTCTACTGTCCCTGACAAGAGATTGAGTAGAAAGGTCACCTGATGGCTTACTGGAAAATAGGTCTGAGCCCAAGAAGGAAGATGATGCTGTGGTGCTGCTTTCTATAAAAAAAATATTTCAAAGAGAAAACTATTTTTGTCACTAAATATCAACTGACTCTTGGTTCTCCAGAGTAATTAATGGAGAAATTTAGCACAGGTGGTCCCAAAACATGGATATCTCAGAGTTATACAGAAAATATTTTGTGGTTCATAAATAAACTTTACTGTGTTATTTTAGACTTATGGAAAGTAATCCATAGTAATCCAAAACATTAAAAAATATATTAAGACAAAATATTCACAGCTCACAGTTCAATTAATCCCCCAAAGAAAAAATCAGTACAGTTTGACCAAAATGACAGATCATTTTACTTTAGTCACCACCATTTACTGTCATGTCACCTGACTTTAGTCGCCACCATTTACTGCCAGGTCATTTGACTTTAGTCAGTATCATTTTCTGTCATGTATTTTTCTGACTTTAGTCATCACCATTTAGTGTCATGTATTTTTCTGACTTTAGTCACCACCATTTACTGTCATGTATTTTTCTGACTTTAGTCACCATCATTTACTGCTAGGTTATTTGACTATAGTCACCACCATTTACTGCTAGGTTATTTGACTATAGTCACCACCATTTACTGCTAGGTTATTTGACTATAGTCACCACCATTTACTGCTAGGTTATTTGACTATAGTCACCACCATTTACTGCTAGGTTATTTGACTATAGTCATCACCATTTACTGCTAGATTATTTGACTATAGTCACCACCATTTACTGTCATGTATTTTTTTGACTTTAGTCACCACCATTTACTGCTAGGTCACCCTAGCTACACCACCATCCATGCATTTATAATTTTTACTTTGTGAATGAATGTTTTGGTGGTACAGTATATCCACAAATCCTCAGATAACTGAGAGTCGACTTTTACCTCAACCTATCCATAAAATTGTTTCATGATTAAGTGCAAACATATCAAATATTAGTTCAACAAAGTACATATAAATTTGAAGGTATAATGAGCTAATTTTTAAAAATGTAGTAATATTGTGTGCATTATTAACTGGTATTGTTAATTGGTATCATTATGCTGATATATAATATATGACAAGGTCAAATGTATGCTGTACATATCATGCAGTAACTATAACAACATAACTAAAAATGCTGGGAGGGTGAATTTTGAAAGCATCACTTGTTTATAAGCAAGCTCCACACTCCCCCCACCCCCCCCAAATATGCATGCATAATTATGCTGCTCTTAGTGTTTGTGCCATAAGGGTATACTGAACTTGGAATTAGAATACCAACCAATAATGCTTCCTGGTACAATATTTTTGGCAGAAGAAACGGCAAGGAGGGTGTTAATTTGTGGCGCTGATGGATCTTTGGCACTCTCAGTCTGGATGTTTATGTTCTCTGAGTCTCCCAATTCAGGAGTGTTTGCTCTGCTAATGGTTGCAACCTCTTCGGATTCTTCTTCTGAAAAATAAGCATAATGAATCCTTATAATAATCAATGGTACACATTGCAGGAAAAATCCTCAAGGACAGTCAGGCAGTTCAGGGACTGGGCAAAAAAAGATTAATACAAACCATTTCCCCAAGACTAAAGAAAATTAAAATGTTGTAATGACTACACATAGATGTCTATAGCAAGGTGTTCTTACCTTTTCCCATGCTTTCAAGTTCTACAATGACTCCTTAAGGATAAAAAGAAAAAGAAAAACACACTTTGGGATTTATGTTATTTTTGTTTCTAATACACTCTTCACACAATGTTGAAAGTCTCTAAATTTAATAGAACAGATAAAAAAAATTAAAGTTCAAATTTTAAAGTTCAGAGTGGTGGAGTTTACATACCGTTAATGTGTTTGCTATACCATTAATGTGTTTGCTATGTGGATATATATAAAATGAACTGGCCATGTAATATAAAGATATAACTAGCTTAAGAAAAAGTGCAAGGTTGGAAGGGATAAAGAAGTTGGTCAAATAAAGTCTGTAAGTATTAGATTTGTATTTATTGACATTAGTGTTGCACTGGTTGGATAAACAAAGTAGTGGTATCCAAAATTTCTTTGGAAGCAGTCAAACAGCCGGTGGAAACTGCAGTTGATGAAGATTAATCCTAGTGCTCAAATGAAGATTTCACTTAATGTACAAATGAAGATTTCTCTTAGTGTACAAATGAAGACTACTCTTAGTGTACAAATGAAGACTACTATTAGTACAAATCCTATGGACTACTCTTAGTGTACAAATATTAGACTACTCTTAGTGTACAAATGAAGACTACTATTAGTATACAAATGAAGACAACTATTAGTGTACAAATGAAGATTACTCTTAGTGTACAAATGAAGACTACTATTAGTGTACAAATGAAAATTACTCTTAGTGTACAAATGAAGATTTCTCTTAGTGTACTAATGAAGACTACTCTTAGTGTACAAATGAAAATTACTCTTAGTGTACAAATGAAGATTACTTAGTGTACAAATGAAGATTACTTCTAGTGCACAAATAAAATGTTTTGAATTCAATAATCTCCCATTAAGGTATTATTTATCTCCAAGAGCTCAGTGGCAGTTCTGAATGTGTAGGGGAAGATAAACTCTTGCTGTAGACATCTTAAGCAATCACGAGAAATGTATTTCACAAAAATTAAACATTATCATTTTCTTCATAGTAATTCAATATTATCAGAATATTCATATTAACTCAACACTATAAACATTCCCATATTAAATCATCATAATGACCTCAATACTATCAACATCTTCATAATAATTCAGTAATATCAATATTTCATTATCATTTGACTGAGTCAGTCACCATTACTCAACAATGATAAATAAATGTGTGTGTGTGTGTGTGTGTGTGTGTGTGTGTGATTATGCAAGGAATGAATACTAATGTGATTCCTCATCAATTCTTTTGTATGTTGTTTTGTATGTGAGATTCTCAAAATACTCCATGACATCATTGATGCCAATAAAAGAAATTATGTTTATTGTAGTTTATAGAAGACAATTCATTTACATATTCTTAAATATACACAATTCTCAAATCTTACTTTTGGTTTCATTCTCCAAAGATGTGTATGTGTCATACATTTCCCAATTAGATGATGTAATGCCACAATCCTGTAGAGCAAAAAATATAATAATAAGAAGAAATCCTTTGAGGGATTATTTTGCATGGGGTGTTTGTTTTTGTGCTTTGCCCAGTTAAAAAAATAGCAACTAATGTAATGTATTTGAAGCACTCAAAGAGCCAATCAGTGCTTGCAGACTTTTGCTTACAGCTCTCTTTTCAATCAGTGCTTGCAGACTTTTGCTTACAGCTCTCTTTTCAACCAGTGCTCACAGACTGTTGCTTACAGCTCTCTTTTCAACCAGTGCTTGCAGACTTTTGCTTACAGCTCTCTTTTCAATCAGTGCTTGCAGACTTTTACTTACAGCTCTCTTTTCAATCAGTGCTCACAGACTGTTGCTTACAGCTCTCTTTTCAACCACTGCTCACAGACTGTTGCTTACAGCTCTCTTTTCAACCAGTGCTCACAGACTGTTGCTTATAGCTCTCTTTTCAACCAGTGCTCACAGACTTTTGCTTACAGCTCTCTTTTCAACCAGTGCTCACAGACTTTTGCTTCTTTTGAACCAGTCAGTGCTCATAGACTGTTGCTTACAGCACTTGTTTGTGCCAGTCAGAGCTTGCAAACTGTTGCTTACAGCACTTGTTTGTGCCAGTCAGTGCTCACAGGCTGTTGCTGTCAACACTTTTTTGAACCAGTCAATGCTCACAGACTCTATTGCTTATAGCACTCAACACCATGCTGATAATTACCATTTTGTGTATCAGTTTACATATGCCTTAAAGTCTATTTTTTAATGTAAAATTTTCAGTAAAAATATGCTAGAAATAAAGATTTATAAAATGTGTATGCTTGCCAAGAATTATCTGTTATGCTAAACAAGGAAAAACTGTAATAAGATCTGACAAGTGTAGGAGTGTACACAGTACACAGTGATACATTTTCTGGTAAATGAAATTATATGTTTATGGTTTTAAAATAAGTTTGGCAATGAAAAATTCAGTTTACTAGTCTCCAGAATTCTGCTTTATTCTGTTTAAATTTTAAAAATAATTCATATTTTTAAATGGAAGATTTATTATTATTATTAGAATTTAAGCAGCTTCTAAGGGTGGTTAGAAAATAACTCACTGTATAGGTAATCTTGTTTGTCTGGATGGCCTTGAACTTGGGAGCTTCATTAAATGTATTCATCCCTCTCTCTGCATACAGATCATTACCTGCCCGGGATTTGCACAGCTAGAAACAGAATATTTTTAAATTCTCAATCAAATTAGTTCAGAAACAGCCAAGACTTGCTGAAAAAAAAGGAATGAGATATTTTAAACAAATTTAATGAAGACATAATCTCAGTTAATCTATGTAATTTCAACTACACATTTATGTGCATGAGTGTGTGCCTGTGGTGTGGTGCATTTATATGTATGTGTGTGTGATTGTATAAGTGTACTTTTCTTTCATATTTCACCGAGATAATATAAAATATTGTTACAGTATTATTCTTGTTATTAATCATAATCTTGAACTTAATCTATCCAACCACACATAATAAGTACAAAACACAGCCATGAGCTTTCTATATATTCATTTGAATGAATTAAATTTCTAATCTGTATAATTCATGGTGATGAAATTGTTCATTACACTTCACAAGCAGTTATCTCAATATTGCTTGACATGACATTACAATGAGATGAAGTCTACTGATGATACACATTTTACAATGAACATAACATTTAGCAACCTGAATATTAAAATGATTTTACATTTCAATAAGCACAAGTTTAATGATAACTACACCATAGTGTCATAGTAAATCAATAACAATAATTTTGTTTTTATCTATATACCACAATGAAATACCATTTCAATGAATACAAGTTTAGTGACCTGTATACCATCATGACATTACATTACAATTAAAAAATAAAGTTTAGGGATCTGTATACTACAACAGCTTTACTGCACTATTATGACAACACAATAAACATAAGTTAGCAACCTCTATATACAGCTTTACTGCACTGTTATGACAACACAAGTTAGCAACCTCTATATACAGTTTTACTGCACTGTTATGACAACACAAGTTAGCAATCTCTATATACAGCTTTACTGCACTGTTATGACAACACAAGTTAGCAATCTCTATATACAGCTTTACTGCACTATTATGACAACACAATAAACATAAGTTAGCAATCTCTATATACAGCTTTACTGCACTGTTATGACAACACAAGTTAGCAATCTCTATATACAGCTTTACTGCACTGTTATGACAACACAAGTTAGCAATCTCTATATACAGCTTTACTGCACAATAAACATAAGTTAGCAATCTCTATATACAGCTTTACTGCACTGTTATGACAACACAAGTTAGCAACCTCTATATACAGCTTTACTGCACTGTTATGACAACACAAGTTAGCAACCTCTATATACAGTTTTACTGCACTGTTATGACAACACAAGTTAGCAATCTCTATATACAG
Source organism: Sinotaia quadrata (assembly GCA_028829895.1). Taxonomy (NCBI): domain Eukaryota; kingdom Metazoa; phylum Mollusca; class Gastropoda; order Architaenioglossa; family Viviparidae; genus Sinotaia; species Sinotaia quadrata. The sequence goes on from CM054178.1 coordinate 122,762,082, forward strand.
CTTTACTGCACTGTTATGACAACACAAGTTAGCAATCTCTATATACAGTTTTACTGCACTGTTATGACAACACAAGTTAGCAATCTCTATATACAGCTTTACTGCACTATTATGACAACACAGTGAACACAACTTAGTGACCTGTGTACTACAATCCTACACCTGTTATAACAACACAATAAATACAAGTTAGTGATTTGTATACTGCTTTACTGCAATGTTATGACAACGCAATAAACACAAGTTAGCTGCCTGTATACTGCTAAACTGAGTGCTTTGAGAACACAATAAACACAAGTTAGCCACCTGTATACTGCTATACTGCAGTGCTATGACAACAATAAATACAAGTTGGTGACCTGTATACTGCAAGATCCAATGTTGATATGGAATTATTAAGACATTTTCATCAAAGTGACAGCCACAGATTTTTATACTAAATATTTCTGAAGTGCTAATACAATAAACATAGGTTGGTAAACTGTATTCTGAACTGATGACATTACTATGAATGCAACTCTAATTTCTCTGACTTGAAATTACAATAAAAACAGATTGTTATATGCATACTGAACTGGTGACATTACAATGAATGCTGACTCTAATTTACATATTGACTTGAAATGACTTTACAATAAACATGGATTATTAAATGTATGTTGGTGACATTAAATTAATATAGATTTTAATTCGCATTACTATGCGACTTGAAATGATTTTACAATATTACAGTTTCCTATATGCATACTGAACTGGTAACATTACAATGAACACTGATTCTAATTTACACACTGACTTGAAATGACTTTACAATAAACTTGGGTTATTATATGGACTGGTGACATTACAATGAACACAGATTGTTAATGTACATACTGAACAGACTTTACATAACAATAAACACAGACTGCTAATTAATATACTGAAATGATGAAATTACAATGAACTTCCTAATTTGCATACTGAACAGTCTTGACATTATAATGAGTACAGTTTCTTTATTTGCATTCAGAATTGATTTGACATTACAATAAACACAGATTACTAATTAACATTCTGAAATTATGACATTACAATGAACACAGTTACTTAATTTGCTTAGAAAAATGACTTGAATGGAATTAACATTACAATAAAGAGACATTGTTAATTTGCTAACTGACTTGCCCTGACATTATAAGGAACACAAATTGCAAATTTGAATGTTGAGCTGACCTGACATGACAATGAACTAGGATTGCTAATTTCACACATTGCAAACAAAACATTAGAAGGATGACAAATGTTTAATGTTTTAATTATTAATTAAACATACTGCAATCAAGACATGACAAGGTTAACAAATGTTTACAGGCTTTGATTGCTAATTTGACACAATGAAAATAAGACACAATAAAGCTGATGGAAAGTTCAGCCTTTGAATTGTCAATCTGAGGCTGCAAACAAGACATGACAAGATGAATAAATTCTCACCTCCTTATACTTTTCATTTAGTTCCTGAATGACCTGAGCTTCTTCACTGTCAGATGAGACACATATTCCAGGTATATCTAACAGCCAAATGGTTTCAGTCTCATCTAGCACTAAATTAACAATCTTCTCAAGGTCTTCATCTTGTAAAATCTCCTTTACCTCCTCACGCTTATGTTGAATGTCTATAATATATTTTTTAAAACATAAATAAACAAAATTAAACTAAGAATTAAAATGATAATTTATAATATCTTATAACACTGATAAACATATTTATTTAGAACATGATGTCCAAAATAAAATTGCTAAAATTAGTAATTTTCAAACTACATGAGCCAGAAGATAAAGCTAATTAATGTGTTTTCTTTCATTCACTAATTAATCTATGCATATATCTATTCCATGCACATAAATGTATATTGAATTTATTATTTATTTATATTATAAAAGTAAATTCATCCATAAAAACAGACTGCAAGTCAACAATAAACTGCCTATCAAAAATAGTATTTTCTTTAAATTATAAAATTAATAAACAGTTACAACTTTACCTAAGGATCTTGAAATGTAACCTGTGTAATTTCCTTGTTAACTTTATATTAGTGCATATTCATATTTAGACACAAACTAACAATCCACCGATGCTCAAGGTCAATAAAGGTATATACTGAAAACCAAACAAAACTCATATTTATTTAGACATGAACTAACAATCCAAGAAAGCTCACAGTCAGTAAAGATACATATTGCAAACTGAACAAAAGCTCATATTCATGTTTAGACATAAACTAACAATCCAACAAAGCTCACATTCAAATTAAGGTAAACACTCAGGACTCTGACTCTTATAGTCATATTAAGACACAAGCTCATGACAAACTCACAGCTGTACTACTGTACAATATGTATATTAAATATATTGTGATATAGATACAAATTAGAAAATACCTCACCTCCCCATGATGTTAAGTCTCTTTCTTCTTCTTCTGCAGATTCGGTAGTTGTATCAAAGGACTGGGTAAAAACTGACCTAAAATTCGCAAGACATAAATACAATGCACACCTGCTTTACAGTATTTAGCTAGTGTTGTTTAATAATAGGACTGGGTTGAAATGGAATGCAGGGTCTGAAAATATACTGAAATATAAGTCTGTTCCATAGGACCAGACTAACATTGACTGGCATGATTAGAAAACATGACGAGTAGATATGTTGGCTTGTGTCACATTCACTCCTCATGTACACAGGTATGAAACAATCTTCATGACTGGTTCCACAGACAGAAACAGAGAGGGAAATGGCTCACCCCCAAGTCACAGTCACACCTAGACTGGGTACACAGTTAGCTGCATGAAGATAGTCTGCTAAATGAACTGACAACTTGAATAAATAACAAAAGGAACACTGAGACTGACACTGTTGAAGGTGTTAAAAATTTAAAAACAAAAGGCAAAGCCATGATTACAAATGATACTAATTATAAGAGGCATACACTTAATCAATGTAAATAATGTCAGAATTAATACTATAAACCATTCAAAACTGTCTCTAACTCTTAACTAAGCACAAGTAGTGACAAAAGGCAATCTACAAAAGAGTCGGCACTCTCCAAAAGGTTTAATGCAGTTCATACATATCTTTCTTCTAGACAAACAGTTCTAGTCTTGCAGAAGACACCCTTCCAGGCAGAGTTGCTAAGTGAGGATGGGCACCTGACAGCCAAGTCTAGGAGAAGTAGAATAGTAATTAATCTAGTAGTACAATTTGGTGGCAAAGGCTGACACCCTTGAGTCAGAACTGGGCAAAACAGGAGTCTGATAATAGAGATCGCTCAGAAAAGAGATGCACTGACTTCTTGTGTTATCTTATGTGAGAACTATTATAAACATGTACAGTCCCACTGTTAAGAGTTTGTTCTTACTGTGTATTTTATTTATTTTTAGAACAGTATTCCAGTATGCAGAGTGATATATAATAATATCACCTACACAACAGGCTTGGGCTAAGATACTCATGAGAAATGCAGTGTTACGTTTCCAGTATTTATTTAAAGACCCTGCTTAGAATAATTAAAAGACTTTAAATATAATTAATTCTTCCTCTCATATTCTACGCAGACTGGTTGCTCAATTTATTATCTGACTAATTAAAAGTGCGTCTTGTAGTTCAGACGACAAATTTACAGACTAATAAACTGCGAACTTTTAGCTAGATTTGAAAACAGTTAAGTCCCTCTAAATTAATATGCACTCGTCATCAATCTTTCTGCTCATCCGCCCCCATTCAAATCTAAGAATTAATCTAATTGGTCTATTGTGCATAGAAATCAACTACTAAGAGGTATTAACAAAGAAAATAAGATTTAATAAAGTTTAACAAATTAACAATAAATCGAATGCAACGCGAATAGTCTTCACTCTGTCTTTACGCGCCTATGCCTGATTTTTGTCAATCTAAATTGCCAGAAAAGTGTTCCTTTGAGATCTGTACACTTGATTTTGCACTTAGCTCTATTCTTGTATCCTTGGTCTCAACACTCAGTCATGCCGATTCGTTCCCTCAGTCCTCCTTTAACGACACACGTGGTGCATAAGGAATGATGTCCCCTTGTTAGTGGCTAGGAACTGGAATTTTAGCAGCATGGCCCTCAGAGTGGATTTCGACACGCTTACACCAATAAGCTAATGCAGGTGAGGCATGGGTGAACATGAACCATGAGCCGACCTGTGGATGCAACGTGTTTGGATATAATTCTCAACCTAACAGCCCTACTTAGGCATGGCTCAATTAAATGCGCTGAACAAAGAGTTTCGACTTCGCGTCGCTTACAATTAGATTTTAGAAAAAATATAATCGTCTCACATGTGTTCCATTTAACAGTCATGACGTATGAAGCAATAAAATAGATACAACGTTAAATTAATGTTCATACAAGGGGTAATTCAAGCCGACAGAGCGCTTCACAATTTACAATTTAAATTACACGCAATAATTGAATTACATGAAGAATTCATATCGAGCGCAGCATTCTGGCTCTTAGTGAATTAAAACAATATAAATTAAAGTACAGAAATGGAAAAATGGTTACAATAAATTTATATTCCGTAACGTATAGGTTTTCAGCTATTTCTCTGAACCATGCTCAAGTGTATATGGAAATCATATAATACATAGCACAAATACATACTTAAACAATACATAGGCAAATACTATTAAATAAAATGATACCTTTGAGAGAAGTCGAAGGGTACCTTGATTCTCTATGGCGCCGGCTGCCTCTCACGACCCGAGTAAGCTGATGGAATTAGCTAAAATGTGCTCGAAGTGAGGGAGCGGAAGCGTGTGGGTACATATATAGAAAGGTATATTGCGTATCACGTGACTGTTCGCAAAGCATGTGGTTGGTTCGAGAACTGGACAATGGTCCTAAAGTTACACAACATCTTGACCTGTTCTAGAAGCACCTAGAAAAAGGAAGCTTTGAACAAAGGGCCAAGGGTTTCAAATATTCGAATTTGAAGTAAACAAGGCAAGTGGGTCACGAAGTCGGACAATTTTATCAGACTGTGACACCCCCTTGCTTTTGAGGCGTTTATCTTGCCAAAGATAAAATGCCTCCTACAAATTATGTATGATAAAATGTAGAAGTCCACAATGAAGAAAAATTTACACAAAAAAAATTTCGACATTCCTAGAAATAAAGTGTGCAACTATATTTCATATTTACAGGAAGGAATCCGTAGGGTTCAGTTAATTGATTAAACAACATTCTATCAGTACCGGCACTTGATGGCATCAAGCACGACTCATGTAATCTGCGCCAACATTCAAAGACCCTTTGATGTAATGAATATTTGCGTCATACTGTGTCAGAAACAAAGACCAACGCATTAAACGGCTGTTCGTAAATTGCGCCTGTCCGAGAAAGGCCAACGGCTGGTGATCGCACTCGATGACAAAGGTTTTTCCGTACAAATAGTTTTCGAACTTTTTTATGGCCCAAACTATTGCAAGACATTCCTTTTCACTGGTGGAATATTTCTGTTCAGTAGTTGTGAGTTTACGGCTTGCATATGCAACTGGGTGTTTGGTGTCATTGTGTTCTTGTAATAACACTGCTCCTAATCCTGTGTTGCTAGCATCAGTCCTTAACAAGAATGGTTTTGTCAAATCTGGCAGTTTAACAATTAAATCTGAAGTCAGTCTAGATTTCAGTGTGTCAAAAGCGTTTTGGCATGCATCAGTCCACACTACTTTTGTAGGCATATTCTTACGTGTCAAGTCAGTCAGAGGACATGCAATGGCACTAAAATCTGGTACGAATTTTCTGTAGTAGTTAGCAAGACCAAGAAAACTTCTAACTTGTGTTTTTGTTAGCGGTTGTGAAGTGTCCTTAAGTTGTGCTATCTTAGCTTCACTTGGCGACATAGTTCCATGACTCAACTTGTGTCCCAAGAAGTCTAAGGAGAATTGTGCTATTTCACACTTCGTAGGGCGGGCAGTGAGGTTGGCTTGCTTTAATCTGGCTAGCACATCTCGTAAGAGTGTTAAGTGCTCCTCCCATGTCTGGGTGCCTAGAATTAAATCATCCATGAAGTTCTCAACTCCGCGTCCGTACAGTGGTTCTAACAATGACCGCATCATCTTAGAAAAAATGCTTGGAGCGTTTGAAACTCCGAAAGGCATAACTTTCCATGTGTAGTTTCCTACTGGTGTAGTGAAAGCTAGTATGTGTCGATCAGTGTCCTTGACCTTGATTTGCCAAAAACCGCGTGACAAATCTATTTTGGTATAGTAATGAGCGTTAGCTAGCTTAGTGAAGATGAGATCCGGATCAGGAAGAGGTTCGGCACAAAACTCTGTCACTTGATTGAGTTTGCGGTAGTCTACGCAAAAACGGAACGAGTTATCACGTTTTTTAATCAACACGATGGGTGATCCGTAGGCACTGTCAGTCTTCTCTATGACCCCTAGATCTAGCATAGTCTTAATCTCACGTCTAACGTCATCTATCTTAGCGTGTGGCAACGGATACGGCTTCAAACGTATCGGTTTGTTGTCAGTCAGCTTCAGTGAAAATTCTATTAAGTCTGTCAACCCTGGTTTGTCTGTCAGAGTAGATGAGAACTCATTAAGCAATTCATTCACTTCTTTTTTCTGTCTTTCTGTCAAGGCTTCATTTACCCTAACGTCTTTGACAGTTTCGTCCGTCTGTAGAGGACAGTTTGGTAAAGTACCAGTGACGCAATCAGTATCCCCCTCGTCTTCTGTAACTATCGTCGCTACGACAAAATCAGCTTGAGTGGTTTGATCCTCACGGCTTATGTACTTTTTGAGTAGGTTAACATGAAAGATTTTCTCTCTCTTTCCTGTCTGCACCTTATAGTTCAGTCCCCCTAGCTTGGCGGTAACTACAAAGGGCCCCTTCCATTTCATCTGAAGTTTGTTATGTGCTTCAGGAAGCAACAGTAACACTTTGTCATTAACTTCAAATTCTCTAGGTTTGGTGTGCTTATTGTAATATTCTGCCTGTCTAGACTGAGCTATCGTCAAGTTTTCCCGTGCTATCTTGCCTATAGTTTCAAGACGGTTTCTTAAGTCAGTGACGTATGTATAAGTTGTCTTAACTTCGTCATCTGTCTTTTCATCAGTCCAAAGTGCCTTCAAAATCATCATCGGCCCGCGTACAGTACGTCCGTAAAGTAGCTCAAATGGTGAAAACCCGGTGGAAGATTGTGGCACCTCCCTATATGCAAATAGTAGGGCAGGGATGTATCTGTCCCAGTCTTTCGGTTTATCAGTGGCGAGCTTTTTAAGTGCTGTTTTTAATGTCCCATTGTATTTTTCAATCAGACCATTTGCCTGGGGGTGGTATGGTGTGCAAGTAAGATGTTTGATGGAAAGTAAACGATTTACTTCCTTCATTACGTTGCCTATGAATTGACTCCCCTGATCTGTCAAAATTTCAGTAGGAATACCAACACGACTCCAAAGACCGAAAAGGGCTTCGGCGACAGTTTCAGTATCAATATTTTTCAATGGTACTGCGTCGGCGAATCTTGTTGCGTAATCAATAGTGGTCAGCACGTATCGATTACCTCTCGTTGATGTGGGTATTATAGGCCCAATCAAATCCAATGCTACGCGCTTGTAGGGTTCACTGATCAGTTCAGGCTCTCCTAACGGTGCGGGTCTGATTGAATTTTTAGACTGTGTTCTCTGGCATGTGTCGCAACTTAACACGAATCTACGGATATCGGCAGTGATGTCCGGCCAATAAAACTCACTTGTAATACGACTAGTTGTTTTTTGTACACCCATGTGTGCACCAAAAAGACTCTCATGACCTAATCGTAATACGTCATTTCGTTTGGTTTGTGGAACGACTAATTGTTTCCGAAATTCGTCTCCCACTTTCGAATAGCGGTACAATAAACCCTTTTTCAGAATAATGCACGCTTTCTTATTCGAATCGTCAGTGTTGACGTCACTAACAAGTACAGCTTGTCTGCGTAACTTGTCTAGTGTTTCGTCCTCAGCTTGTAATATTTTAATCTCGCTAACTGTTGCTTTATCTACGGCTGGTGCGGCAGACATCGGTGCAGTTACAGATTTGTCTTTACTACTCGCTGCTCTGGTTACAGCGTTAACCAGTGGTGGTTCAGTTGAAGTTTGTTTTTTGCACGGCAAAACATACTTGCAACCAAGGATCACGTCATGCGGTGAGTTTTCCATAACTGCCGCTTTGACTGTTCCTTCTACAAAGTCTGAAACAATCGAGACTTCAGCTACTGGTAAAATGTCTTGTTCGCCGTTTGCAAAGGTGACAGAGATTGTCTCCCCTGTGTAGTCGGTACGGTTAACTAATGATGCATTTACAATAGCGTCTAGCTCACACCCTGTATCAAGCAAAGCGATTGTATCGTGACCGTTTGCCTGTACTGGTGTTCGATTCGACTTTTCTGTTTTAGGTGTATGACTTTCTACTGCGTAAACTTTAGCTGTTTTCTTTTCAGGACATGTTCGTGAAAAATGGCCACTATCACCACAAGTGTAACATGCAAGATTCTTTTTATCTTTCTGTTTGTCGGACTTGTTTTTAGTGTCGGGTTTAGATGTTTTATCATCACGCTCATTAGGTGCCTTCCCGTCATTTTTCTTATCCTTTCGAGTCTGCGGTTCGTTCGGTCGAGACTTGTTGTTCGCGTGTGCGTTCGAGAATTGAGAATGTGCGTCATCAAAGCGATCGGCGGCGTTGCCTATCTCCTCTAGCGTAGATTTTTCCCTTATTGCTAAGTGAATCAGTAGATCTGATTTGTATGACCCGAGAATATGGTCTTTTACCATTTCATCCCTAAGACCTGCGTACGTCTGTGGAGTTTCGGCTAGATCTATCCATCTTTGGAACAAGTCAGCTACGCGCCGTATGTACTGTGCGTGCGTCTCTGAACTGGCTTTAGTGGCCTGTTTAAACTTACGTCGGTATGTATCTGCTGTGAGTTTGTAACGTTTCAATAATGCGGCCTTGACTGTGTCGTAATTATCTGACTCAGAATCGCTAAGCTTATTGAACTCGTTTTTCGCACTGCCCTGCAATAACCCCGATAAGTTTATCGCCCAATGTTCCGCTGGAATGTTTGTTGCTCTGGCTAACTTTTCAAACGTTTTTAAATACGCGTCTATTTGATCTTTGTTCTCATCAAATGGGACCATATTTATCTTTGGAATGATATTTTCAATTCTACTGTGATTATTTCCATCGCTAGAACGCGAATCACCACTGCTTCTGCGATCACGGTCTGGGTTGGTAACTTCTAGTTTCTTTACTTCCCATTCTAACCGTTTTATTTCTGCGTCTGCGGCGATGCGTTTGGCTTCTGTGTCCGCTGCGATGCGTTTTGCTTCTGTGTCCGCATTGGCTGCTATGCGTTTAGCCTCGGTTTCGGCTTCTAGCTTTTTAGCTTCGGCTAGTCTATCAGCCTCTAACTTCTTAGCTTCGCGGGCAGCTAACCGTTCTTCCCTTTCTATCTCTTGTCTCTCTTTTTCCGCTTTCTCCGCTTTCTCTAGCTCAGTTTTGATGTAGCTAGTCAGTTCGTCACCCTGATATCCTATCATGATACCGGTTTCTTTCAGGTCTTCGATAACCTGTTTGCGATCCATTTTACTGTCTTAGCGCGCTGGCTACAATAAGAATGTATCTCGTGAATTGTGTGTTTTAACCGTCGGCGATAACTCCGCTTATCCCGAAAATAACTTTTAGGCTACAACCTTACAAAAATTATTTAATTTACTCAGAACACCTTCCGAAATAAATTACGCGTTAACTCTTTACACGTTTCACCTGCTTGTCACAGTGTCCGCTGTTCCAAGACTTCCGTAATGTCACGGCTCCTACCATACAACATTACACATTATATCTAGCACCCTAAATATAATAGTCCGAAGTCTGTTACTACCGATAACTCTCCTAGCTGGCGGTATAACCTTCGACTCCTCACAATGAAGTACTCAGTAACACAATACTAAATAAATCATTCAATAGCTAACATGACATATTTAACTACGCTTAAATATATCAACATTAACTAACATGCACGCTACTCTGCAAAAGAATACATGCACATGTCACAACAAAAGCAAAGAAAATCAGTGATACAAAAATCAAAAGAACAATTGGCAATTCTGTTCGTTCGTTCGTTTCTAGGTTATGATGCGCCCTATGTATAAAAATGTTACAATTTACAATTTAATACATATCAATCCCGCGACGACCCACACTTGTTACGTTTCCAGTATTTATTTAAAGACCCTGCTTAGAATAATTAAAAGACTTTAAATATAATTAATTCTTCCTCTCATATTCTACGCAGACTGGTTGCTCAATTTATTATCTGACTAATTAAAAGTGCGTCTTGTAGTTCAGACGACAAATTTACAGACTAATAAACTGCGAACTTTTAGCTAGATTTGAAAACAGTTAAGTCCCTCTAAATTAATATGCACTCGTCATCAATCTTTCTGCTCATCCGCCCCCATTCAAATCTAAGAATTAATCTAATTGGTCTATTGTGCATAGAAATCAACTACTAAGAGGTATTAACAAAGAAAATAAGATTTAATAAAGTTTAACAAATTAACAATAAATCGAATGCAACGCGAATAGTCTTCACTCTGTCTTTACGCGCCTATGCCTGATTTTTGTCAATCTAAATTGCCAGAAAAGTGTTCCTTTGAGATCTGTACACTTGATTTTGCACTTAGCTCTATTCTTGTATCCTTGGTCTCAACACTCAGTCATGCCGATTCGTTCCCTCAGTCCTCCTTTAACGACACACGTGGTGCATAAGGAATGATGTCCCCTTGTTAGTGGCTAGGAACTGGAATTTTAGCAGCATGGCCCTCAGAGTGGATTTCGACACGCTTACACCAATAAGCTAATGCAGGTGAGGCATGGGTGAACATGAACCATGAGCCGACCTGTGGATGCAACGTGTTTGGATATAATTCTCAACCTAACAGCCCTACTTAGGCATGGCTCAATTAAATGCGCTGAACAAAGAGTTTCGACTTCGCGTCGCTTACAATTAGATTTTAGAAAAAATATAATCGTCTCACATGTGTTCCATTTAACAGTCATGACGTATGAAGCAATAAAATAGATACAACGTTAAATTAATGTTCATACAAGGGGTAATTCAAGCCGACAGAGCGCTTCACAATTTACAATTTAAATTACACGCAATAATTGAATTACATGAAGAATTCATATCGAGCGCAGCATTCTGGCTCTTAGTGAATTAAAACAATATAAATTAAAGTACAGAAATGGAAAAATGGTTACAATAAATTTATATTCCGTAACGTATAGGTTTTCAGCTATTTCTCTGAACCATGCTCAAGTGTATATGGAAATCATATAATACATAGCACAAATACATACTTAAACAATACATAGGCAAATACTATTAAATAAAATGATACCTTTGAGAGAAGTCGAAGGGTACCTTGATTCTCTATGGCGCCGGCTGCCTCTCACGACCCGAGTAAGCTGATGGAATTAGCTAAAATGTGCTCGAAGTGAGGGAGCGGAAGCGTGTGGGTACATATATAGAAAGGTATATTGCGTATCACGTGACTGTTCGCAAAGCATGTGGTTGGTTCGAGAACTGGACAATGGTCCTAAAGTTACACAACATCTTGACCTGTTCTAGAAGCACCTAGAAAAAGGAAGCTTTGAACAAAGGGCCAAGGGTTTCAAATATTCGAATTTGAAGTAAACAAGGCAAGTGGGTCACGAAGTCGGACAATTTTATCAGACTGTGACATGCAGTGACTGTCATAAAATAATCTAACATGTTCTAACTCACAGCATCATAGTTAGTTAGTCAGAAGGAAGCAGTACTTGCTCTTACAAAGCTTTAATACAATGACCTGTGATATACAGTACTCTGAACAAGACAGATAGCCATGTTAGTAATACATGTATTATACAAAGAGATACATCATGAATTATTAATAATAATATTATACAAAGAGACACAGTCATGTACTTTATAAGTTAAGGATAGTTATGCAAAGAGGTATGGTCACGTATTATTAACATTATTTTTTATTAATTAGTAAAAATTGCCAATATAATGAAGGTAATCATGACACATATACAAAAACTCAGATATTTTTTCCACTATTTTTTATTACTTTTTTGTGTGTAAAATTTAAGTTTTGAATGTATGCTATTTTTCTGTAATGCATGCCTGGAAAAAATTTACTTTTGGTCAAATATAATATAAATAGTCATTCAAAAATTGAACTAAATATAATTAAACAAATTTTATAATTGTGGTAATACTTTTAAAAAAATTCAGAGCTAAGATATTTTGGTGTTATATAAGACATTAAATTTACAAAATGACATGCTAAACATATAAATATGTTTCAGAAAATCTAACCAGTATGAAAAAGAAATCAAATTTCAACTCTGTTTTATGATAAATCAGACTTGTAAAAATTATGTAAATTATACCAATAATAAAAAAAAAATGAACTGAAATCAAAACCCTCAAAATCAAAATCTTCTGATTCTTTGTTTGAAGTGGTGAATTATAATGAAAGATTTAATTTTGGTTTTAAAATGTTTATAGTTGGTAATTATAATTTGGTTACTATGCATTGTTTGATTGTACGTATATGTGTGTATTTCTTTTGTTTGATTAACTGATGGCTGATTAGCTAGTTAGTTTTTTTGTCTAATATGCTTGAATTGTAATATATCACCTAGTGAAAGGACCACCACCAAAGGCACTGCCTGTCATAAAAGACATATTCGGCTGAGACACCAGATCTGAAGGCTGAAGAAAAAAACAAAAACAATGTCTTATATACATCACAGTACTAACATTTATAATGATGTTTTCTCTTTTTCTCAAATGCACAAATCTCAGAATTCTATGACTAAAAATATACTTGTAAGTTTACCAGCCATTAAAGACAACATATTGCACTTCTCATTCTGTATATTAGATTTTAGGTTGTAGTAAATATTGTATTTTGGTGGGTTGCATTACACTATAAGGTTAGTTCTTGTTTTTGCAAAGCCTACCTGAAAGAAATCAAACCACATTTTCTTTCTATAATTCTCTCTCACTCTTCTTTTATCTCATTTTCTTTCTGTCTTCTTCTTTATCTCTCTCCTATTATCACATTCCCTCTTTTCCCTTATTCTCAGTCTATCACTTCTTCCATTCCCTTCTTGCATTCATTTATGTTTCCCCTCTCCTCTCTGTTAATTTTGTTATTTTCTCTTCCCGCTCTTTCATGTTTTGGGCAGATTGTGTTATGGTTCTTACCTGGCAATAAAAAAAAACACTATAAAATTATTTTATTTTAAGCAACAAATTCTGAAAACTGACATTTATGTGAGAAAGGACACAGGCAAAAGCTAGTTAAAGCTAAAATGAACACACACTCTTTCACACACACACACACACACACCTATACACACTGATCAGAAACTTATTCAGTTTCATATTTATTTTAATTTTAATGTGATAAAATCTATAATGTGTTCATGTTTGATATATATGTATGTATGTATGTGAGTTGAATAAATGCATATGTATAAAAATATTTATATATATATATATAGTGTTGCCATTATTCAGTATACATAAATATTGAAAAAATGTACCGTTAGGTTTCAAGTTATGGTGATCTTTACTTATGGCCACTAGCCAATATGAATGAACCCATAAAACCCATTAATTCTCAATTTCTCTATTTCAAATTAAATATCACTTGTGCTTAATTGGAGTGACATCCATTCACTGCTATTTAAGAATAAAGTGATGTTTTTCAGATGTGGATGAATAGCACGCACGCACGCACGCACGCACACACACACACACACACACCAGTTGTCACTAACACTGAGATGAAGGAATGTATATTTTCTGCTGATGTTTCATTAACATGCATTAGCATTTGTGTACAAATTCCAACTTATGTACCAAATCGAGTTATGACTGTCCTTAAGAATGGAACTCATTTGTAACCCGAGACCCAACTTGGTGATTCTGGGTGCATGATTCTATGCATGATTTTAATCATGTATATACTACTAAAATACATTTCAAGTGAGCAACATATATGTACACAGTTAAAATACATTTAAAAAATGTAATCTGTTTTTACTGCTAAAATACATTTCCAAGAATCAACATGTTCTCTCTGCTAAAATATATCTCCAAGAATCACAATATGCCTTGACTACTAAAATACATTTCTAAGAAGCAACATACATTTAATGCTAAAATATATTTCCATGAAACAACATGCATTTATAGTTAAATTACATTTACAAGAATCAATTTTGCAAAGATAAATCATATTTTCATGGAAATTATGTTGTGCTCCATGGGTGTAAACAACAGCAGCTTCTTTCAAAGAGCCCCTTTTAAAAATAAATAAACTTAACTGGTCATAAATGAGCATAATGTACATTTACTGGAAAGAAGAGAAAAGAATTCAAAAGAGGAAGCTGCCACTGGATAAGTTGTCACTAAACATACTAAAAGAAATTGACCACTATCTTTTACTGTAAATAATGTTTTTAAATAAATAAAATTGTATAAAATAAAACATTGAAAATGAATGAAAATGAATATGAATTAAACTATTAAATGGATCTAAATGACATATCTTAACACTACTTTCATCTCACCGTTCCCACAGATCCATCACCCAAAATGTTACTCTGGTTTCTCCGTAGGGCATTAGGGTCCACTGGGTTTAAGGGCAAAGGAGTGACATCATTTCCTGCTTCATCAAACACCTGTTCAATCATAAATTGTATTTCACTGACATATGTGATATAAAACTGTAAATGAAGACAAGGCATATCTTATGCAAAGACATTAGAGGTAAATTAGTCAAATTAAAAGGTCTATGTGATAAAATGATATTTTATGTAAGATATATATGAAAATAAAAATAATAGGATGTAATAGCAAGCTGATGTAAAATATGTGTTACACTAATAGCTTTTTTATATCTGAGAAGTCATAGAACTGATTATTTCAATGAAAATACCAGTAAAACCAAGGATAATTAAGATTTTGAATAATATATTGTCCATCCAATTTTAAATGAGACCTTTTCAGAGACCATATGCAGTAAATGTACCCAAGTTAGTAAAGACAGTTAGAAATGTAACTATGAAGTCTGTGCCCAAAACATGTGAACCTGGCCTAGTGCTATGTAATAAGTCTACATGATATTTTATCAAATAATCTCACATTATCAGTGACTCATTAGCACATGGCGTTTCCCTGTCAGTATTATAAAATCACCCTAACAATGCACTTCGGCTCAAATTCCCCCTATTTTAATAAATAATTTAAGAAACTACAAACCCATATTTAATCTTTCCTTTAACTCTAATGTACTTGAAAGAATCATTACCATATAGGCAAGTGAAATCTAACAAATAATAATTTATTTAATAATTAGAAACCATCAGCTTAAAGAATCAGGCCGAACCAAAACCGCTCATCTGAAAGCTAATGACATAACCACAACCTTTGATAAAGAAACTTTTGTCTTCCCTTGATCTACATAAACAATCCACAAACAAAAGCACAAACTACCTCTGAAAAAGAAAAGGCAGAGACCCTAGCAGACACATTTTAAGCAAACACAAACATCACAAACCCCCCAAATACAAAAATCTCCAAAGAATCATAGAGAAAAAGAAACTAACATCACTAGAGAAAAAGAAACTAACATCACTAGAGAAAACAACCAACATTACAAATCAAAAAGACCTAGTAAAAATAAACTCACCCATCACAATAGCAGAAGTCTAACACACAATAAAAAATTTTTTAAAAAAAACACAGTGCCAGCTCAAGATAAAATACCATATCAGTTCCTCAGACAACTATCAAACAACATTTTAAATAATCTAACGCAACACTTCAAAAAAATATGGCAAACAAGCAAACTACCAACACTTTGGAAACAAGCTAATATCAAAACCTGATAAAGATCACTCCCCCCCCCCCTTCCCGAATGCACAGACCAATCTCCCTCCTCCCTCCTCCCAACTTTAGCAAAAACACTAGAAACAATAGTAAATAAGAGACTGACACACTACCTAGAGACCAAATACCTACTCTCCTCAGTGCAACACGGGTTCAGACCCAAAAGATCCACAAAAGATGCCACCAACAGTCTAATAGATAATATCATGATAGACAGACTACAAAGAAAGCATTTAGCCACAATCTTCATAGATATCTCAAAAGCTTTTGACACAGTTTGACACCCAACAATACTCCTCAAAATGCTCCAACTGGGTATTAAAGGAAACATATACAATACATCAAAAACTTCCTTCAAAATTGCACATTTTGAGTACAAATTAAAAACATCCAGTCCACTACAAGGCAAATAACCAATGGCACCCCACAAGGTAGTGCTCTCAGCCCCACCCTCTTCAACATAGCTACACATGCTACACACAATTACCACTGTACTTTTAAATCATAGTAAGATAGGTAGTATCTATAGAAATCTAGTAAAATATCCACACACTCAATAAATATTTGTATTAAACTAATGAGTTATAGCACGATGCTTTATACAATTATAGTATAATAGCTCATATACACATGGTTTGCAATACACACTTACACTGACACAATAGAATGCACACATACACGCACGCGCGCGCGCGCACACGCACACACACACACACACACAAACACACAAATCTAACCTGCACAGGAACTCGGCCAATAGCACTGGACTTATCACTGGCTGGTGGCCCAACAAGAATATTTCTTTTGCTGGCGGAAGATACCAAGTTATTACGCATGCTATAGATACCAGTTCTTGTTCCTAGAGGCTTGCTCTTGTTCATACTTTGCTGCATTCCTCGCCTGGTTCCAGAGCTGCTTTGAATGACTCTAAATGTAAGAAAGAATATTACTGGCACTTTTTTCACAAAAGTCTAAAAAAAAAAAAATACAAGAAAAATATTAGAAAATACAAGAAAGTTTTCTGTCCAAGGTAAATTGTGAAAAATGCTGCAATCTGAATGAGTTTAAATATCTGAAAGAATAAATAAGGGTTCCTTTTCTCAGTAATTTTAGCTTAGTCATAATTTTATTCAACTTTTCTCAGAGACTGTTGCAATCATAATTTTTACTGTAATTGCAAAAGTAGTTAATGTCTAATTTTTACTTTCCTTGTCAATTTTAAGTTTTGAAATAATTACTTATGCCCTGATATTAACCTTTCCTTCTGCTTTTTCTATGCCATTACATAAACAGCACATGTGAATATACTCAGTATTATCACAATGCACTGAGCTACTTAGAAAACATCATATAATAGTGAAGTCTATGCAATTACATACTGAAACCTACAAATACATATATTCTGCAAGTGGTCAAGTTATTGCAATTACCAGGTAAAGACTGTATACTGAGACCTATAATATATACTGTATGATGCAGTCTATGTAATTACCAGACAATGCCTATATACTTGTGAACTGAAGCTTACACTGTATATAATAAAGTCTGTTTTGTCGTTAATATGTTCACTCAAACCTCTCATTCAGTATAATTCAAATGTGATTTCTGCAAATTATAAATAAATAATCATTCACTAGATCAGAAATTTAATTTAAATGTTATTTTCAAATCTTGAGTATGTGTATTGCAAGGCATAATTAGATACACATGTAGTTTTAAATTGGTATTTATTAAGTTACAATTAAGTTGATCATATGACAAAACGCTTTTCCCATATTTTTATATGGAAAATCTCAATATATTAAATACTTCCATACACATTTAATTACTAAATAATTTTCAAAGTGTTCACATTTAAGAAATAATAAAATTATACTTTTACAATTTAAAGTGGTAGACGCACACTGTCATGCTGTTAAAATATACACATTTAAATTTGTTCTAGAGCGTATGCACATACAACTGAAACAACAATACAAAAGATTTAACTTTTTTTAAAATGGAACTAATTGGAAGCGCATTTATATTTTCATTTTATATTTAAAGAGAAAAATAGGCTGCTATTTGAACTCTGATACAATAGCTCTGTGATTAATTATACTAATGCATTTTCAGCTTTTTGACAATAGAGTATGCTATGAAATTAAATAAAGTTATTATTATTATTATTATTATTTTAATAATAATAGTAACAAACAACGTTTTATTTGACTGATTTGTAGAGCTACAGAGAATCCAAGTACTAGTTAAATTAGTGAGCAGTTTTTAATGTTCTATATAGTAAAGTATTCTGTCATCATATAAATAATGCTAATCTTACCCAGAAGCCAGAACTGGTTTCTTCTTTGATTGTGACATCTTAAATCTGGTGGTGAGAATACTAGAAAATTAACTCCAGTTATCTCCTCTCAACAGCGGTGCGTCGTCAAGGAAACTTTGAATGATATTTTGTCAAACACAATTTGATTGGTCAATCGGTGTTTTCTTCTTTAAGCAAATGAATAATTCTTTAAATAGATTTTCATCTCTGACTGTTAATTTTCGGCTTAAGAATGAGAATATATTTATATAATTATCTTTTTACTCTGAGTAAAGTGTCTTAAGCTGTGGGTACGAAAGTCACACAAGAAATTGTTGTCCTTTTGGTCAAAGGACATATGTACCCAATCGAATTAAATCTAAGACAAGGGGTTCCACCAGACGGGATTTCGTTCACCTCGTTTTCGATGAGGTTAGGCAGCTCATAATGAGACCAAAATGGCGGAGGTGCGTAAAGCTTTCGAAAGATGTAGTGGAATTTCCTCTACATTTACCTTTATGATTAAATTTAAATTTAAATATTAACGAATTTTGATATATAAGATTCTTATATATTTATTAGCAATTATCAGGATTTATATAAAATTTCTTGATTGAGTAATCACAAGAAAAAAAATATGTGCCTCTGTTGTGACTTTTTGCGTATCCCGCGCAACAGTGTCACCGGGCCTGATGCCCGTGACGTCGTGCTCATGACTTATTTTGACACAAAATTTTAACATTATTTTTTTTGGTTTTTATTTTACAGCACGCGGGGAGCGAATCGAGTAGCCCGGGTATGTATTTTTTTAATTTTACGTTTAATATTTATTTTTGTGTTGGGGTATCCCATTTTACATGTAAAATAGGTCATCCTGGGGATATCCCTTCCTCAAAAGACTTTTCTTACATCAAAATTAAAAGGTCGTGTAGGATACTAATAACTCATATTCTTTGACTAATCTTCATACAGTACTGATTACTTGTCGCCTTATCCCTCTTCATAACTTATTTATTTAAATATGCGGTTGGGTGTGTGATTGTCATTCTAATAATAAATTAATAATCTAATAAAGTAATGTAATTCTGTTTTTCTTTAAGTGTCAAAGTCTGTTTTATGATAAATCAACAACACATTACACTTAATATTCATATACTTTAAGACAGAAATATCTGATTTCAACATTTTTTATTTTTTTTTTGTGTGTGTGTGTGGGGGGGGGGGGATCTTGATAATATGAATGGTCAACATTACCCTAATTTAAAGATACTTGGAGCCCTAGTCTGACATACTGCTTGTTTGAAAATTTATATCTGTTCCTTCTGTAAAATGATGGTTTCTGAATATCTATAGCATTTTAAATTACATAGATGAAGAGCTCGCACTTGAGAGGAGTAAACATAATATGTAATTTATTGACTGATAATAATTTTTTCATCTTGCATGCTTTTGTATCTTTTGGTGGAGGCTTGCGTGCTGGTGTTATTGAGTAGTGCTGTATTTTATTATAAAATGTAAGCTACTGCAAATAATGTTAGTTCCTGTTTTTTTGAAAGAGTGGACAAGGTAATTCAGTAGATCAAGATGGTGGTAAACTGTACGGGTGATTTGTCAGTTAAAATCAGTGTGTGACTTATTTATGTAACCTAATTCACAGAACATTATTACTCAAGTTTTACATTATAGAAAATTAATCACAACAAATAAGAAAAATAAATATTGTTCCATTCTCCAAGTATTTTTTTTTTTTTGGAGGGGGGGGGGGGGGACTAAGCTTGGTCTTAGTTCAAATTGGTGCATAATTTTCAGTTTTCATAATGTAGTTTTGTTTATGTAGATATTATCCATCCAGTTTCACACATTATCCATCAATTTCACATTGTCACAACAAAGCAATGATTTTTTTTTTAAATGTGTACTTTTTCTAGTACCTATCCACTTTAGTTCCAGACTATATAGCTTGTTTTCATAAAGGGCATGTTTTGGCTTTTGTATTGTATTTGGATTCTCATTTATTCATTCATTGTTAATATCAATGCTACATTTTGTAGTTAATGATTTAGGTCACACTAAATCAGTTGTTAGACAAATACAATGATTTGTTTTAAAATGTCCACACCATATTTTTTCACATTAAGTCAGTGTGTTAGATAAATGCATTGATTTCAAATATGGAAAGAGAATGTCAGCATGTTTTTTCTCATAATGATGCAATTTGTTCATTAGTGTTTATACTTTTTTAATATTTTCATTATACTGATATCAGTGTGCTGGTCAGATGATTACAAAGTTTTTATTGTGCCTTGCTTAAACATGGAATCAATAATTATTATGGATGAAAAATTTTGTTGCTGATAATCATATGCATTGATAGTATAGCATTTGTTGCATTTATATATGCATTTTCTTTTGAATTTATATGACCTCAGATTTGAATAGTTCACTGTACAAGTTTTGTAATCCACATAATTTAGAGAGAGAGAGAGAGAGATTATAAAACCAAGTAATTCAGTACTTCATCTTTCAAAATGCCCTTGTTTTTTTTTAAAAAATGTCTGTCTATCAATCTTACTTGTCTATTGATCTTTCTGACTCTCCATCATAATGCCTTTTGTCCCTATTTGTAACTGTCATTTCCATCATTTCCAGATAATTATATTGTATCCAGAGGAGTCACATTAGGTTTTAAAGTCCTGAAAGGGACGAAAATTATGTGTAGTGGAAATTATTTTGAAAATATTAGAATTGCACTCAACTTGATAAAATACTCCTAGTCATACTCTAAGAAGCAGACAGAGTGAGGGAACAGTAGTTAGGCATATCATCACTGTAGGACATAATGATAATATGTGAAATGTTGAGCAAAATAGTTTAAGGTCGAGTGTGTATAATTGGATTCACATTAAGTTAATGTGTGCATTTGATGTGACTGTAAATAGTTTCTGTAAATTGCCCTTTTATATAAATAATAAAATCTTCATTTGTGCAACAAATATAATTAGTACAGTTTTACTTTTTTATTTTATATTTATTAAATTTAAATCATCACTTTTATTAAACACCCTCCTTTTCTTCCCCCTAAAATTATGTGTTCCACAAAATCTTATTGTAAATAATTATTATTCTGTAAGGCAACTGTTAAACACTAAGTGTCTGTATAGTGTTATACTTTCTTGTTAGATTTGTATAAAAGATTTTTTAAGTAAATAACGCAATGTGACTGTCAGCGAACAAATGACTGGACTAGCGAAAAGGTTGCACTTACCAGCAAAACATCTCACTCAGGCTAGCATGGACCAAATTAGCAAGGTATCACTGTGTGCATACATAACAGCAACAGTTATATTTTTGTGTGTCCAACCTCACCTGCACTCACTTTAAATTACATCGTTTACACCCAAATTTATACCTTGGTTATTTTGACGTTAATTTATTTAATATGCTTGGACTTTTTTTCTTCAAGACACTGATCGTGACTTTGACCCATCAGCAGAAATGCTCATTCATGATTATGATGATGAGCGAACGCTGGATGAGGAAGAGAACATGAGCGGAGAGAGTTGCACCAATGAGCTGGATGAATTAGAAAAGGTCAGTCACTAATTTTGCTTTTATCTTTAGAATCAACTCCTTCTCTCATGAATGTATTGTTTATTATTCTATACTTCTCCCAGTTGTTGTCATGTGTATATTAATTACTTGTATAGTTATCCCACTTACTGTCAAGTGTGTATTTATTACTTGTGTATTCTCCAACTTATAAGTCATTACTTCTATTGTTCACACAGTTACTGTCTTGTGTATGTTCATTACTTGTATAGTTTTATGTATAGTTCATCTTGTTATTATATTATCTTGAATAATAAATTTTGGAGTGTTGTGCCATAGAAAAGAATTTCTGTTATGTCACAATTGTCAGTTTAACTTTCATTGTACAGTATCTGCAACTCTGGTTTTCTTGACCTACAGTGTATGTATAAAGCTGTATCAAACATTCATCGTTGGTTTTCTTGACCTACTAAATAGGTATAAAGCTAAGAGAGTCCATATTTAGCATTTTCATTGATTTTTCTTTTTCTTTTATCCATTGAATAGGTGTATGACTAAAAAGTAGGTATGAGTTAAGACTTAGATTTTAATAGTAGTTCTTATAATTTGCCAAAAGTTCATAATTGTCAAACAGAAGTACAAGATGGTATTTGCAGTATTCATGTTAACTAAAAGCAACAAGACTGTGATTAGCTATAGTATAATGGACTAAGTCCACATTTTTAAAGTAAATACATAAATTGTTGGATGACATTCTGCTATAATGAAAATGCACAGAACAGGGTTGTATTAGTGCAGAGTGGCTATATTATGCTTATCATAAAATTTAGTTTATCTTGTCGATGGGTAGTTGGACAAAATGTTAGAAACAAAATATACTCCCTGACTCTTGTGAGGATGTAATGTCATAACTCAAATGGTTATTTTAAAAAAAAAAAAAAGGTACATAATAGTACAAAGAAAACGTTATGACCAAAGAGTGTACATGTACAAACTTTTCTTGTAATATAATTGCTCTGAAACATTTATTTATAGTTCCCTACTAGGAAATGGGATGTTTCTTTTCTTTTTTTTTTCAAATTTTCAACATATCAATCACTAAGATTTTAAATTTTATTTTAAAAGTTTGGTATTTTTATTATAAATCCCATTTATGATATTGATTGTCTGTTTATGTTAATAGCTTTTATTATTATAGCTATTTAATTTAGGCTTATGCATTTTATTTTTTAAGTTTTGTTTCTCTTGGCAGTAATTTGTTTAAATTCTCATCACTTGATATATATATGGAGAAATTCGGAAAGCTAAGGCTAACATTTAACTTTAATTGTCAGTTATTTTAGAAAAGATTGTATTTGTGTGTCTTTGTGTTGTTTCACATGGACTGTAGTTAAAATATTTAATATTTAAAATATTGTTTATATTTTATTTTGTACAACTGCTTAGGAAGGAGACATGCCAATAGACCAGCTTCTAGCCTTATATGGGTGCACTTCCACAGCCAACGGGGCTGCACCTGTTGATGGCAACGGTGATGGTCCTAGCAATAGTGGGGATGAGGATGGTGAAGGAACTATGATGAGCAATGGATCATGTGACGAGGACAGTGGGCAGGATAGTACTAGGTCTAGCAGTGAATCTGAGATTCTGGAGAATCAAGACCTGACCCTGGACAAAGACGAAATTGCTCGTGACCTCTTGTCCAACAATGGGCCTGGTGACGATACAGAGACTTCTGTCAATGATCTGTTGCATGCTGTTACATCATCTAATACGGCTCGTTTGCTAAGATGTAAGTCCTTTGGCTTTATCAAATTCAGCTTGTTTGCTAAGGTTTAAGTTCTCTTTAACAACTTAATCACTGTCTTTTGACTTTATCATGTTCAGCAAGTTTATGTGGTTGCTAAGTCTCATAACAGCTTTTTGACTATCTTTTGGCTTTACCTAGTTCAGCATGTTTGTTAATATGTAAGTCACTTAGTAATTTTAATCTGTGGATCACATAATACTATTAATTTACTAAGTTGTAAATTAAATCTTTGTCAGAGAATTAATACTTCATAATGAAAAGCAAGGCAAACATGTTTTAGATCTGAACTTGTTACCCTACATTGTTTAACATAGGACAAAAATAACCTACTGAAACATGGCAAACAGTGCTTTAGATCCCTGTAGCTTCAGAATCATAGTACAGTCCAACTGTTTGCAAAGATTGGTTTGCAAGATTCTAATTCCACCCTATGAAAGAGGATCATTAGATGGCTGTTTTGAAACTTTTCTAAACAGTGTGTCTTTTTTCATATGAATTTGAAAAAATTCTCAGTTTAGCTAAAATCATTACCAACTCTAATTAGAGTGGCTAAGCTGTTAGCCATCATTCTGTTAGAAGCCACCTTTTTGTGTCCAATAATTTTTATTTACCTACATACATATATGCATTTTACAAATATTTTTGTAATACCCTTGCTAACTTGACCCCGTTTAATTGGGAGTCTGCTGTTTGTCTTAATTCCTTAGTATATATATATATATATATATATATATATATATATATGACTTATGAAACAACTGTATAAATGTAAATTTTTAATATGAATATTTTCATCTGGCTGTACTTCTGTATTTTAATGAAAATTATAATATGCTAAAATACCTCATCTGCTCTGCTATTGATATTTCTTTACCAGCTAACAGTCAGCCAGGTAGTGAAGTGTCCTCAGATTCTGAGGAAGATATTGACTATCTTCCAGGCCATGATGATGAGAGTCGAAAGGTATGGTTGACAGCAGTAATTTGTTTATTTACCATAATGTTATTTGTGTTAAATTGGTCACTGTAAAAGTAGGTTGTGAGCTTCATGTGCAAACATTTGGTATTCTTTCATGATATTTACAAGCTTTAATAAAACATCTGTTTATAAACTGCACGAGGATAATCAAGGTACCCATTTTCACATTTTTGCCCAAAATGCTTTGAAAATTACAAAATTGAATTTTGTAAATCTCGGCAATATTACACATTGGATTATGGAATAAATTATAATAACATTTGCAGAGCATGATTCTGAAATTAGTTTGTAAAAATTTACAATACATTAGGAAATATTTGCATATTTATGAAAAATAAATACTAATTTAAAAAATTAATAACTCCACCAATTGCCGTAATTTAATTCTGTGAGTTGAGAAATGTATGTACACCAACATCATATGCATCTGTCCTGAATATTTTTAGGATAGCTTGAAAAACAAAAAAAAAATTATGCCAACAACAATCTTACACTTAATAAGGAAGGAAATACACTAATTTTATGAAATTTCCTACCATTTAATTTGTATTTAAATATGTACACATCAGAAAGCAACCAAAATTGGCGTGCATCAATCTGAAAGCATTCTAAAACAGAAACAAAAGACAAATTTCAAATATCCTTGTTAATTTAGGAGATATTTTAGCCACTCCCCACCCCAAAATCAGGATGTGGACATTTTCTAAATTGTACAACATAACTTGGGAACCGTTGGTCCGATTGTAACTAAATTTGGATCTGTTGTAGGCATACCCATCCTCTACAACTTTGATAAGTTTGATAAGATTCTTTATTATTTTCGAAAATATGTAAATCATTTCTTAAGCAGCAACATGTCATTTTTTAATTTTTTTGTATCATAATCATTGGAATGTAGTTGATGAATTTGTTTTATTTAAAGAATTTTGTAGGATGTAGTGGTTATTTAATATCTTGCAGGTTGAAATGATTGTTATATTTAAAGAGTCTTTATATCGAAACTTGTACTTAAGAGACAGGTGGCTTAGGCAATGGGGATTATGGGTTCAAAACACAACCCAAATAGTCACACAACCATCATCTCCCTAGTTCTGATTTGTTGAAACCATAGTCTAAATTTTTTAAATGCTTAGAAAAAGAATGTAAAATGCTAATAAAAATCAATAGTTCTGTGATATCCATACTGGCATTACCATATGCATCCTTATTATTTTTTTGTAATAGAATTATATCTTAGATGGTTATATGAATGATTGTTTGCTGTCGTGTAATTGTTATTAGCATGCAAGAGAAGTTCCATCTAAGTCAAGTCTGAGTATTCATATTTCAATAGTTCTTCTTGCCTCAATACAGTTGTGTGTGTGTGCAGAGGGTTTGTTTTGGGTTTTGTTTTGTTTGAATATGAAGTAATTTTTAAAAGTAATTCATTATGCAGTTTAGTTGCTACTTGTATCATCATCTTTTTTTCTTTTTCATATCTTGCCTCGTGTGTTAAGATGATTCAAGTTGGCCATGACTATCAGGCTGTAGTGCCCGAGGGACTCAGTCAGTATGGAGATGCACCAGGTACATGCATAGATTTCTTTCTCATGTGCTCAGTTTGCAAGCTTGCCTGCTCAGTCACAATCATACACATACACAGACAGACACACACCTATCACTCTCCTCTCCTTTCAGAGCTAATGCAAATTCCTGCATGCTACTCAGTCGCATTAGTCCTAATGCATGGGCAATCACGTTTGTGGAGCTTTGGCCATTCAATTTAACTGATGTTGATTTATTTTTAAATTTACCAGGCTTTGGAGTAATTATAAAAAATCAATATCCTGATGTTGAATTTATAACATCACTCAGAAGTGTCATGCCTATATTTCTGGTTGTTTTATTATTGTTTGTATATTAATAAAATAAGATTGAAAGAAGGCAGCAAGGGATTTTGAAGCATTTTATGTAATATACTATGTTATTCCAATGGACTTGAATTTTTCAGTATAAAGCACCTTTTTATTCTGAATAGTGTTTGATATTTTGGACACCATCTTTACCCTTATCATGTCATAATTTCGTCATATGGTATGTTTTAAAATTTTTTAAATATAATTTGTTTTCTTTTTTAAAATATTTTAAATTTTGCAGCTTATGAAAATGAAGATCGACTTTTGTGGGATCCAAGCAAAATAGATGATGATAAATGTAAGTCCCATTTTTTTCTTTCAAGTTTTATTTTCTTTTTAAAATTTAAACAAAAATTATTGTGAAATCTTGTATAGATATGTTTATCTACCATTTCTAATTTAGTATTGTCTAGGAAAGTTTTTGAAGATTTTATTTTTAAGTACAGTATGTGCCTTTTTAAAAACTATTGATAAGTTCAAAATGTAACTTGATATATTAACCCGTTCGCCGGCCCGCTACCGAATTATGTTCGCGCATGCGCACACTTTTTTAAATCGATAGCCACTTAAAAAAAATAACAATCAAGTCAAGCAGACGATATGTTTGGGTTCAGCAGCCAATCTGCTCTAATTTTATCATTGGTTAACTATTTTTAGAAAGGTTTTTTCCATTACAAAGTTCGGAAATCCCCAGTCACCTCACGTTTATCGAAGCTGAGCCGCCATTTTGAACCTAAGTTTGTACTACACATGGCTCGTTTCAAGGACCATTTTCAGTTGTTTGCTTGATCCTACCTAACGAACTTAATTGTGTAAATAAATTTAAGATATTGTAGATGAAATTCGACAGGCCTACTGAATTTTTGGATGTGACCATTTGATAATAAAAAATAAAAACCGATCGCTCTCAAACCGAACCCTCGTGGTCGTCGTTATGACGTCGTTATGATACTATTTTTATCGATGACCACTTTAAAAAAAAATACCAATCAAGGTCAAGGAGAAAGATATGTTTGTGTTCAGCAGCCAATCTGCTCTAATTTTATCATTGGCTAACTAATTTTAGAAAGGTATTTTCCATTACAAAGTTCAAAAATCCCGAGTCACCCCTCGCTTGTAAAGAAGCTGAGCCGCCATTTTGAACCGGTTTGGAATTATACATTGCACGTTTCAAACACGATTTTTAGTTGATTGCCTGATCCTACCTAAAGAACTTTATTGTGTAAATTAATTTAACATATTGTAGATGAAATTCGACAGGCCTACTGAATTTTTGGATGTGACCATTTGATAATAAAAAAAAAAAAACCGATCAGTCTCAAACCGAACCCTCGTGGTTTTCATATGCCTCTTTCGTTTTGTTCAAAATCAACCAATTTCCCCAGAATAATATTTATTTACACAAGATAAATTATTATTTATACCATATATTCAAATGGCAATCAACAAAAATCGTTTTCTTTCGGATTTTATTCAAGGAAACATCTAACAAATTGACGAAGGTCAACACAAGAAAAAGGTAAGAAAACTTTTTATTTATTTATTTATTTTTGAATTTAAAATAATAATAAGCAAACGTTAAAAAATTAAATAAATATTTTTAAAATGTCCCCCATAATATTTATTTTGAAAATCATTTTAGAATTGTACGAATTATGCTTGCTTTTAATTATTTAGTAGACTAGTAAAAAAAAAAAAACGGTGAAAATGTTCCCAAGTTCAACAAAAAGATAAGAAATCTTTGTATTATTTCTTTGTTTTTGAATTCGAAAAAAATTTAAAAAATACTTTTAAGATTCCTTAGTATGTCTATAATAGGTAGTAATTTAAATTTTTAAAATCCATTGATAATTACAGTCGCTTTAAATTTTTTAGCACACTGACCCATTCAGTTATCGTTAAGCGTCAAAACATGGCCGCCGGCGAACGGGTTAAGCCCTAACACTCTCTCTCTCTCTCTCTCTCTCAAAAATCTTGAATAACTCACATAATGAAAATTATGTAAGTTAGACATAAATATTTAAGAGGGATAGGGATAGTTTAATAGTTTTAAATAGTTTTTAATATTTAACTCAAAACCATATAAGCTGCAGTTTTGACTGTTTACTATGTGTGACGGCACCCTCTATCTGTAAATTATTAATATTCATCTTTAATAATTAATAACCACAATAATACTGGTATGTATTTGTTAACCCTTATTAGACAACTCTTGTCCAATTCTAACTGGTGGATCTGCTTGGTGCTTTCAGAAGTGCATGCACCATAAATAATCATTTGTCAATCACAAGTTTTGTACCAATAGGCTTAAGGGATCAGTTTTGATCCGCCTTTAATTACTTAAGTTGCCACCTATCCTTTACCCCAAACTGATTAAATAATTGCAAGAAATTGATTACAAGAAAAAACAGTATTTTTACTAATTATAATTGTCACCTCCAATCTCCACTCACCAGGTGGAAAGTGAAGAATGGCAGCTAGCCGTCTGATGCACTGAGTTTCGTGTAGTTGTTTAGACACTCACTCACACGACAGAACGAAATCAAGATGTTTATTTGGAATGCTATTTTTATTCTGTGTGTAGGTTATGAATCGGGCAGTGTGTGTACAAATATAAGATGGAAATGAATTGTATGAAAGGACAGTACAACAAATAAACAATCAGCGCTCACTCTCATCTCAAAAATCACAGAGGCAAAGCTTGTTTAACAAGTTTAACAGGGAATTTATTCAATGATGGTTGTTAGTCAGTCACTCATAGCCTTCCACTCACACAAGCTTGGGATGAGGAACAAGAGTAATGGATGATGATACCAACAACAACAAAAATAAACAAAAGATAAATTGCAAACAATTACTTCAAGCGATAACAGTCGCTCAAACAGTATCCATACATTTATAATTATATATAATTACAATAAAGAAATACTTATTCAAAATGTTCTCAATTTCTTGAAAAAATATATTTAGTCAGTGTTCAATGAGTTCTAATATTTATAAATCTAAATATAACCCCACCAAATGCGCCAAGTTAATTTATACAGTACTCACTCTTTATTCATAGTTGAACATCGATGATGAAAATGCGAAGAGTTTCAGATGAATAATTCAAAATTAGGAAAATACCCAGTGCGAGGAATAACACACTAAATGTACAGAAAATCTTCACATAAATCCAGTGGAAAAAAAATTCATGTAATCCCATTACAAAATATAACATATCCAACAAATGAATTTCACAGTAATTCCAATTACGAATACAAATCCAACAAGGAAAATAACTAATCCAATTTTTAATTACACGATAATCCAATAAATGAAATACATAATCCACCATGAAAAACACATAGGAGATACGTCGACATTTAAGTTTGCAGGGAAGAAATTGAATTCACATTTATCCAGATTCAAGATTTTCCTTCAAAAATCTTGAAAACTGAAAGGAAAAGAGTCTGGTCAACATTGCATAGGTTTTGATGGGTTGCTCTTTGTGTTGAACTGTGGGAGGGAAAATTTCTGTTTCCCTTTATATACTACGCTTCTAGAAGCTTCCAAAAGGACTCGAACAGTCAAGAAGTACGTGAACACACACAAGACTACAATTTCATAACATGCACGAGAATTCATGACAAACTGTTTATCCTATTCTCTGGCACATCTAACAACAACCCTCTGAACTAAACATTCAACAACGGATGAATCAATTTTTATTTATTCACAATCTCATGATATTTCAATATAATATGTGCATTTGTACAAATACATGTATATATATTAATTCACACATACAAACATATAATAAATGACATAAAATGAAAATGTTGTTTCTCTTTGATCATACTAAGGGAAATAACTAATGAAAAATAAATTTTGGTTGGATTATCTCCCTTTTACCATGACCATAACAATCATGAAAGAAAAATAAATGAATGAGTTAATTTACAAGCGAAACAGTAGATCCTGAATATTATTTGACAGAATATCCTCCCCAGTCAGAACTAACTTTTGAGGATTCACAGTCCTGTAGCATCTAGTTATCATCATATAAATAAGACTTTTGAGAAGAGAAAGATATGATGATTGAACTGAGTCTGCTCTTGAGGTGGCGGTGCCGGTGCTGGCACAGTGTTGACTCTCTTGGTCATGTTTTCAAACCACTGCATTAAATTGTCCACAATGCACGCGCCAACAACACAGTTGCATCAGTTCATGCCTACTTTTCACTTTACGTTCTTGTCCAGCCTTTCGTTGATCCCACCTGTACCCTTGTGCATTCCTGCAAGTGTTCTTTGTCAGCACTTTCACTGATTTTATAGCTATTGCTGTTCTTGTATGTCTGGCTCTGGTGCAGTTTTCTAGCAGTTATTTCATACTGTCGCCATGCTGAATTACCTAGAGTGGTCGCTTTGTCATAGAGTGTTTTCCTCTGGTCTCTACACTCACATCATCATGGAAGTCAGTCAGTGCCTTAAGAGATGGATCTAGGCATTGTAACAGCATATGAACTAAGACCAAGGGTTTTCAACTGTCGTTTTAACAGATAAAATATGACTTTTAAAATTAAAATTACAACAGAAAAAATAAAAAAATAATTAATTTGTACATGGAGGGCAATTGCCCTGCCAAACTATGACTAGTTTCTTTTAAGTTTCTAAACATTGTCAAATGTTTACTCATTTTGTTTTGACTGTTTATTGTGTCTATTTTTTTAAAGTTTCTGAACACCCAAATGTTCACCCATTATTCTGTTTAATCAAAACAAGATTTTGTTCTAAGTATAGCGCATTCACACTTAAGTCACTTTGTCTTTTTCTCATAGTAACAATTTTTTTAAATCCGCAAACATTTAAAAAAAAATTTCAGCCTTATGCATTAATCGAAAACACACCCATTAAAATCATATTTTAGTTACAGACAATTTTCATTGATCTTTCTTATCACAAAACAGAATACTGTAGCAAATATTTTTAAAAAATATTTTCTGCATCTCCGTCTGTTTACTCATTTTTATTTTTAGTTAAATTGTATGACTACAGAATATTTAGGTTTAGATGTTAATAGAAATTTAACTTCCAGGTGATAAATTTGTAAATATGTGAAATGCTTTCCAGTGGAAGGCTATCTGCGAGATGTACATGCCCAAAGCATGATGAATGCAGTGGGCGTCTGCGCCATTCCCACTGGAACTCATGTTCGGGATGATGAGCAGGTAGAAAAAATGAATGCACACATGCAGCTGACTGATTTCTCTTTCATCTTTTCTGCCAATAACCATTACTTTGTCTCACTGTACTGCTCTATTTCTGTTCATGTTGTATACAAGAAGAGTTCTAAGTATAATGTGTTGTATGTAAAGAGCCTCTAATTATAATGTGTCATGTGTGAAGAGCCTCTAATTATAATGTGTTGTATGTGCAGAGATTCTGATTAAAATATTGTATACATGAAGTTCTAATTATAATGTGCAAGCAAAGATCTATAATTATAATGTGCAAGCAAAGATCTATTATTATAATGTTGTGTACAAAAGAGCTTGAATTATAATGTGTACCTGAAGAGCTCTAATTATAATGTGTACATGAAGAGCTCTAATTATAATGTGTACATAAAGAGCTCTCATGATAATGGGTTGTACATGAAGAGCTAGAATTTAAAGGGGTTGTAAGAGCTTCGTTATAGCTGGTTGTATACAAAAATTTCAATGATTGTACAAAAAGAGCTTTAATTATAATGGGTTGTAAACTAAGAACTCTGTAATGGGTTGTAAACTAAGAGCTCTAATTATAATGTTGTAAGCTAAGAGCTCTATTTATAATGGTTTGTAAATTAAGAACTCTATAATGGGTTGTAAACTAAGAGATCTATAATGGGTTGTAAACTAAAGGCTTTAATTATAATGAATTGTAAAGTAAGAGCTCTAAATCTAATTATAATGAATTTTAAACTAATAGCTGTATTAATAATGAGTTGTAAACTAAGAGTTCTAATTATAATGGGTTGTAAACTAATGGCTTTAATTATAATGGGTTGTAAAATAATAGCTATATTAATAATGAGATGTAAACTAAGAGTTCTAATTATAATGGGTTGTAAACTAAGAGTTCTAATTATAATGGGTTGTAAACTAAGAGTTCTATTTATAATGGGTTGTAAATTTAGAAATCTTTAACAGGTTGTAAAATAAGAGCTGTAGTTATTAGCAGTGTTGGCAGAGACTATATATGTCTATTGTTGCTGATCTAACAAATTTAAAAGAAATTTTGTTGTTGCCTGAGTGAGCGGATTTTATTTAATTTATTTTTTTATATATATATAGATACTGAAAATGTTTTTGTTATGGTTTTTGTTGATTTGAAAAGAATATTATTTATATGTATGAGTTAATACAGTTTTGAAGATGAATTTGTTCTTGCATTTAAGTGTCTCCTGAATTAATTAGGCATGATTTTATCAGGGTTTTTTTTTTTTTTTTAAAACGGAGCATATATGATTTCTTATTACTGATGTCTTTCCCTCTGTATTATTAGGCTCTCTACTTATTACTGATGTCTCTCCCTCTGTTATTAGGCTCTCTACTTATTACTCATGTCTCTCCCTCTGTGTTATTAGGCTCTCTACTTATTGCTGCAATGTGGTCATAATATAGAAGAGGCTCTCAGGCGCCGGAAAATGCAAGCTGTTCCACCATCAGGTAAAAAATACCCAGCATGATTAGATAAAATAATAGATGGAGGGTGGCTAAGACTCGCTTCTAAAACAGAATTGAATTAACCCGTTCGCCGGCCTGCTACCGAGAATGGTTAGCGCATGCGCACACTTTTTTAAATCGATAGCCACTTAAAAAAAATAACAATCAAGTCAAGCAGACGATATGTTTGGGTTCAGCAGCCAATCTGCTCTAATTTTATCATTGGTTAACTATTTTTAGAAAGGTTTTTTCCATTACAAAGTTCGGAAATCCCCAGACACCTCACGTTTATCGAAGCTGAGCCGCCATTTTGAACCGAAGTTTGTACTACACATGGCTCGTTTCAAGGACCATTTTCAGTTGTTTGCTTGATCCTACCTAACGAACTTTATTGTGTAAATAAATTTAATATATTGTAGATGAAATTCGACAGGCCTACTGAATTTTTGGATGTGACCATTTGATAATAAAAAATAAAAACCGGTCTGTCTCCACCCGAAACCTCGTGGACGTCGTTATGACGTCGTTATGATACTATTTTTATCGATAGCCACTTTTAAAAAAATACCAATCAAGGTCAAGGAGAAAGATATGTTTGTGTTCAGCAGCCAATCTACTCTAATTTTATCATTGGCTAACTAATTTTAGAACAGTCATATCATTAAAAAGTTCGGAAATCCCGAGTCACCCCTCGCTTGTAAAGAAGCTGAGCCGCCATTTTGAACCGGTTTGGAATTATACATTGCACGTTTCAAACACGATTTTTTGTTGATTGCCTGATCCTACCTAAAGAACTTTATTGTGTAAATAAATTTAATATATTGTAGATGAAATTCAACAGGCCTACTGAATTTTTGGATGTGACCATTTGATAATAAAAAAAAAAAACCGATCAGTCTCAAACCGAACCCTCGTGGTTTTCATATGACTCTTTCGTTTTGTTCAAAATCAACCAATTTCCCCAGGAATAATATTTATTTACACAAGATAAATTATTATTTATACCATATATTCAAATGGCAATCAACAAAAATCGTTTTCTTCGGATTTTATTCAAGGAAACATCTAACAAATTGACGAAGGCCAACACAAGAAAAAGGTAAGAAAACTTTTTATTTATTTATTTATTTTTGAATTTAAAATAATAATCAGAGAACGTTAAAAAATTAAATAAATATTTTTAAAATGTCCCCCATAATATTTATTTTGAAAATCATTTTAGAATTGTACGAATTATGCTTGCTTTTAATTATTTAGTAGACTAGTAAAAAAAAAAAAACGGTGAAAATGTTCCCAAGTTCAACAAAAAGATAAGAAATCTTTGTATTATTTCTTTGTTTTTGAATTCGAAATAAATTTAAAAAATACTTTTAAGATTCCTTAGTATGTCTATAATAGGTAGTAATTTAAATTTTTAAAATCCATTGATAATTACAGTCGCTTTAAATTTTTTAGCACACTGACCCATTCAGTTATCGTTAAGCGTCAAAACATGGCCGCCGGCGAACGGGTTAAATTAAAACACACTGGTGGTCCAATTTGGGTGAGGTGAGCAGTGCTTTTAGTTACACATAAAAAAACAAAATACTTAATTTTTTAATTTATTTTTGTTCTTTTTCTGTAAAAATGGCTTTAAGCAATACAGATATGTTTAAAATAAATTTTATAACATTTGTATGTATTGTTTACAGATCCAATGAGCCTTTGGTCAGAAGAGGAATGTCGAAATTTTGAAAATGGTCTACGATTATATGGAAAGAATTTCTATTTGATACAGCAATACAAGGTCTTGTGTGAAATTGTCTTTATGTACTCTTGTCACAGTGTTCATAGTATAAAATATATCTACTATTCTTTTTATTATGTAGCAATTTATTTTAATATTTTTAATTATTTAGAGCTTCTTAACTTTTTCTCTCCCTATTAACATTTAGCAGATGGAATATTCAGATGATAATTTTCTGTCACTTAGTTGCTCATTCCACTGAATTACCTACAAATTTTGAACTTGTTTATGAATGCAACGAGTAAACCATTTACGTATACTCATTAATAAACAATGAAATACGTCCCAGTCCTTAAAAGACCACAGTTTGACACACACCCAACACACATTCTTAAACCTTTTTAAAAAATTCCTTAGTTTTAAAAAATTGAACTAATTTACTCTAAACTGGTTTAGTGCACAAGAATCTAGTGGCTAAATTGTCATTTAAGAGAGAACATGGACTGTATTTTGTTGTCTACACTTTCGTCATGGGATTAAAGTAGGCAGACATTTTAAAAACTAAAAAAAAGATGTGTGTAATGTACAGTGTAATATTTATTTATATACAGATCATTGCTTTCCTAAGTCAATGCAAAAATCAAATGAGATTTACAATACTACATTCAGTAAATTATGCGCCACTCTGGGCAGAGAAGAACATGCCCAGCCATCATAGTAGAAAAATAAAATCTGTATTTTGTTTCCTGTTTTCAATGTTAAAATAAATACATCAATATTAATATAATAACTGAATGTATACCAAATTAACTCACTGACCAGGCAGTGAGTTAATAAACGTGAGATCTTCATCTGTTTCTCTTCCCTTGAATTTAACGTGGGTTTTTATGACTTTCAGAATGTACTGTACTTCAGTACACAAATCTGGTGAATTGTATTCAAGGTATTCTTTACTTTACAAGAATACCCTGTCTGTGAACTGCTTATGTTAGGGGAAAATGGTGAAAGTTTCATGGACTTATTTGAATTTTTTTTTTTTTAAAGAGTTAAATGTCTTCCAAATTTGATATGTGTTGCTCATTCTAATTCTAAAACTCCCCCAAAAACAAATAAAAGGCAGCGAGAGAATCCAGCATGTTAAAGATTAAGTCATTACTATTATTTTTATTTTCATAAAATGGTTAGATAGGCCTGCTAAATATGTAATCGTGCTTGCATACATGCATGCTTGTGAGCAGACACTCTTCACAAACTTCAAATAATAATAATGAATGTAAAAGATTATTATATGTTTCTCCCCTATGTTATTTTTAAATTTTAAAGATTTTGGTGTTTAAACAAAAAAAACTTTTTTTTTGACAGACAAATGAAATATGTTGTAGGTTCGAACAAGATCTGTAGGAGAACTTATCCAATTCTATTATTTATGGAAGAAAACAGAGCGCCATGATGTATTTGCCAACAGAAACCGTTTAGAAAAGAGAAAGTATACACTGCACCCAGGAGTCACGTAAGTACTCATGTTAAAGAATTACTTTTAAATCACTGAATATTATTTTCGTTTTATAATTTTTGAAAAAGGATATTTATTATCAGAGTTAACAAAAATTAACATTAATTTTATTAGAGGTCTAATTTTTGTTCCAATGTTATTAATAACATTTTATAATATCACTTTAATGAAGAGCTAATATGAGTGTTAAGTAAATTTGTTTGACTAGGTTGACATCATTCAACTCACTATAAGTATAACTTCAATGAAACTTTTTAAATTAAAGTTTTAAAAATCTTTTTAAAATATGCAAATTTAATTTCTTGTTGAAAACTTGAAGTAATTAATTATTCACATGTTACAATAATTGCTATTACAACATTCTGTTGTTGAGAGAACTGATAGAAGTAATAAAGAGCACTGGATGCTGACATTTCTTTATTCACTTGTTCCATCAATTTTTTCTTTTGTTTTCTCTTTTCTTCTTTTCATTTACTATATTTTAGTCATTGTTGAGATTTTGTCTTGTTATCAATTTCCAGGGACTACATGGATAGATTCTTAGATGAGCAGGAGAGTGGGATGATGCCTGGCTCTATGCCAGGCCGGGACCGTTCCGTTAGTCCTCTCAATTCTCTCATCTACGGTGATCCCAAGCGATCACATTTCCGCCAAGAAGCAGACGAAGCTTCAGCTGCCACCACATTCGATCCTATCGACCCTCAGCCAGTCACAGATATAAATACGTCCAATCATACCACTACCTTCATGATGTCTGGGGGTGCCAGTGGCAGTGCTGTGACTGACCTTTATCATGGTGGGGGTGGGGGTGCTAGTGGTGCCTGCTCCGCTGTAAGTGAGGGAGGGGACCGCAAACGGGGTTTGGACACTGACAAAGTGCCAGAACTGTCTGGTAACTTGGGCTCCCGTGGTGACATGAATGGTAACACAGAGGGTTCAGAAACGAGTGCCACTGAGCCTGTTCTTAAAAAATTTAAGTGGGACACAAGTGAGGGCAGTGGAGAAGTGTGTTCACAGCAACCTCCAGTTCCGGAGACAAAACACTTAGAAACGCTATCAGTGCCAGCTGTCTCCACAATGCACAGTATACCCACTGGTGTTCTCAAGTCTGCAGAACATACCACATCCACTGACAGTTTCCGCCTGTCAACACAGCAGACTGCAGAGTCGGTAGGACAATAATCAAAAGTGCATGGTAGAACATCCATTCCAGTGGAAAGTTTGGTTTTTAACACTAATTTCAGTGATTCACTGTGCAATAATGAGGATTCCTCTGGGAAAACAGAAAGGTCAGTAGAGATAGAGCTGGCCAGGTAATTTTTAAGTGGGCTTAAACAACATACCATCATGAAGGTTATCTAGCCTTGCATTTGGACGGTGCAAAAAGTAAGTTTTCTGGCAAGATTCATTTAAACAGATACTTCAGTCCACTATCACAGTGTTAGATAAAACACTCAAAACTAGTCCAGACACTGAACCTATTGCTAAAACTATTAATTAATTGATGCAGTATCAATAATTTGTATTAACCAGAAAACAATCAAATCTATATTGTACATATGCAGCATTTTAAATTGCTTTATTGCATATGTACAGTGCATGCTGCTTTCTCACTCTAAAATAAGAAAGAATAATAGGAATCTTGCCACAAGGCCTACATAACAAGCACTGACAGCCAGTAGATAAGTGTAGAATCCATCTATGGTTTGGTCACTTCACTCTACAGCTCCATATCATGTCTGCTCTAATTTCAAGAATAAAATTTGTGGATGTGAGTATGTTGTATGTCAAAAAGAAGACAAATTCTTGATTTGAAAATACAGCAAGTTGTATTGAGGTATATATCAAGTATTCATCTTATGGTGAATAGAATTAGAATGATCTCTTTTTGTTGTGACTTGCCTCCCTTTCCTCATGGTGTTAACTAGGTATTGTGTTTGTGCCGTCACTGTGCATCTACAGCAGATGAGAGATTGTGTGCTTACTTTCTTGCGACTGATCATGGCAAGGCAATGATGAATGAGAAGAACGTGCAGAAATAGATGAATGTTGACTGTGTTCACTAGGTCAGTAAATTTGGGGCAGTGTCTGACATTTAGCTTGTGTGAAAATCAAATCATGACTTTTTAAAATTTTATTTCAGAGATTTGGGGACATTGCTTCCATATGTTGGTATGTGCATAAAATGCATT
This sequence comes from Sinotaia quadrata, assembly GCA_028829895.1. Classification (NCBI taxonomy): domain Eukaryota; kingdom Metazoa; phylum Mollusca; class Gastropoda; order Architaenioglossa; family Viviparidae; genus Sinotaia; species Sinotaia quadrata. The sequence continues at coordinate 122,800,746 of CM054178.1, forward strand.
AAAAATTATTCATGTTGTGCCAATGTTTGTCACTTATTAAAAAAAAAAACTAAAATGAAATGACAAAACAATATGAATGCCTAAGGCATATGGGAATTAACAGAAAGATGTATTCATGCAGGCATGGCATGTTTGGGACAGTTAATGAGGACTTACAGTGGTTCCATCATTTTTTTTTTTAAATTGTTAAGGAACCACAATCTCAGGTCTGTTGAGTAATTTAGAAAGTGATATATTTACTTTTTTAAAAAAGGCATTATGACTACATGTTAATAGTCTCTCTCTGATTCACTTTTTCTCTTGCAGTTATGAGAAACTAAATATTCATCCAAGGACATCTAAAATTTGTTATTTGATATTTCGTCATGTACAGTTACTAGCTTGTATAATAACTTTAGTTGTGGTAATGTAGTTAAAAAAGGACATCTAAAATTTGATATTTGGTCATGTACAGTTATTAGCTTGTATAATAACTTTAGTTGTGGTAATGTAGTTAAAAAAGGACATCTAAAATTTGATATTTGGTCATGTACAGTTATCATCTTGTATAATAACTTTAGTTGTGGTAATGTAGTTTAAAAAAAGGACAAGTGACCATCACCGTTTGACCAAACTGTGTGAACATGATTTAATTGAATAATTTATTTTCTTTGGCAGCAAAAGTGACTCTCGTTCATGAAAATGAGATCACACATTTCTTTACTTGAACTTAACACGTTTCTGCATTGAATTCAAATACTAAGTAGAGTAAAACCTCAATTTTGTGGAATCCAGTTTCCCAGACTTTTGACTTTGATTTTGTGGATGTCTGTACCGCATTTGTTGTTTATTTATAATTGTCAGTTGGGGAAGCGGCATTAAATTAAAACAATCTTCACTTGATATAAATTATATAAATAATTATGAAATTACAAATGGTGTATAATCAATAAGCTCTTTGATGAACTTCATTTTCTAAATAAATTATACAAAAATTTGCAAACTTTGATCATATCTTTTACCAAATCCAGACCAAAATTCCAGATCACCAGTCATTGGGGCTATTTCAGTTATCCCATCACAGGTATGCTGCAATTAATAATTGAGTATCTTCACATGCCTCCTTAACAGCTATCTTGGAAACATAACAACAATAACAATTGGGCCAATGTAAACAACCAGGGGCAAGGGCCAAAGCAGAAACAATACACAACCAGCAATATAAACAGAACCCTCAGGACAACCAGCAAAAATAACAACTATAAATAACCAGCAACAAATAGCAAATACCATCAAGATGAACAACCACCAGCAGTAAATAACAAGTGCCATCAGGATAAGAAAAACAACCAGTAATAAATAGCAAGTACAATCAAGACAACCAACCAGTAGTAAATTACTAGTACAATCAAGACACCAGTAGTAAATAGCAAGTACAATCAAGACAACCAGTAGTAAATTACTAGTACCATCAAGACAAATAACCAGTAGTAAATAACAAGTACCATCAAGGCAAACAACAAATAACTAGTACCATCAAGACAAACAACCAGTAGTAAATAACAAGTACCATCAAGGCAAACAACAAATAACTAGTACCATTGGGCCAACAAACAACCAGCAGTAAATAACTAGTACCGTTGGGCCAACAAATAACCAGCAATAAATAACTAGTACCATTGGGCCAACAAACAACCAGCAATAAATAACTAGTACCATTGGGCCAACAAATAACCAGCAGTAAATAAGTACATCAGGACAACCAGCAATAATGCCAATCTCCAATGACCAACTGTTACTAGGTCTCTGGAAAAGCAGAACAGGGGGAACACAAAGAGAACAAAACCATCACTTGCAGATATTTCAGTTAGGTCCCCACCTCCCCTGCTCCTTCCCCCCTCCTCAAAGCCCCATGCTTCTGCATGAAATTGGCAAAAGCTGGAGGTGCCCTTCCCCACAGCTAATCATTCAAGCCAATTCCAATATCTTTTTCTCCCACTCCAGATAAAATCTGCAGAATTGAGATTTTATTGTAATATTAACAGTTCTTAGCTAATGTAAAATAATCTGCAGAATTGAGGTTTTAATGTAATATAAACAGTTCTTAGCTAATGTAAAATAATCTGCAGAATTGAGGTTTTAATGTAATATAAACAGTTTTTAGCTAATGTAAAATAATCTGCAGAAGTGAGGTTTTATTGTAATATAAACAGTTCTTAGCTAGTGTATTTTAATTTTCTTTGCAAAAAAAAAAAATCATGCCTTTCAAATATTATGATTAAATACATGCATCTTGAATTTGTGGTCCTGAATACTTATACTTTATTTTTAGCCTTCAAAATTATAAACACTCTATTGGATTGGTATAATGACATTTAAATTTTATTATGTAAAATATATCATATTCATAAATATTATTTTTCGAAAGAAAACAAATATGTAACTTATACTTGAATATAAGTAATGGTTTGTCATGTCATTGTTAACTGATTATATAGGTATCTAAATTATTTAATTTTAACACTTTCTGAAGGCATTAACATCTATTCATAAATATTGTTTTTTTCTAAAGAAAACAAATAAGTAAGTTATACTTGAATATAGGTGATGATTTGTCGTGTCAGTGTTAACTGATTTTATAGGTATCTGAAGTATTTAATTTTAACACTTTCTTAAGGCACACACATCTTTCATCATAAATTTATATTTTGTATTTATGCTTCAAAACATTTGCTCCCTTGACTTAGGTACACAATCAAGAGTTGTTCCTGAAAATCACGTGTAAATGGTGCCTTTTCTGTTGAAGAGTCATGCAAGAGGGATTAACTTTTCTTTTTTATTTCATGAGGTCGCACTCTATTCTGAAATTTTTTGTTGTGTAATTATTTGAATTTGTTGGAAGGGAAGTAAAGAAGATAATTGTAATTTTATATATTGTTATGTGAATTTTGAGTAATGTCTTAATTCCTTGAATTTAATTTTGCCACTTGACAGAACATTCAAAAATATACTATATATGTATTCCTGCACATCTGCCCTTTACATCACATGTGATATAATTTATTTATTCCAAGTAATTAAATTGTTAACACCTTTTATAACATATTGAAAATCTTTGTCGAGGCTAGGGTTTGAACCTTTTGGCCTCTGTCCTCAATCATTAACTTTCAGCACTGGCCTGTAGATTCACTTCCTTTTGTATCTCATATTTATTTTTTCTTTATTTAAAATTTTCCATTTCAGTTTTTATTTTCAATTTTAATTCATATAAAAATAAAATATGTTGAACTAAGAGTTAATGTTAGGAGCATATGAGTTTATCTTGCAACTATTAACCAGATTGAAGGAACTAGTTAGCACCTACTACTACTAAGTACTATACAAAAATCATTAAAAGTAAGCTGTTGTATGTTTGTAAGAAATTTTTAATGAAACATAATCTCTTATCATATATGATTCAACATTCATGTTGTTGCTATTTCTGTTTTAAATTTCGTAATTATGAGAGAAAATAAATTTTAAATAATATGAAAATTACTCTGAATAATATAAAATTACCTATCTAGACCATTACTGTAAATGGTCTTAATTTATATTAAGATTCATCAAATAATGTATAACTCATAACAATATTATTTTTAAGCATTTCCTTGGGTGACCTGCAATATCATAAGCAATGTTTGTTGTTGGTAGAGTACTCATTCATATTGACATGGTTGTATAGCACAGTACACACATGATTGAAAAGTACTGCAAATAGTGATATCTCTGCTATATTATTGCTACTTTGTCAGCAATATTGTGATGTGGGGAGCAAAGATCTTTAGTCACTTACAACTGGTGTGTGTTTTTTTTGTGTGATAATGTAGTATCATATAACATTCTTGCACACATGTTATTTCATCCCCAAACAATTTTTCTTTCAGATAGTTTTATTTTTTTGATTCACCTTGCTAGAGTCCCAGAAAATACCTCCTAGCACAAAACTAGTTTTCACTTCTCTGCTCATTATACATTCAGTTTTCTTCATTTCAGTTGTTTTGATTTTATTTATCATTTCATTGCATGATCATTCATTGAGGTAAACCTTCAGTCATATTAAATCAGCATATTGGGTATTTTGTTTTGTTTTTATAATGAAAATGAAAACCCATATTTTTCATTTTTCTGTTATGATGACTGAATCAGTGAATGTGATTTTGGCTTTGAACATTATTGTGTAATATTGTGGTATAGCTTTGTCTTGTAAGTACTGTTATCAGAGATTTGCATTGTCATAACAAAACTGAATATTTTCCAACAAGAAAGGTGTATTTTCTCTCTCTGTGTTTATTGAATGCCTGTTAGACCCATTCTAGGCATCTCTTACTTATATGGTTGGAGATTGATTCATTGTTTGTCATAGGTTGGGATTTTTCTTTCAGTTCATTCATTGGGATTATAATTATAAACACATTATTTAGTTAATAATTTTAAATTCAGTCATTGTATTAACTCCATTGATTGGCTCTTTTTTTTTTTTTAATAACAATACAAAGATAGTCTACACTTTTTTTCCTAATACTTTAGACCCTCTTGTTCTAAGATTAGTGTGCTGGTATAAAAAAAAAATTGCATGTTTTAGGTTTGCTTAATTAGGGGAAATAATTGCTCTAAGTAATATATAGTGCAGTTTACTACACAACATTTTTGTTCACAGATATTTTCAGTTAAATATATTTGCATCATTTTCTGTAGAGTTAGTGCGACCTCTGCATGTGTGTGTGTGTGTTTGAGAGTTCGAGAGAGAGACATCAGTAAGATGTGAAAGTACTCCTATCTAATTTTAAGATACAGTAGTGCAGGATTAACAGTGGAATAATAGAGTAAATGCAGATTAACTCAACAGTAATTAATATAAGAGATTTTGAACTTTTATTATAATTTGTACGCAAACTACTTATGTTATCAGTCATTTATTTACAAAACCTTGTTTTCGTTTTTTACTTTTAGTATTTCCACTGTGTTCTTTTTATGGACAAGCTTGATGTTTTATTGATACTTCATGAACTCTTAGTACACTTTTATTGTTATTTGTTAATCAAAAATGAGGACTTGTTAAATTTTTCACCATCAGAAGAACTAGTATACTTTTTTTTTTGTTTTAAAAAAACAATTTGGTGTACTGGATTCATTGCATCTAATCTGAAAATATTCCATAGTAAACATAACCACACCCTCAGACTGTAATTAACTAGGGCACTTCACGATCTTTCTATGCTTACTCTGCACTGATTCTTATTATTGAAAATGTTATTGTGTAATACATACATTATTTGCTTATACCTCTATCCAAATAACAAATGACCAGAGGTATATACTTACTATGCCCTTGGTAATTTTTGTTGTAGAGCAGTTTTTCAGCAGATTAAAAATGTTCATTTGATGGAGTACTTAAAGCTAAATCATCTCACTGTTAGCAGATAAGTCGTTTTGTGTATTTAGTTAATTCAGAATCTTGCTAAATCACCCTAATTTTGACTTATAAAACTTGACTTGATAACAAAAAAATAAACTATAATGTAAAATTAATAACCAGTACTTGACTACTTCTCTCTCTCTCCCTCTCACTAGCAACCATTCCTAAGTTGTTGTTTTTTTTAATTCTGGTTTTATGGTCAGTTTAACTTTTCTTTAAATTTTTATTAATTGATCTTTCTGTCATCTACATATTGCATATTTATTATAATGAAAATAAATCAATTAGTGTTATGAGACCAAGTAAATAGATCTTGTAGCTGTACAGCAATTAACTCTATTTTTGTTATTCAGTTACCATTCTTCCTTTTAATAATGGAAAGTTTATTGTATAGCTGTAATGTTTAGACTGATTGATAGTCAGTATAATTTACAGACAATTATATTTGAATGTAATAATACTATGTCAAAAAACCTATGTGTAAATATGTACATAAATATTGACCTATGAAATATGTGATTGGATATTTTGCAGTAATTACACTTGGATAAATGTGTTTACTGGTGTGGTGTTGGTTTATGAAAGATATGAGTGAGACCTTGACTTTCTATAACCAATAAGGGACTTGCACAATGTCCACCCTGATTTATCATTTTGTGCACGCATAATAGTGAAGCTTCTACACTTTATCAGACAAAATTCAAACAAATTAAACATTTCATTAAATTTAAATGGCTTATACTTCTTTTCTTTAGCCTTTTTTTATATAATGAAGTTCCATACATAAAACATACTCAGTTAGAAATCTGAAACTCTATATAATTTTTTAAATGTGAAGTCAAAAGAGCACAGGCATATAACTCTGGAGACATCATAATTTCAGTCATTTTGATTGCATTTTAATAAATATAATACAGGGAAAGCTAACTCTTGTGCTAATGTTTCTCATGTACTTGTGTGTGTGTGTGTGTGTGCATGAAAATTTACATGGTTCTCATAGGGTTCATCACTTATACACCAATAATGTTAGTGATTCAGAGATTTCATTTTGGATCAGAAGGCCGGGTAAATGTAGACCTGTTAAAAAATGTCCAAAACTAGGCCGGCCTGTTCACCAGAAAACATAGGATTAAGACAAGAAATCCATTATCCTGAAGTTAACATTTTAAAAATTCTCCTTTAACATTATCTCCAAAATGATTCTGCAAAAATTTTCTTCTACGACAGGTTGGGGTGGAAAGGAATGATCAATGTTGGTCGTAAATTTAGCTGTTTTTGGGAAAGTGTAGGCATATTCTTTTGTGTTCTCATTGGCTTAAATTATTCTGGCAAACATGTTCTCACTCTCAGTTAAAAGTAACATTGACCAACATTTTTCTGGTTGTTCCTGATGTAATGCAATCAGAAATGTGGGTGATTTTGTGTTCACTTTACACTAAAATTAAATACTTGCAAATATTAGTTTACATTATTTTTATTTTGTAAATATTATATAAAATATTTCAGCAAATGAGTAGATTAAAAACAAACAAGTTACCTTTCTAAAAAGTGTTGAATAATTAATTTATTACTTTGAATTAGCAGGGATTGTCATTTTCCTGTCAAAATAGAGAGACCTGTTTTTAATTCTTCTTTAATTCTAATTGTACCAATACAAAACTAATAAATAAATAAATAAAACTAATATAAGCTGTGTAATATGAAACTAAAACTTCAAACTTAAATGTCACCCGTTTGTGCAAACTTTGCACCAAGTTCCTTTGTCTCTGGTACATTAGTCATAAGGAAGTCTGCCTGTGTAGGTTATGCCCAGTGCTGCCTTGCCTCAGTGTGATAAATCTGCCAGTGATTGCTTGAGGTACTTCCTTTTGTCCTATGCTTGTATCCAGATATTTCAAAGTTTGTAAACATTTGCATCTGTCATTTGCTGACTTAACTTCAGTATACTAAAACATGAATCAGTGAAACTTTTAAAAGGTGACTTATATGAGTAGTTAAAATAGAATTGATTATATAAACATTTTCATCCTGATTGCTTTAAGTTGTGTACGACAGCCAAACAAATGTTGAAAAGAACATAGCAAAATGAATATGCAGTTAAGATCCTTGCTTAAATTAGTGCGAGTTAAACATTTTCCCAATGAAATACATTATGTCTGTATATGTATATTATCACAATGCTGAAATACAGGAGCATTTTGATATCTGTACAGTGCAACAAACAACTAAGAAACTGGAATCAGGACCTTTTTCTCACATTAACATCTTCATGTAACTTTGAGTCTGGCACACAAATTAATTGAAAAAAGCCTAAATGTTAGGTTTCAACAATTTGAATTTGCATGAACAAACTCTTGCTAACAGAGAACTCTAAGGGTGATGGGTAATTTCACAAATTTATGTGCTGTCAATGTAATGATTATGACGGCAATTTTTTTTTAAGCATATAAAATAATGTACAGTGGGACGCAACTAATAAAGCATATAATATATATAAATACATATGTAGATCTAATAAGTACAGCTAAAAATGTGTGTCCATGTGCATTAGATTCACAACTGCTCGAAGAACTAGGATCTGAAATTTTACACATGGGTGTCGGAGCCCACATCTGTAATGCCTGTAGGGTGATTTCCACATAAACTTCTCCAGCACAGACTGCCACTATAGCATGAACTCAGAGTTAATTCATCTTTCGTACATTTGTTTGGCTGAGTAAGTCTTTCATGTTATGGTAGATATGAATTCACGTTGGGGTGGGTTTTTTTTGTATAATTTATTTTTATATATTTTAATTCTACCTGAATATTTAGCATTAACTTGATATGTTTTTCATGCTACTAATATTAATTTCACATCCAGGTAGTTTTCAAAAATGTTAATCCACACTACAGAGGTGCCATATTAGAAAGTTTAAATTTTGCATGGAGTGATGGTCTACCTCTGGTCATTTCAGGGTCAACTGTGGAATGCCTACTGCACCTATCTGAATAATGTATGGGCTCTTAATATAATTCCTGACACTAGAAGAGAGAAAACTGAAATTTTGTATGTAGGTGTGGTTTACTCCCCGTTAGAGATGGACATTGGAGGGAGTGGTGTCAGGTTCTATCTATATATAGACCATTCTCAAGATGGGTGTCGTAATGGCAACTTGCAACAAAAAGTTGAATTAAAAAGTGCACGTGTGGGGGGGGGGATGTCATGTTAAAAAAAAAAAAATTTCAAGGATTTCCTGAATGTGAAGGAGTGTCTTAAATAAAAATAGCAAAATGTTAAGTGATTTGTATAGTACAGTAATGACATAGTGCTTACACTTCAGGCATCTCCCTCACTTGTGTATTTCAACCCCATTATTTATCGTACAGTGTATGACTTTTCAAAATGATATGGAATATGTACTTGGAAATATTATTGCATGTTAACAGTAATATATTCAAGTCAGTAATAGTTGATTCAACTTAGATCCAAGTTTCCTATGACTTGCTGGTCAGAACCTAATCGTGTATTAATTCAAGGACAGTCTGTGATAAATATATATGAAAATTTTGTGTTATGGCACCTCTTGATGGTGGATGTTGGGTGATTAATGATGATGAATAATGTTCCACAAAAAGATACACACATAGTTTTCTTTTTGATTACTATGCTTATTTTATTATAAAATATTGTCCATGTACAGAAGGAATCAGGACAGCTACAGTAAATCCAAATAATTGTGGCACAGTACGTAATACATGTAATGCACACAAGTCCATCATCCCCTTTAAAAAGGCAACACAGTAATATTTCATACATTTATCCTGTTTCAACTATTTTGCATATTTGTTTCTAGTTTATACACTGCCTTATTTTTTTTTCTTTATTTTTACAAAAATTAGTTTCTGCTAATCTCTAAGTCCTCTACTAACTACACTGACTAGAGTTCCATTCTCTCCACTCTTGTAATCCGGCTAAAATGTTAGGTTTTTAAGACTGCCTTGGAGATGGATGGAGAGAGGAATGGTTATTGTAGATAACTCCATGTGTGTAGTCCAAGAGCCTGTTTTTGTTTGTAATCAGTGTTGATTTTGAGGGGTCGTAAGGTTAGCCTCTTTGGCTGAGACCTATTAAAGACAGAAGGTATAAAATCTCTGCATCTATCACAGGCAACAGCAATTTCTCATTACAATGACAAAGATTAAATCCACTCAGAATCAAAGTCTGATAGATCTATAGTCAAAAGAAGAACCAAAAAATTAAATCTCTGTTAAAGTATTATGTACATGCACACATACAGACAGCACTTTAACAAACACATAACAATGAGACAAATAAGCATAACATGATTCATAATTTGAGGTGTAACAAAAAATGGAGTAGATAAATAAAGAAAAACATATCTAGTAGCACAATAACACATCAAGAAATATGCATGACACAAGATGCATAGCAGTGAAGAACATAAAAGTAATGATTTGGTGTAGGCAAAAACATTAAAATGATGTTCTTGTTTGACTAAGTTCTAAAGGTTTTGTTCAAGGTGAAAGCCCTTGATATGAAAAGAATATCAACAGTGTTTAAGTTTGCATGATTAGTACATTAAGGGTGTGAGCTCGAGGCTAAGTGCAAAGATGGTGAGATGAAATGTATACGAGTGAAGTCTGCTGAAGCATACACAAATAGATCCTAATGATATGGGTGCAGTCTGAAGAAGCATACATGGTTGGGTTCTGCTGATATATTTGTATTCATGGTTTGGGTCTGAACAGGTACTTTGAGCTGGACTCCATCAGTGAAATATAAAGTGTGGAGATCTTGTGCACAAGTTGCAAAAATCAAGCATTCATTCTAGAAAGTGAATTAGTGAATACTGAATTGTAGGGGCTTGTACAATTAGTGAGTACTGAATTGTAGGGGCTTGTACAATGATTCAAGAAGCTGCTCTAAGTTAAACTATTTCTTTTTTAAAACAAAAATAATGTAGGTTGTGGACTGACAAATCATGCTGACATTTTGATGCCATTTACAAATAAAGAACTAAAAAATAGTAATTTAAAACAATGAAAACAAAATTATATTTGGGATTAATTGTTATGCACAGGTGTGTGCATATACTGACTTAAAATTTCTTATGAAAATATATTGAATTTTATTGTTTTGATTTAGGTCAATTTGCAATTTGGACAAGAGGTTCTAAAAGCATTACAACATGAATGCAACATACACTTAGATATAAACAAGCACATAAAATATATAAAAGAAAACCCTTTGACACATGGTAGGTCATAGGCAAGTCTAGAAATGTATAATGAAATTACTATGGTATACAAATCGAATCATAACAAACTTTTAACAGCTTTTATTTTCAACATGTAAATTGCATGTTAGTGTTACAGTCATTGCAAAAGTAATATGCTTCCCCAACCATAAATTTACTTCAAAAGTACATGTCTAGAAAGTGATCTCTTGCAAGTGTGCACACACACACAGACACACACACACCATATGCTAACACTCTCATGCATGCTTGCCAAGACATTTTCTCACTAACTCTGCCTGTACACATTCTTTATCAAATCTAAATATGAATATTTATTTAATAATTTATAACTTATTCTAAAGAAGAACAAACTGTATGCATGACCTGTGTCCTTTAAAAAGAAAACAATGAAAGCATCTTTTCACGGCCATTGTGTACAAACACTGAAAGCCTCTCCATCAACTTTTAGTTTTGTAAATAATGTGAAAAAGAAAAAAAGAAAATTTTCCGTGACTTCTATCACAGAATAATGAGTCAGAATCTCTGGTGATTGATTTATGTCAAGTTAAAACCTAGTTACTATGCTATGATAGAATAATGAGTCAGAATCTCTGGTGACTGATTTATGTCAAGTTAAAACCTAATTACTATGCTATGATAAAATAATGAGTCATAATATCTGGTGACTGACTTGATGCCAAGTTAAAACCTAGTTACTATGCTATGAAGGGGTCGACAACTTTAGTCCTTTAACATTCTTGTTGATGGCTGCTATCTGTTTCTGTTGACGAATATGTTCTGCTCTAAAGGCCAATTTGTTGGATTTCTTTTCCATTCTCCGATCCTAGGAAAAATAAATAAATAGAAAAAAGATCAAATACAATGGTCTCATTTATCTGGAATACAGAGTCAAAGTGTCAATCTATTCACTTTCTATGAACTTAAATTCTGCTAAACTCAAGGGAGATAAACTGAGTATCAATCCTTCAAAACTTAGTCTAATCTAATAGACAAACCTTAATAGTATTACAAGACTGTTTACACAAATCTCAATGCTGTAAGTAAGCAATGCCTAAATGTTTGATGAAGGGACAAATGAAACGTGACAAGAGTTATGCTGGTCTGAAAGAGATTGTAAAGGAACAAACAGTAACTGGTACAAATTATCTAATAATCAGTTGTGAGTTAACAAGCTTCAACATTTCACAATCCTGCTGCTTCTAACCAAAGTGGAGTTTTTCCCCCAGCATAACAGATATAAACTGTCAACATAAAGACTACCATGAGGAAGGCATAAATTCAGTTTTCTGATAAAGATTATGGATGACAGTGACCATAAAAAATTTATCTCTATGGCGTAACACCCCATATAATACATATTATTAGAGATAAAGTTCATACTAGTTGACTTGTTACCAAATGCATACCATATTTAGCCCATATTTGCTTATGTTAACTTAATTAACAGTGAATGGGTTAATAATAGTAAAAGAGGTGTGAATATGTATGTGCACACATACATATTCACATGAGTGGTCCAATGGCAGGACTGCAGAAAATTTTGTGGCTTGCACTCACAAAATAATTAGTTCTAATATAATCAATCTTTTTGAACAAAATGTGCCCAGCAAAAACAGTTAAGCACAACTTAAAAACTTTTCTTTTACTACTAAAGTATTTTGGTTTAAAATCCAATTGTCTATTGTCGACTAAAAGATATTAAATGCTACAGCATATCTATGTGCAGCATATTTAAATATCTTAGTGCTTATGAATTCACCACATTAAGATAAACCAAATATCTGCACCTTGCATATCATCTTTACCAGATCTTTTTCTGTATACACATGCACCTTATAATATTATTTGCACTTTCTAAATCTTACTTTTTATTTGTAGCAACATCATACTGGTACATTCCAAATTGCAAACAAAAATGAAATGTACCTGTCTTTCTTGTTTAACTGCTTGTTTCCGGGATCTTCTCTCCTCTGGTGTCTCCTCTTTAGCCCTAAATGTACTAGTTCGATCAGCACGACGGTCTTCTACCATCTGACGTTCAATTTCCCTTAAGGTTAAATGGGGTCCATCACATGATTTAGATGAAGAACTTTCACTCTTTCTACAATTCTTTCTTTCCTGGACATAAAAGTACTACTTTTAAGAAATGTGTTGTAATGATAAAAGAAATTGCTGATATAAAAATAAAGGCTAGATTTAATTTTGTTAACACATTCACACACTCCCAAATAAATAAACCCACAATTTATCCATTCAACAGGAGTCTCCAGTTAGCGACTGGCACAAGAGAGTCTGTAAGTACATTCAAAATATGATATGCAAAACTGTCCTACTGACACTGATGTTTGGTTGAATCCTGTTATTTGGATCTAAAATTTTACTGCATATTTTGAATTTTTTAATATTTATTTTATTTTGTATACACAATATCTGGCAAAGTTAACAGGCATGTAACGATGACTGATAAATGAATTGTGAACATAAACTGTTCACAAGTACTATTTATGAACAGACAGACTTCTGATATAAAATGTAGTACTTACTAACAAATCTAACTAATTTTTCTTTTCTAAATTCATAAATAGCAATATTTAGTAGAAAAGATCTAGTAATTACTAACAAATCTAACTCATTTTTCTTTTCTAAATTCATAAATAGCAATATTTAGTAGAAAAGATCTAGTACTTACTAACAAATCTAACTCATTTTTCTTTTTTAAATTCATAATAGCAATATTTAGTAGAAAAGATCAGAACCAAATTAAAAAACTAGTAAACGCTATCAATGAAGTACGAAGGGAGTAAAATAAATCTTATGCTGGCAAGAAACAACCTACTGAAACAGCTGGAACTACCTGATAATGGCCTAGGTAAACTGAATTTGAAACCCACCATCATCCAGCAATTCATTATGAAAGAATGAAAGAAAACAAATCTCGTGTTGGCAAAGAGGACCTACTGGAAATCTAAGGTTTAAAGACAGGCAATGGAAGGAAAACAAATCTCATGTTGGCAAAGAGGACCTACTGGAAATCTAAGTTTTAAAGATTTGCAATGGCCTAATGATATAAACTGAATTTGAAACCCCAGCATCCAGTAAAGTTTAGCAATTCCTGTGACAAGTTCTGGAAACAAACAACACATTAAATAAGAATTATGATTTTCTAAAAAAAAAAACAGAAAGACTAAGGAATAGCACAACAGTCTGCCTAACAAAATGAAAAGACATTTTTTTTAAAAGGAAAAAAGTGTCATGAATCTGAAGCATGCATACTCCCATACAAAGAGACTGAGAAAGAAAAAATACTAAATAATAAAAAAGAAAATTGAATAATAGTAGTTAAAAGTAAAACCCATCACATATCATTCAATTAAAAATTTTCCATTTAACTTTCTATTTACTTACTGTAAGCTGACATGGTATTGTTTTAGGAAGATTTGAGGTTGTGGAATATGTACCTGCAAAAGCAATAAAATTAAACAGGGATATAGCATGTACAAGTAGATTTTAATTTATGTTGAGTAAAATAAGATTTCATAAAGTTCTTTTATGCATAAATTTTCTTTATTATTGTTAGAACAGCTGTGTCTAGCCTTTAGCTGTCTAACTTTTCTTTACTATACTATTAGAACTTCTGTGTCTAGACTTAAAATATCTATCTTTATATTGTCACTGTTAGAACTGCCTTGTCTAGACTTAAGATATCTATCTATACATTGTCACTGTCAGAACTGCCTTGTCTAGACTTAAGATATCTATCTTTACATTGTTATTGTTAGAGCAGCCTTGTCTAGACTTCAAAATGTCTTTACTCACTTATTATGGTCTCACAGTCCCATTTGGGTTTGGTGTCTACCAAGACATCTTTCCATTCCACATCACTATCAGAACTGATTTCTTCTTCCATAATTATAACTTCTTCTTTGGAGTCCACTATGTCCCTCATAGTTCTGGAAAGAATTGTAAGCATTAGTTTAAATCATAATAATAAATCAAACAAGAAAGCCAGAATGATGGTATCCAGAACAAGAGAGTTAACACGTGCATGCACAGACAAAATAAAACACAACAGATCATTCTGACTGAATGCTTCTAATGTTTCTAAATTTTAAGCTACACACATTTTATAATAGCCTCAACTGAACCCATTCAGTCTCAAGTGTGAATTTAAGTGTGACCATGGATTGTTTCATTCACAAACAATAACAACAACACTCTCACATAATTGTGTAACAGTCTGTTACACGGGACAGAACAACAGAGACAAAAACTCAAATAGTAGAAAGCACATCTCTGGCTTGATAACATGTTTAAGTGTTACCAAGTTAACATGATACTGAGGACAGAGTAGGGTAAACGCTTTTAGTACGATTTCTCTTAGGGGGTGGGGGTGGACCCTGATTGATTCTGACTTGTATGCATTGAAACCTGTGACATCTCCTATAATATATATATATATATATGTTTGTTCATCTTAAGTAATGGTGGTAAAAGGCATGCTTGCAATTAAAATTCAGCTTCTGCAAAAATAATAATAAATAATTTTATCAAATAACAAAATAGCTGAATAAATATGACATGATGGTAAAAGAGAAATGCAATCAATAACAAGCAACAAACCAATATTTAAAATGCTGAAAGTGAATTTTATGTAAATACATCAGAGATCATTTAAAAATAATAATACAAAGAAACTTACGTGACTTTTTGGCTTTTTTCAAAATCCTCCATCACCTGCCTCATGAGGTCACTGTTGAAGGTAACACGGCCATTCAATTCTTCATGATCTAAGGCACCAATGTTTTCATCACCATAATCTTCATATACCTGAAACAATTATAAGCCTATGTTTATGATAATAAATAAAAAACTAAAGCCTTGGTTTTTGTAATAAGTCAATATAAACTGATTCTACTCATATAATAAATGAAGGATAAAAAAGAATGAAGGATGTTTTTGTTTTTGAGGGTGTCTATGCAAAGAAAAGAGACTATCACTTTAAAAAAAAAAAATTTTGATTTTCACCAAATAAATATCAAAGTTTGAACTATTTAATGAAGACACATTACTTATAAATACACAAGCTGTTACTGGTCCAGGATGAACAGTGTGAATAAAGAGTAGCAATACAAATGCATTCACAGTATTGACAATACTAGTGAGAGTCTATTCTAAATACATCAACAGTGCATGTCTATTCTTCATTTCTTCCATTCTTCACTTTCAGTGAGCTTGTGGCTGTAAGCTTCAACACACCTTTTCAAACTGGGCATCCAGAAGTTGTAAATTTTCATTTCTGGGAAGCACGGAGGAAGTGACCGAGTACCTAGACATGCCTGTTTTTCTTTCCTCATAAACCTCATCAGAAAAATCATCACTGAACTCCGCATCTTCTGAGCCACTTATTTCTTCATCCTCTGGCTCAATATTCATGTCACCCTCCCTAGAGAGAATACACAAATCAAGGCTATACATCTTTGTTGTTTTCTGTAGATAAATGTTAAGAGATTTAAGACTGAACAAAAGCACAAGATTTCAACTTGTGTACTTTAATAAAGATGCAAGTTATTAACTTACAAGTATGATAATAATGAATAGAAAATAAACAAGAGTAGAAGACCAAAGTACAAGATTTCATACCTGAATTTAAAGATACGAACTGTAGTTGATTTGTATGATAACATTAAACTTGCAAGTATGATAACAATGAATAGAAAATAAGCAAGAGTAGAAGACCAAAGTTCAAGATTTCATACCTGAATTTAAAGATGCAAATTGTAGTTGATTTGTATGATAACATTAAATAGAATACAAAAAAAGTCAGCATAGTTTCTGGTAATGTAAAACTTCATTATTTTAAAAAAAAAGCTTTAGAGTGAACAGATATAAAGTTAGAGAAAATGTCCAAATAAGTTGAAAGGATTTAAAGACTCAATTCTAAATAAATAATGACAGTACACTTAAATTCGATACAATCAAAGTACAAAATGTGAGAAAAAAACAAAGATGAATATTGTTTCCTTATGCCTGAAATTATTAGTAGAATGATCACTTATGTCAATTAACTACATGTGTTTTAGGGGATCTTCAGGAAAACAACATAACTTACCAATTTACTCTTTGCTTCGTTCTTTCTGTGAAACCACCAGCTTTAATGATAAAATCATCATCCAGATCATCATCTTTCACAATAGCAGTCATTTCTTCATCATCCGCTCCCCCTGGAGCATTAGCTTTTGTAATGAAATCATCATCCAACTGATTTTCTGGATCTTCAAAATCGAAGTCTTCATCCAAGGCAGCAACGATTTCTGGATCCCAATCAAATCTAGGACCTGAAATGAAAAAAATAGTGAAATATTCAAGGCCATTCATTTTATAAATTTAAAATAAATTGGACATAAATCCCCCCAAAATATAAAAATTTTAATATACATGTACTAAACAAATGATGTACATACAATGTCATAGTTACAAAATAGTGTCAATATACACTTACAAGAAACAAGAAACAAAACTGTAAACCTCAAAATAAGGTAACAATGATTTGACATCTCTCTCTCTCTTTAAAAAAAAATACTCTATGGGGTTTTTTGTTCTTTATTTTTTTTTTATTTATTTATTTTTTTGGGTGGTGGTGGTGGTGTTCTTCAATAAATTTCACATCAAAAAATATTTCTTTAATGGCCTCACATCTCTTCCTTCCAAATCACCTTACACTTACCTTTTCAGAAGCTGTTGTGGAAACCTAACAAATGTTTTTGGGGGTTGGGGATGAGCCAAGGGCTTGGATGAAACCAAGCATGTTTTAAAGTTTAGATGAACCCACCTGATTTTGGTGCAGCTCTATTTAAAAGTCCTATGTCTGTTTCCACATCTGTTCCAAATGCAGATCCTGGAAGAAGCAGTCTGGGTTCAGCCACACCAGCTTCTAAATTCGAAGTAGCATTTTCTTCTATACGCTGTGTAGAAAACTTTAAATAAATAAATAAACAAACAAAAATAAATTAGTTATGATCTTTATTGGCACAATACAAACTTTTATTTTTAATATTATCAATCATTACATAAACTAAAGTAAACTAAAACTAAATAAAATGTCAACAACAATAACGTATTTAAAAATAGGGAATCAAGTTCAATTGCCTTTTGCTGAAAGAATTTCATCACACAGACTGCATTTTGCCAAGTCACTATCCAACTGCTTGGCATGACTCCACATAGACGATGTCTTCCCCATTTTAAAAATATTACAATGTTATTATTAATTTATTGATGTTAAAATACTGACAAGTTTGTTTTCTCAAGTCTTATTAGCATCAATAACATGCTACACTTGTTATTTTGTTAATGAGCACAACAACTACAAGTGAAAAGAAAGGGCGCGAGCTATGGTGATTGGTGATCTATGTCGTAAATAATTAGATCTAGGTACAGCAGCTGTTCAGCGTGTAAGCCAACCCACGGCTGGCACAATTTAGGAGGCCGCCATCTACGGGCGGGATGCAAGTGTGACTGGATGGGGAGTGCTAAATTGTGTAGACATAACAGCCACATTACCAAGGGTACCCATTTTCAATTTAATTACCCGGGTATTAATGACAACATGATATACCCTGGAACCACTATTTACCATGAAGTTAACGCCTATTTTTTTCCCAAAGACATATCTCTGAAACTATATAGACAGAGTTGGTTCACATATCAAAATTATCAGCAAACTATACTCTATTTGTATAAAGATAATTTCTGTTTAATCATATATTAAGTTATATTTTTCATTTTACTGTACAATTTTTATTTACAAAGAAAATTAAAATAGATAAATGGTCACGTCTCAGAAACTATACATAACACATTTCTGGTTCACATATCAAAATGATCAGTACTGAACAATTCGTAAACTAATTCATATAATGTATCTGAAGTGTAAACATGAAGCAAACCTCTGTATTATGTATTCACAATTATTGTATTCATGACAATCAGATAACAGACTGAAGAAGTACGTTCATCTTCTCTACTGTAAAGTAGACTGTATCATAATAATATTTGTACATGAATCTGAAGTAACAATGACATAAAATATTTGTATGCTGGAGCCTGATCAGTAAAACATGTACTACATCCGAGTCCTTACCTCAGAATCTTGAAGTTCTTTCACATCCTTTAAATGCTGAAGGTAATTATAATCATCATCAAAGAAGACACCATATTTCCTCTGCTCTTCTAAACGTTTTTGCTGTATAAAGATAAAAGTTCTTTTTTAATGATAAAAGTGAAACAAGAGATTAAATTAATTGATATCTATACATACTAGATATCACAGGAGAATTAATCTATAATTACATTCTTTCAGATGAATGAAAACTGAGTTGCCTAGAAAAAGAAATTAGAGCACTTTTCACAGGATATGAAGGGGAAGTTAGAATTGATTTGCTAGGAGCTGACCAGCATAAACAATATGATCAAGGGAATAGGACTGCAAAATTTAAAATTCGTACCAAAAGATGACATATAGGATTAACAAGGATGCCTTATGCCTGGCTTTCATCATGGTTCAGTGTCTGGCATACTGAGGGAAAAACATTAACATTAAATTCCATTCTCATTAATTTTTATATGATTTACTGTTTAGATAGGTAGCGGCACATATAGGTAGCCAGCCTTTTTGTAAAAGTGCACATTTTCGTTACTTTTCCTTCACTGATTTCTCAACAACCAAAGCATTGTTTAATTCAAACAAACATTCAAAATCAAGCTTAATGTTTCTATTTCTTATGAGTGTAAATTTGTATGTCTTGTTTGTATGTGGAAACTACGCTGATTGAATAAAGTTGACTAATTTTACATCCATGTCGAGTTTTGTCCAGCCGATTTATGTGACTTAACAGAATGTGCGTTTTGATATACCTTGTTTCTTACCTCGGCGGAAATCCCACAAACACACTACACACATAGATTTGGTATCAAAATGAAGATAATTAAATGCTGCATTGATTAGCTATTTCCCTGTGTGATTTTTTCCTGTATATGTTTTAAAAATTAGTTTTAAAGCGAACTTTGGCAAAAAGATAAGAAAACTTTTTATAATTTATTTATTTTTTAATTTGAAAATTCCTTAGTATATCTATAATACTTTTCAATTAACTTATTTTGAAAATCTTTCTAGAATTATACTCGCTTTTAATTTTTTAGTAGATTTGTAAAAAAAAAAAAAAATAAATAAATAAATTCACAAGTTCAACAAAAAGATACAAAAACTTTTTATTATTTATTTATTTTTGAATTTGAAATAAATTAAAAGTAATACTTTTAAAATTCCTTAGTATGTCTATAATAGGTAGTAATTTAAAATTTTAAATCCATTTATAATTACAGTTGCTTTTCAGTTTTTAGTACAATGACCCAATCAATTATCGCTTAGTCAAGTTGGTGGCAAAAACAACCTGACATGGTGACGCCAGGTTATGCTTTTCAACTCGACGACACACAGACTAAAAGACTTTACATCTATGTCAATGTATGAGATCTCACGAACCATTTAGTACTCTTTGTGAGAGTTATGTTAGTTGTTTATTGGTCATTTAAACCCGGATTTGATAAACCATTTTATTTTTTTCTTTTACTATTACCTTGTTACTATTTTTTGTTGTTGTTGCACTTGTTAATCTTTTGTTACATTGAATAAATGTGTTGTCATTTGTTAACACATCCACTTCCCTGTTTTCATTTAGGAAAGAGATATGTAGCTTAGTGGGTAGGGGCTAAAATTTTATTATGTTAAGTCAGTCATAACATATTTTGGGAAGTGTTTCCCCCGAGTTAAAGGAGATGTGTAGGGGGCCAGAAAGCTTATAATTCCTAGAAGCATTCATGCTTGCAAGGGGGTAGGAATTTCTGAACGGGTAACACTTGGGGACGAAAGGTTTGGAAAGTAACTTGCTTAAACCTACCCATACCACACTATCATACACTGCCAGACTAACAAAATGTGAAGAATGCAACATTTTTAACATACACATTTTCTGAAATACAGCACAAACAAATTACAATTATTGTCAATAGAAAAGTTCTTAAGTATTATCTGTCATAAAATGATGAAATTTACAAAATTATGATGGCTTAAAATTCAAAATCTATTGCTGTCATAATATAGAGAAATCATTAAATGCCCTATATAATTTTTTTTAATTTGACAGAGATCAAATACTATCATCTTAATTAATAACAAAACGATAGATTCCTTACAACCTAGCTGTTTATTTCTCTCTTATGTGCATTCATCAATTCTCCTAAATCCTTCTTTTAAGAGAGAATCTGCTAATAATTTCTACAATGGTTAATCGACAACCTTTTGAAAATGTTGAGCATAAACTTCTAAAATACTTCATTCAAAAAATTGATAAAGGAGCCTTATTCTAGATGTAGGTTATGAGGTTTTATTTGAGTTAGTTATAACCAAATTTATTAGTGCACCAAATGGGAATTCTCAATACTGAAAATAGTACCCAAGAGGGTAGTACCGAAGAGGTAGTTCCAAAGGTTAACAGCATTTATTACCCAGAATGCTCTAAATGGGCAGAAAGCCTTACTTTATCAGGGTCAACTGCCAAAAGAACTCTCTGTGGTGCATCTTCATTAGCTTGCAGTGGATCACGCTGACTTCTGTGCACCAATTGGAATGTGACTGCATTCTTCTTGTCAATAAACTTCTTTTTTTTTGGCTGCAAATGCAAACACAAGTTGTGATAAAAGGAAAAATTATATATATATATATATATGCTAAACCATAGTCAAATAAAATGACTCATACTGTCATAGTCTTTATTTTTATGCATGTCTGATATGCATCATAATATTAAAAAATATACAATATAATTATATATACATATAAAGTATAATATTAATAAACACTAAGCAGAACAAGAATGTTTGTGGTCAAATTGTATCAATGTAGAGAAAAAATATGGTGCAGATATTCTTTTTCATTTATAAATTTGGTGCATTGCTCTGAAATGCCAGCTTAAATTAGAACTAAATTATTAACAAAAGAATGTAGTGTTCATATTTAAAATAATGAAGAAAACATAATAATTAATATCATGCAAGCAATGAAGCCAAAACACGCTGTCATTATGACACAACCTGGGCTAAAACATCAGACTTAAAAAGTGGTTGGTCAGGTAATAAAATAATGGGAAAAGTATATATCCACCAACGATCATTGCTGTCAGTAAAAAAAAATCAGATGAATAATATTAATAATTAATATTTATGTGAACAAGGTTGTACCATGAAAATTGCACACCAATTTGAACTGATAAGACTAAACTCAACTAGCAGCAGTCATAAAAAAATATTCTGTGGCATTTTTTCACTATTTTCTAAGAAATGTGCTGATTTCGTAATTGAATGTGACCCTAAACAACTGATGAGTGATACTGATAACTGATAGTGATAAGGCAATGACTTGATAAATTAAATCATGAGTGAAATGTACTTTTTCTAAAAATCATCCCATTGTAAGCGGACAATGGCTAATCAACACCAATCTGTGTTAGTATGTCCTGGAGGAAGGGGTGTAATTTTTAAAAACAGCGATTATCTGCTTATTGCATCCCCTCGGACAGGAAAATTATTTGCAGTAGCCTACTTTTTAATTTTATACTAACTTTGTTCACTATTCGATTACCTCTGCACGTATACTAAGCAAACCACCACCATAAAGAAAAAATGTGTGTTTTACATGCATGTCGGATTAAAAAAAATATGCGCTTCAGGCAAAATGTTTGCACATTTTATGTATTTTTGCGAGAGTGAAAAATATATACACTACTTTGTGAATGGGGCCGGGGGTAAAGAAGAAAGAACTTAAGAAGAGAGGGTACCTGTAATCTGTGATATCGTCAAAATTGAACCCTGAAAATTTCAGTGAGTAGCTGAGTGTAAAAGTTTAAAGACTTTTCGAACGTGTTATTTACATTATATATGAATTTCATTTATAAATAATAATGTAAGCCTAAATGAAAAGCGTGCACTAGGACAGTAGGAGGTCGATGGTTTAGCTAAAGAAATATTTAAAATTTCATTCGTACGATAAATTGACATGACTATTAAGTCAATTTTCCCCATTGATAGATTTGTTGTTTTACTTAACAGCAATAAAAACAGTTTACTTTTTACCATTTTTGTTTGCCTCAGTGACATATGCACATGTCCGGAAGTTGAGTTGTGCTACAACCAAGAGGTAAAAGCAGGAACGAAATTATTTTTTGAAAGTCAAGAACTGAAAGTAAAACATATGTAATAAATTACTTATTTAATATATTACTTTAGAAAATGATATTTCCTAACAATAATTGTATTAAATTGTATGTACAGTAATCCCATATCTTCAGAAAGTTACCGCCCTTGTATCACATGACATTTACTGTTCGATCTGAGGACAAGATGGGGATCCAGTCTATGGAAAAAGAGCCAACAAAAACGGCTTACCAGCCGGTTGGAATAGTGTATCACACTATATTCTGGACGTATCTTTTTCTTCTGACATTAATTGGTAAGAATAATTTAGTATTAAGATAATTCTTTAGTATAAGGAATATTTCCTGTTTTAAATTATAACTGTATATTGCTTTCATTTATTTTTTTCACACTTGTGTCCTGGAGAAGCAGTGGGTAGTGAAGATATTCACTTACTCATTTACGAATTTCTGTCTTATATTTTATCACTAACGTATTATAATTATAAGACACAATTATAGTTTAATTTTGATTTTTTTCGATTAATGTTTCAATCGATTGCTTAATAATTACAATAAAATTATGTTACTAATAGTAATACGTTATAATCAGGTCGTTTTAAATTTAATATAATCATATGCACTAATTTGCTTTACAAGTGTAACATTGGAAATTTTTTAAAATGAAATCTTACTCTTTTAAGAAGCTTTTTTTAAAGAAAGTACGTGGTGAACTCCGCTTTCATTAAATGTTCAAGCTCGCAGATTTTGTTGTGTGTGGGGGGAGTGATTTTTTTTTTTGACAATAAAACTTAAAAAAGGCAACAAAATATTTTTTACAATAACCAGACTGAGATGATTTAAATAATTATAAGACTGTCACTATCATTTACTTCATATCATTTGTTCCAAATGATATTTTTAAAAGTACTAGTTAAGAAATAAATTGTTTTAAATTGAAAACTTAAATAGTTAAATATTCTTTTTTTAATTAAAAAAAATATCTTCTAAAACCATTGAGTTCAAGCAGCTTAAGTAGGTAGAGGATTTTTAGTGTACACACTAGTATCTTCAGATTTGTAAGTATTCTACCCATTTTCCCCTTGTCAGAGCTTTTAGTCATAATGCACATAAAATATTTACAATTTAAAGTATCTAAATAAGTTAATCCATAGCCTTTATTCTTCTCTGCTACTATTACTACTATACCAGTACCACTATATTAGTATATTTTTAATTTTTCATTCATTCAGTATGAAATTTGTTTATGGAGACATTTTGCTATGATTATGAATCTTGATGTATATATCATCATATATATACCATTCATAACATTAACAGATTACAGTGAAAACTTGCTATAACACGATAATTAGGATCCATAAAATTGGATCACGTTAATAATGGGTCACATTAATGCAGGGTTTTGCAATATGTATGAATGAATATACAAAATTTCGGGAGCCATTCAACAACCACGTTATATCCAAATTCGCTTGGCGCGTTAGTGTTATAGCGGGGTTCCACTGTATCAGGTGTTTTCTGTGATATATGCTTTTCCAGAAGATTTTTTTTTTAAATCACATTATTTTACTTTTAGCTTATAATATAGAAATGGCATTCTGTGTCATAATGTCCTACTACTTTTTTTTGCATAATAGTTTAGCCATCAGTTTACAGCCTGTATTTGTATTTGTGAAATCACTATGTAATGTCATGTGCTTTTTAAAATCTGGGTATTACAATATTTTTAATCAGAGATATTTTGACTGTTACAGCATTAGTTTACATTTGGATATTTGTGTCACTGATGTTATCAGTTTACATATGTTTTTTTGTAATATTATTAATAACCAGCTTTTTATATGAGTTTATGTGGGTTTGAAACCTTGATCTTTTTTTGTTTGGAGGGGGGAGGGGAAGTGGTCTTATATGGTTGACTTCTAGATTCCAGGACTTAGAACATATTCTATACATCTAAGTAAAAACTCTCTTGACCTTGAACAATGACATTTTCAGATACATTGTCCTCAAAAGAAATATATGGTTATTATATTGCAGTGCTGTTTTAGTTTATAGTTATTTATAGTAGTAGTTATCATGACCAGTAACAATTTATGTGATCAAAGAAATGTAATTACATGTATGATCTTCCAATGCACTATTGGGAATAATTCTGAAATATTAGTATACAATTATTCTAATACTAATTCTACTTCTAGTATTATAATTTATATATGCATTCTAATACCATATACTAAAGTACATGTAGTAACATGTTTGTTTTTTTTCATCAATGCTTTTTATCCTAAGATCTCTAAGTCTTCTCAGTTTGGTTGCTGAGCTCTACAGTCCTAAACTCAGAGGTGAAGCAATTACTAGAATTAGATAAATCTTATCAACCAAATTGGGTCTCAATATGGTGAACTCATTAACTTAGCCACCTAGCTTCTGAGTCAGTGAGTGCTAAATAATTATCACAGGATTATGAGGATATAATAATTTATTTAAATTGATTAAACATCACTTAAAGAAAGGCAAAATTAACTGATTACATGACTGATAAATTTTTGAGGAGTACTATAACTAATTGAATTATTCTTTTAAAAAAGTTATAGTACACTGTTATAGTTTAATCATTACATTTTTCCTTCAGTTTAATTTATTTGATCTTGTTTCAGGCCTATATTACCTCTTGTCAGGACAGGGTGCACGCTTTGACATAGGATGGTAAGTACAAAGAATGCTCTTGGATTTTGTTTCTCGACAAAATTGAATGAATGAAATTATTGTTTTCCTTGTTTGTGATTAGATTTAATTTAAAATATTGTGCAATAATTCAATTGTGGTAACAAATTGTAAACACACTCAAATCTTGTGGTATACACATGCAGTAAATACAGCCTTCTATGTACTTTCAGCACATGCATGCTGGTGTCCCCACTCTCACTCTGTTGAATTAGATCAGCTTTCACCTCAGTTCTTAAGGTTCTTTGGTCTCTTTCTCTTCATTCTTAAGTTTCATAATTATTCTTGCAACAGTAGAAATTATGGTGTTGTTTCAAAAATAGTTGATGAAACACAGTTCTTATGGAAGATATGCACAGGGTTTGTTAACAAATGCACTAGGGGGAATATGCATAATCAAGTAGTGCCATGTGTTGATCATTAATTGCAATGGTGCATATGTAAAATTGAGTAATACAATACTAATTACTATAGAATTGCCTTTGCATTACATGTTGATTTAGGGCATTATTCATAATCCTACAGTTTGTTGTTTTTCTACTCATAAAACAATATAAACACTTTTTCTTTTAATCTCTCTCTTTTTTGGGGAAAAAATGTGTAATTTTTAATCATTTATGTGTGCATGGAATGTGTGTGTGTGTGTGTGTGTGTATGACTAAATACAGTATCTATTTTTTAAATGTGGAATTGAAAGAAGAGTATTTTTTTCCCACTTAGGTTTTTGTTGTCTACATCCCCATACATGTGGGCTTTGATAGGCACCGGCTTGGCCATTGCTCTTTCTGTCGTTGGTGCAGGATGGTGAGTTCATTTGCATTTTTGATTTTCAAGATTTACTGGATTTTGATCAGTGTATTATTTTTTTTATTAGAAATGATTTACATTTTGTTTTGGTCATATGTTTTTTGGTTACAGTTAATTCTTTTGATACTTATGTGTATAGAATAATATTTAGGTACTCCACACATGCACTGATTGGCTGACTGTGACCTTGTTTAGTAATTTTTTACATTTTCATCTTTTCTTTGTATATTGAAGCTTTGTATAATAAAAGCACATGAAACAAAAAGTTTGTTCTCTGTTCTGTCTTTCTGTGT
This sequence comes from Sinotaia quadrata, assembly GCA_028829895.1. NCBI lineage: Eukaryota > Metazoa > Mollusca > Gastropoda > Architaenioglossa > Viviparidae > Sinotaia > Sinotaia quadrata. Next base: position 122,827,540 of record CM054178.1, read on the forward strand.
TTATTGTTTCAATAAATAATTCTGAAAAAGTAATAAGAAGTTAGGAAAGGTTTATCTAAAAAAAAAAATTCCATTTAAATGATTGCTAGCTGTGTGTTTTCACATCTTAATTTAGGGGCATCTACACAACTGGTGCAAGCATAGCTGGTGGTGGTGTTAAAGCACCTCGCATCAAGACAAAGAACCTCATCAGCATCATTTTTTGTGAAGCCGTTGCCATTTATGGTATCATCATGGCTATTGTCATCAGTACCAATCTGGCTGTGAGTGTTTCATGAATTAATTAGTGGAGAGTTTGTTATTGATACTCTGTAATAAAATGTAATAAGATATGCAAAGCATGCTTCGGGACTTCTTTCTTTCTTTCTTTCTTTACCTTTCTTTCTTTCTTTCTTTCAACCTTTCTAATTTATTGTAGGATCCATAACCACATTTAATGGACAAAATACTGAGCTTGTTTTCGTGGAGAAGTGAAGAAATTTTTTTAAGTCTTATTTTGATCTTCATTTCCTTTCAAGCATGTTACCACATCTAGATTGTTTGGCACTTGCTTCAAGAAACAATTGCTTTCTTTCTTGATATGTCTAACTTCCGTAAACATTTGTTAGCTCTTATGCCTTGAAGATAATGAGAACCATTTTGTCATCCTCATTTCATCATACTAATTAATGTACTACAATTATAGTTAGAGATTTCAGCAAAAATATTGAGCAGTTGTTTAATTACAGTGCTGTCCTCAATTCTCTGCTCTTGTTCATCTTGTTACCTTACAATTTTGGGGTTTCAAAATGTTTGGTGTTGGGTTGGCAATGGGCCTAAATAATCTTGCTTGTGAAATATGTATGGACAGTATAGGGGTCAGGAGCTGCAATTTCTTTTTAATTTTTTTTCCAGTTTTTAAACAAGTTTTTATAATTTTTTTCTATTGTAGTGGAATCCATACAAATTTTGTTGTGCCAGTATTTTGTAGGACATATCAAAGAAGAAAATTGTAATGTTTGATTTAAATTTGCATTTTTTTTCTAACACTGCCACCGTAGAGTATTTACAGGTTAGGAAGTAGTCTGATGATAAATTAATCTTCTATACAAAAGAGGTCACAGAGTTTAAGTATGTGAGAATATTTAAGTCAGAGCATTTTAGTATTCCAATATTTTATTTTTAATATAACCAGAATTGCAGTTTATTTTTAATCTCACATCATATCATTTGTTGGCGCATGCTTTCAATTTAGAGAAACATTTTTAACATAGTACTCTTTGCAGCTGTTGTGATAAATCTAGATTTTGGACAAAAATATCACAGTTTATTTTTGGTTGTTTACAAACCATTTTGGTCTAAATGTTAATATGAAATTGTTCATTACATTGTTGTGTTTAGAGAAGTACAAAATGTATCAGATGAATATATTTTCATAAATTAATTTTTAGTAATTTTATGATGTTAGTAGGTAAAACTGCACAATTAAGGTCTTTTTTCAGGAATATGAAAGTGACTAGTGTAATCTACCAAGGTGGTGTTAAGTCAAGTTTAGAGATAATTTTTTAAATAATCTCATCAGAATCACTTTTTATTTCCTGACATAAGATTTAAATGAATTTTTCTTTTTTTCCAGTTTTTTGACATTACCAACATGCAAACAGAAAATGATGCCTACAAAAACTATGCTGCCGGTATGTTATTTGTCTAGAGTTTCCTCTTTTCTTTTTAAGTATAGATACCTGCAGAATTTATGCTGCCAGTATTTGTGTAATAGTTTTATATTTTTTAAATATACAGCAGTATCTAGCTAATAATGTGTAATTGTGTTTGTCTTTTTTCTTTAATAAATAGTTAACATAACAAGGATTAAGAGAAGCATATATTTTGCTAAAGGTCCAAAACTGGTTTATAAATATATATATATTTCATTCAGTGCAGAAAGGAATAAAGCATTTTCAAAAGTTGAAATAAAAAAATACCTGGCAGTCATCAATAAAAGCCCAATTGCACTCATTATTTAATGATTACATGGAATTAAGTAAAACTGACATAAAGATCTGAATCTGCTTTCTTGATATATCTCGGTTTAGTTTGTTTATTATTTTGGTGTTAAAATACAAATTAAATTGGTATACACTAATTAGGGTGATTATGATGATGTTAAAATATAAATTAAATGGTTGTATACTAATAAGTGTATTCATTATTAAGTTGTTAAAATACTGATTAAATGGGTATAAATTTATTAGTGTGTTGATTACTATGTTGTTAGATACAAATTAAACAGATTTATACTAATTATAGTGTTTATTATTATGGTGTCAATTAAATTGGTGTGATGTGCTACAGTTGTAGTTAGGGATTTCAGCAAGCAGCTTTGAGCAGGTGTTTCTTAAATCACAATGCTGTCTGCAATTCTCTGCCCTTGTTAATATTTCCTTACAATTTTCAGGTTTCTGCAATTCTCTACCCTTGTTCTTCTTGCCTTACAATTTTCAGGCTTCAAGATGTTTGGAGCTGGGTTGACAGTGGGCATAAGTAATCTTGCTTGTGGAGTGTGTGTGGGCATTGTAGGGTCAGGAGCTGCCTTAGCTGATGCTGCAAATAGTACACTTTTTGTCAAGATTCTTATCATCGAAATATTTGGCAGTGCCATTGGGCTCTTTGGTCTCATCATTGCTATTTTGCAGGTATGTGCAAATTGTCGGGTTTTATTGTTTTTAAAAAAATTAAATACATTTTTCCAACTCCGCATTGATAGATTTTGCCCTTTGCCACAAGAGCATTTATATAGCTACTCATATTTCTTGTAGGTCTCTGTGCATGAGTGCATAGTTTGCAGGGATAGTTTGCACTCTTCCAAATGTATGGTGATTTTTTTACTCTTTGCCCTGAGAACATTAATGTAATCCCATTAACTACTCATGTTCTTGTACGTCTCTGCATGAGTGCACAGCTTGAAGGAATAGCTTGTGAGTAATTGGGAGGTGCATGTAGATGAGTGAATGTAGCCTCATGCCCTCATACCATGCTTTAAACTAAAAGAAAAATCCTCACATACACAACACCAGAAAAGAAAATTTGAGTCAATGACAACCAAACATTTATTAGCAAAAATTAATACTTAAAAAGGCTGCCTAAATCTGAACTAACTTGGAGAAGCATGGAGACCTGAAAAATATACTTATATAATCAGTAAAATGTAAACATTTCCACTCCAAGGTATTATATTGTCATGAGGCATCTATAACTCAACAATATAATATTGACACATGTATCCCATCTCCAAAAGAAAATAATAAAATTAATCTCAAAGTAGACATTAAAAGAATAAACTCAATCAAAATAAGTCATCTTAAATAAAGTGTTCTTACAATAAATGTCAACCCTTAAATAAATCTGCCTATGAGCAATGGTCAACTCATAAGTCAGTGTAATTCATATCTCTATTGTGTCATGACTACATGCACTTGAAGTAAAATACATGTCCAAAGAAAAAAGTGTCACAGTGCACAAGTTTACAATGGCAATGTGAAATATCTCAACTACTAAAGAGAATGTAGGATGCCTCAGGACCATGACAGAATACTTTTGTGTATTTGTATACATTGTAAACTTGTAAAAGTTGTATACAGAGCTCAACTTGTTTTTCCTAGAATTAGTTTTGGCATTAGTACTAGGGCTTTGTTGAAGTTGGCTGGAAATTGTAGCAGTTACAATTAAACTTTATTTCTCACAGTAAGTTTTAGCAACAGTAGAGATACTTTGTTCGTTACATTTTCATTTTAGCATTCTTTCACGTTTTCATATTTGTTGCCTTATTCCAATTTATTAATTTTTATTTTAATTTTTATTTATCCACAGACCACTGGTGCAGGCATGATTAGCAGTAAATGAACCAGTATTGGCTCAGCAAGCACTCAGTCAGTTCTCAAATATCAAAGCTCTTGCTATTATATGTCTTCTGTGATTTGTAGAATAAAAGGAACTGTAGTGATTGTATTAACACAGACATGAGTCATGTAGATAGTTCATAGCTGCTGCTCTGAAGTGTAAAAAAGTGCTTCATAGTGTGTATAAATCAAGACCAAATGGGATCAAATTGGCACACAGGGACTTGGCTTTCACATATTCATGTATGAATTCATTTGTGCACATCAGATTTGCATTTGATGCTTAGTCTGTTTAGAAAAGAAATACTTGATATCTATTAATTTATATATTCTTGGGGTGGGGGGTGGTAGTTAAACAGCAGAAAGAAATACTTGATATCTATTAATTTATATATTCTTGGGGGGGGGGGGGGAAGGGGGGGACAGCAGAAAGAAATACTAATGAGCACTTTTTTCCAACTTTCAAATTTCTGAAGTTTATTTAGTTTTAATTTCTTAATGCATTTACTCAATTTGCATTGTTGTCATACGATAACATTTTCCTCATATATGTTCTTAAATACGTAGAACTTTTTTTTAAACATTATGTTCATCCATGTTTCATGAAAACTTTTTTATATAAATTGTAAAATAGATAATAGAAACTGTTTGTAAATTCCTGATTCCTAATTGATTGCTTGGCAAAAATATTTGTGATTTGTCACCATATTGTGCAGAAGAGAAAAAAATAGATATGTAATTTAATTGTCAAGAAAAAAATTGTATAGAATGTAGTGTGGCTGGCTGGCTTGAAAATGATGACTGTTGATGTATAAAGATTTTTTTTTAATTTTTGGTGAAAGCTTGATCCTGTACTGTACATATTTCTTCTCACCAATTCTAGACATCTTCAGTTCATATAGTCTTGGCAAATGTTCCCAGTTGAATGTACATTCCAGATTGAAATTAATAGCATAATACTATTGGTTCAATTATTGGTTATTATAGGCTTTTTCGTTTGTTTTTCTCATTCAGCTGGCATTTTACTAATTAAATGCAAAGGAATTTTATTTATGCGAGACATGTATTTCTTGAAATAAATGTTTGCCCATTTTATTTGTTTGTATATTAAAGTTGTGTACATGTATGTATTTTGGAAATGAAGTTAACCTCTTTGGTTGTTGCATGGACTAAACACACAACAAATAAAATAAAAAGATAAAAGATTATGTAGACAAGAATTTATAAAAATATTTACATATTTTCAGTACATTAAATAAATGATAGTTTTTACAGAGACGATTTACATGGAACCTTGAGGCTAGAACACTCGCATTACACTGTATCTGGCCTAGGAGATATATATCTGGCATGCAGTTGTGATGATCACCCCATTTGAGAACAATAAAATAAATATAATTCTGATTTTTATAAAAAGTATATATTAGATTTTCTTTTTGTTGTTGATTTCTGTGAATTACATAAACTACTTGGGTTTGTACCCTGATCAAACAAATAATGCATGTATTTGGGTTTTTTCCTTTTCCCATAAATATATAAGTTTATGTGCACTCCCAACCACTTTCAATTGAATACCTTTATCTGCCCAAACTTTAGCAAAATCTTTTTTTCTTCATCCTGCCAGTTGAATCCTAAATTTTAATTTTGCTGCTACTATTGTCTCCACTTGTAAAGGGGGAGAGTTGGCAGAGGACTACATGCAAACAGGAACTAGAACAATATTCAAATTTTCCAGAAATCTAAATGCACTGGAGCAGGCAGCCTACCTTTACCAGTGAAATGTATCTCTTTCAAATAATAATTTGTAAAACCTTAACTCAAATTACCTTGATGCATTTCATGATATGAACAGAAAAAAAGTTATTTTAACACCGATAATACTTGCAAACATTCCATGATTGCAGTAAGATACTACATGTATATCTAACAGTCTTTTATCATAATTCATATTTAATGTTCCTAATAGGTAATCCCAGTCTGTTGCTTATTAAAGGTTTATTCTTATATCTGAAAATTGGACCTATGTGCTAAGTAAAATAACTATGAAATTAGTCAATGTAGTCAAGTGAGTACATATGTCGCTGATTTTATTCAATTTTATTTTTCATACATACAATATACTACCTCTTCATAATAGCTGCTGTCTACTCGGACAAGTGTTTTGTACAGCAATAGATTTATATATTATTCATCTGTCATTACTATTAATAACTACATTATCTTGATAAAGACTATGCTACTTTTACTTCTTGAGCTTACACAAAGAGAGCAGATGCACACCCTTGTAGTTGAATTTATATCAGTGAATAAAATAAGTACTGTTTTATTTGCCTATTCAATATTATTTACTGTCCGTGTCATCAAATATTTCTTAATTCAAAAAGGCTATTCTAAAGAAAATAAAGTTTACCATATCTAAAGACTAAAAGACATTTTTACATGAAAGCACAGAATTCAAAAAAGCTATTCTAAAGATAATAAAGTTTACTATAATGAAGAGACTAAAAGACATTTTTAAAACAAAAGAGTGGAGGCCAACAACCATACAGGCACACAACTTAAAAACAACAGCTTACTGTATTTAGAACAGTGAACAAAGTACACACTTTTTATATATGCCATTTATTAAAGTCAACATTTTATTGACTTCAATACAAAATACAATAAATATTTTCAACAAAATACCAATAAAATAATCCTCTTTATTAGAACAACAGTAAAGGCATTTTATTTTCCTTCATGTGAAGTATGCATATCACAATGCTACCTTATAGTTGAATAAATTATTTTAAGAGGGTTAAAAAAAACCAACAATATAGTAGGTATCCCTCAAACAAAATTATTATGCCCACAAATATTAACAGTGTTCTGGTAAGTACAATGGTGAATTAATGAATGAAACAAACCCCAACTTGAAACCAAATTTTATGCAAGATTATTAAAATATATAACTCTGAGAAATAAAAAATTACCCAATCACTTTAATTCTATTTTTGTTATATCTTTCTGTTTGATTCAGTATAAAGCATGGATAGGAAATACTTTTCACTAAGATGCAATCAAATACATTTTTTCTTGTGCTAACAAAATATACAGTATAAAATTCTATTTGCTATCAGCACTGTTTTGCTAGGAGAATGTGAGGTTGTGACTCACAAACAGTGAAATAGTCAAAAAAATATCTGGCAGATCACGTACTTTTCAACCTACTAAGTTGAATGAAACATTACATTAGCAATTAAGTGTATAGTACCACTCGATTCATGCCACAAGTTGTGCTTTTCTAGGATTTAGAAACCCCAGAAATTTAGAATAGTGACAGAAATTGAAAGTGATATGTATGCTGGTAAATTAAGGAATCGGAGGGGAATATATTTCTTTCAGTCTTCAGTAATAACCATTGATGCATAATACAAACATGAACAGCACTCAAATCACAGACATTAGCATACTGTGTTAAAACAAGCAAACTAGTGAAATTAGATATGATTATAGATGGAATTACAAGGACAGTAAATCAAGTAGTCCTGTACTGTTAAGAGGATGTATTTCTACTGGTGTACTTTATGTCCTGCAAAATAATTTTTTAAAATACCAACTTTGACAACGAATAAACTTAAATAAATGTAAGTGTACCTGAAAATATTCTGACAGTTTTAAGAAATAAAGTGAAAAGATACCAAAACACATCATGTGCTCTTGATAATACCAGCAATACCATCCAAATCCAATAAAATGCTTCCAAAATAAGGGAGAGAAAAATCAAATGAGATTGGGAAATTCAATGAATGGCAAGACATCAAAACCTACTTTCTTTTTTGACTACACATAAATAAGCTTAACATCTTTATATATTAGTATAACATTTCAGCACCAACTAAATGTCCACCAATATATTTATAAAAGTACATTTTCCAAACCAATGTGTTCATGTGAGTGCACGCATGCTTGTATGTGTGTGTGTGAGAAAAGAATGACAAATGTGAAAAACCCAAAATAAAAGTCAATGATAAATGTGTTCTGCACAACAGAATAAAATCAATCCAAATACTTTAAAAATGGTACATTAATACTCCAGAATTTTTCTTTTTAATTAACAATTAGGCAATGTACTATGTGTGTTCAAAAATCACTCAATTCCAAACTGATGGATCAGCTGACTGCTGCAAACATATTTAGACACATCTGAAAATACCTCAATACAAACATAATATTAAGTAAAAAGTTTATGAAAAGGGCAATTTATATATTACAATTATGAATCATTCAGATCTAAAATCGTTCCAGCAAGATCATATTTATATCATTCGGAATTTAAAATTATTCTTGCTTAATTATTGTTATATCATTCAAAGCTGAAAATTATTCTTGCTAGATCATATTTGTCTCAATCAGAATTTAAAATTATTTTTGCTTAATTATTGCTATATCATTCAGAGCTGAAACCTATTCCTGCTATATCATATTTGTATCAGAATTAAAAATTATTCCTACTTAATTATTTTATAGAATTCAGAACTGAAAATTATTCTGGTAGATCATTTTAACTCCAGAACAAATGGACATCTAAAAAACATACTTGAGTAGAAATGAATATAAATACAAGACATTTTCTTTACGAGATGCAGCTGCTGTTATATAATTTATTGTCAAATATTTCCTATAGAATAGATTAATTACATGACATTTTAAGCAAATAGAAATTTCAACTCAATCACCTATATTATTTGTTATTTCTTTTTGATTAACCTCAGCCAATATGTTATCTTCTTGTGAGAATTTTTGTAAGTAGGGTGAAATGGGGTCTGAAACTTTTGCTAATAAAGTAATAGCTCACATTGAAATATGTGAACAGGGTAATCAGAAAATAAAGATCAGGATACAACAATGGCAACTGACAGGAATATTAATCTGGTAATTGTACTAAAAGTTGATAACTAAAGGTAATGAAAGCATTAGGAATAGGAACAGATTTTAACTGCAGGAAATCTGAAAAAAATGGGGCATTCTTCAGCACATTTTTTTTTTCACTTTGTGCATTCTCCTATAGTTTGCAGCTGAATGGGATAAGAATCAGGGTACTCTCCTACAGTTTGTAGGAAGAAAGAAATTAAGAAAAACTCTGAAGATGATTTTTTTTTTTTTTTTAAAGACTTTAACTCATTCAACAAAAATAAAAAAATGCAACATCACATGATACAAAGTATGGAATAGCATTGATAGATGAATGCACAAAATCAATGAATTATGATCCCAAGTAATGTTAGGAGGTTAAGGCAAGAATGTGTATATCTAAATTTAGGGCTTACAAAAATAGATTATCTAGAACTAATAAAGTCTTGACAAAGCGTGTGTATTTTAAAAAAAAAGAAGAAAAAAATCCTTACATCAGCACTCACCTCTTAACAAAACAATAATTGTCAATTCATCAAGTCAAGGCCCCAAAAAGTCGCATAATCTTGCTTTAAATGTTTAATAAAAATAATTTTAAAATTAATATTTAGTAGTGTACATTATAATTAGTTAAATATATGTTCACCATATTCACTTTTTTTACTGTAATGGTGAGTAATTAATAAATGTGAACAAATGAAAAAAAACCACATAAAGGGAAACTAATATGAGTAATTAATAACGTGAAAAATTGAAACAATCACATAAAGTGAAAACTAATATGGGTAATTAATAATGTGAACAATTGAAACAATCAAATGAAGGGAAAACTAATATGAGTAATTAATAATGTGAACAACTTAGAGAGAGACTAAAATGACAAGAGAAAGGCTGTATTACTGCAAGCAGGGTAAGGGGCAAGATGCTGGCTCTGAAAGAATAGTTCAGTAAAGCAACTTAAAACTAGAAATCACTACACATCAAAAATGCATACGAGTACGAGTGCTCAAGTGACAAAATCAATGATTATATGGTCAAAAGTAAATGTCGAGGAAATTATAGGGTGTGAAGTATTATATACATTTTTTAAATTGAAATATCTCTTAGGAGATCCTTGGAGTACACAACACACAAAGAAAATGCAATAAATAAAGTGGAAAAAAAATAATAACAGCCTTCAATGATAAATATTATCCTTAAGGCAAAAAAAATCTAGTAATTAAGTATTCATAAATTGAAACCTCATTTCTACATACAATATATCCAACAAAGAATACTGAGACATTGGCAGTATGTTTGTTTGACTGTCAGATATACAATTGCTCAAGCTTATATAGAAATATATATATACTGATGGTAGCAATGGAAGTAACAATTTTAAGTTATTAACTATAAACATATACTAAAAGCATTACTAGTTTCTTCAGTATACAAAAAAATAATCCTCAATCATTCAGATAACATACTGAATGCATTCCTTTTGTTATTCTTTAAAGTTTAATTTGAATTCTACACTTTTTAACAATATAAATAAATAATAAATAGGCATTTCAAGATTCATAATATACAGAGAAAATTAAACCAGATGTCCCCAACATCTAGCAAATCACACAACAGTTCAGTTCAGTATTTACAAATCTTTCATGTTATTGTTTTTCTAACTTTAATCATTCATCATAAACAATTCACAAGTGGTTACTATTTTGGGTTCTTTCAAAATGCTTTTTCTATTCTGATACAAGTAGATTAGTATTAGTTTGCAGTCAGACAGAGCATGCCTGAACCATGTGATCTGAATTAGCCAATCACTTCCCCCAGTGTCCATATGCAAATTTATCCAAGCTACACAAACACGATTCTCATTTTTCTGAACCAAGCAAAGATCCATTATGAAAAGTGTCTACCTTTGTCCCTCAATGTGAGATAATGCACTGCAATGTTATTTTCATAATTAGATTATGTGTTTGTTCTACCCTCTTAATACTTTCCTAGCCTGTGTAAAGTATATAGTATACTAAAACTGCTAGCTCTTAATTAGCATAATTCTCAGTTGGTTTACAAGATTTTCTTGGTTTACATACAAGCCTATATCTGTAGCCTCTCCTTTCATTTTCATGATGTGGTGATAAACCTAGCAGTATAAGACATAGCACCATGTGTTCCTCTTCCTCCTATTTTCAGTGCCATGTAACTAATCAAAATAGAGATTAAATAGGTTTTCACTGAAAATACACAACAGTAAAGCATCAGAAAACAGTAATGCACACGTTTTACAATAAACTGAAGTAGAATCTAGATGGTATATGAGTCCTGACCATTCGTGGTTCTTTCAGTTTCAAGGTGTAGCACACACTGTAGTGGAGACATTTTGATTTAGTTGTACTACACAGTCATTGTGTGCATACCTGTCTATCAAGCATTATATTTGTGTACAGAAATGTTTTCTATAAGTAGTAAATAAGTTTTTGTTTTATTATGAAATCAAGTAAAGAAGCTATGATTTTTCAGAAATTTCACAATTTTAAACACACCTAAAAAATAAAAATCAGGTTAAATTAGCAAGCCTATTGATTCATTAATAGTGTAGTTAAAAATGTGTGATATACATATTGCATTTAATAAAATCATGCACAATATTAATGTAGTTGTGTCTTTGTAAATATTTCCCACATATTCAGAGCTTTTCAATAATTTGATATGATGTCAGTAATGAGACTCTATTTCTATTCTCATGATGTGTCAGATCTGTATAAAGTATGCCACCAGTAGATATCTAAACATGAAAGCAGCAACTGAGCATTTTAATGTCTTGATGTTATGTGCTTACATGAGCCTTGCCAAAATAGAACTGAGAAGATACTAGAATACAACTGTCCAAAGGATGTACAATTGTATGGGGAAAAAATGAGTTTTATGTATGTAAATCAAAACTTTTAAAGCAAAACCTTGTAAAGAAGTATTTTGCAGCTTGATGAATACCTGTATATTTAAGTAACAAAAGCAGAATATATAAATATATATATTTAATAACTTTTAATAACTGTATTTAAATCTGCAACAATTTAATCTAACATATACATATATATATAAAACAGGAGATCATAAATAAAACAAAACTTTAGGCACTATTCATAAGACCATCATAACAAGGCATCAGATTTTGAGAACGTGCTAACAAATATAAGCATATATTATATATAAAACTTACTTCATGTTACTTCCAGTTTGTTCAACACTCCAACAATAATAAATGAAAAAAGAACTCTGATGTGTTAAAGAGAAATTATTTCCTCTTTGATGAGCAAACTAATTTTCATTTAGTGTAAGGTATGTACATGCACTGACATATTTATTTTACACATAAACATGGCAAATTCTTTTTGTAATTTCTATATCAAATATGACAGTTCTTTATTAATGCGTAATAAGTTTGAAGATAGTTATTTTTTAAAATTCTCATATGTCATCATCAATGTTTATTTTATAAACAAACAATATTTTAAACTAATAACTTATAAAAACAAACAAGTATTTTACTACAAACAAATACATGCAAAGTAGAGTTATAAATACTTAAAAGATGATATTCAGAACTACTGAAAACAAAAGCAGAAAATAATTCTGAAGCTGAATGCACTTGATGACCTCCAAAACATTTGCAATACTTGCAGGTTGGTTGACACCAAAATCACGATCTTTAAACCCTATCTTAAACAAAAAAAACAAACAAGAAAACAAACAAACAAACATCCATTTATAACATCTTATTTCATATGAAAAATTTCTGTCTTTGCTGCAAAACTTGCATGCTCATGATTGCAATCCATTTCTGCTGGTCAGTACATGTCACATAAACAACAGTCAATTGTTATTTCAGAAATTTAAGTACACAAGGGTGTGTTTTCTACTATCACAGAGAAAACACAATTTTAAATTTTCTTGCTAATTTTTGGGATAACATCTATTAGACGTATAATGCAGAACATATTTTTAAATATGATTTTACTCAGGATTTCGTTGATTATGTAAGTACTTGGGCATCAATACATTTTATTCGAAAGCAGGAATATGCTTGGATGCATATTATATTTACTTACATGCTATTTATTTCTTCATGATTTTAGTATTTAATAAGAGATCCATAACAAAAACTCTGAAACATGAATTTAACCCCTTGACTGCAAAAGTGAAATGAGCAACCCTAGCATAGCAGAGGTATGGTCATCAGCAAGCTTTGGGGGAAAATGATAAACAACTGTCTGGTTATCTCCAATGAAGAGATTAAATTTAAAAGCACAATAAAATGTGTAAATCGGTGCAGATGCACATCCAGGTAAACTGCTGAAGATTCTGGCCAAAATTTACCATTATTTCAGTTTACTATTAAATCTGCTAACAAATGGCAAAATTGAAACAATAATTAGGTCTTTTAATTTACAAGGAAACATACTGTTGATTTACATAATGTAGTCTTAATATGATTCAAACTACAGTTATTTATAGCCAAATTCCAAATAGTTTGGTCAACAGAGGTAGCTGAAATAGAGCCACATTTTGTAAACAGTTACCAGTACAATCAAAGCAATCAGTAGTGTCAACATGGCTCTGTGAGTAAATGTGTGAAATCATAATCTCCATAATCTGCTGGGACCATCCTCTTTTTGTTGAGGATCTAAGTCAATCACAAAAGAATGTTATTCACTTCTCTATTATTTTAATTTGAATGATAACTAATGTGTGTAGGTAGGAAGAGGGTGTTCTACACAGGAGGAGACAATGACTAAATGGATAAAATGGTAAAATTTATACAAGTTTGGAAGAAATCTGGCTTTAATTCTCAATGCCCTTGGCATTTACTGCAATACGCTATACAAGGTATGATTTATAAAAAAAAAATTATGGGGCTTTAATGAACTTGACTAAATGAAATTTTAAAAAGAGAATAGAATTGTTTTTATAGAATTTATATATATCTATATTCTAACTGAAGTTAGCTTGTTTACAATTTAAACCTAAAATAATAAATACATATCAAAATAAATAATAAATAATTTGTTCAGAACTGGCAAATTTTCTCTTTGGTTGATGAAATTATATTATTATATTCTAAGCCTACTAAAAGATATTTTGATGTTACAATGATAAAAATGATTATGCTGAAGATACCCAATCTTTCTAAATATCATATAAATAATTTCACTAATTTTCTAATACAGATAGATAAGTAGAAAGATAGACAGACAGATGTACATGAAATCTAAATAATTAAATTATAATTTTGATTTATTTCTTAAGTGAAAAAATACACAAGGGAAAAATACTTTCAAAATTAAAAATGGTATATTCACAAAAAAAAAAGACATTAAGAATTGAAATAAATTCTTTTAAAAATAAAGATAAATTTTTTTCATCTATAATGTAAAGCATTTAAGTGACAAAGTATAGTGAAAACGTGTACATTTCCTTAACTACTCAAACATTACATAGACTCAAAAATGGTTCTACACTCATTTTCAAAATAATTTTACAATGATATAAATTTTTAGGCACAGATGGAGATCTCCTTCAAATAAACAAAAATATTTAACATAATAAACACAAAAAATTGACTGAAATAGGAAACTCAAGCAAAAAAAGTAATTTTAGAAAGCAATTTCACTGCATAAAATGCACAGAAATAAGAAAAGTGGTACAACTACAGAGCTATTGCTTATCAGTATCACTGGCAGTAACAGCTATTGCCCATCAAAATCACCAGCAGAAACATACTTTTACCGTAAATGCATAAATACCTCATTTTATAAGTGCTAGCAGTCCACTTTTCCCCCATTCCCCCAAGAGTATTTGTACATATTAACAAATCCAAGTACACAACCCACACTCGATGAAACACACACTGAACACAATCACCTATCCACACACATCTATAAATAAACATTTATGCCAGTACACACTACACAAACATGCATGCATGTATGCACACCCTTTGCTGATCAAACACAATTGTACAAAAAATGGGTTTCATCTGTGATATCACATAGTTTGTCTGGTGTCATACAATTTGTTTTCCCGTACCAAAAATAGTAAATACAATCCACCCTACAATGCAAACCCCAGCAGTCTGATTAAAAACTGCACTCCAGCTTTTTGTAGATTCTAGTATATGACCAGCAATGTAGACTCCAACAAAACCTGTAATACATACAAATATACACAAATTAGTAACTACTTTTAGTACATATCATTAACCTAACTGTGAGCTATGCTAATTGTGCTTTCAAATTTCAACCCAAAAATCCAAGAAACCCCCTCCCCCTCCTATTTTATTATTATATTAATATTAAAAAATATTATATATGCTCTTCTCCAAATCTTTACATTTACCTAGAAAATGACACGTACAGGTAACTGCCTGAATAAAATTAATAAAGTATTAATTAGTCAATGCATTATCCAGATGAAAAAAGTGTCAGCTTTTGAGAGTGTTTTTAAGGTACTTCTACAAAGTATTTGATTTTCACACTGCTTTGGTTTCTTTTATAATGCTAAGCAACCTGAGCTAGACAAAGTATTGAGCAAAGAACAAAAACAAGAGGCACAACAGAGAGGAAGCAACATATCACAGGATTTCTTGTAAGGGGCAGAAGATTGTGAAAAGAAACATGACAAGAGACACACATCTTAATACATTTGTTTCAGTCCTCTTACCTGGAACGGCACCTGCCATATTCATTATACCTGAAATTGGAACACACATTTTAAAATGAAATACAGCTATTTTGAAAAAAATTACATGACAAATAACACTCAGAGAAAATTGGTTTGCATTATTCTTTAAAAAGGACATTTTTTCCAAGTTTACCTGTAAAGAGAAAAGGTATATTCTACAAGGAATTTGACAAATATGATTTTTTTAAAATATGCTCATTTATCTAAATTCCCCAATCAAAAAAAAAAGAAGGAAAAAAAAACAATTTTCTAATACCAGACAAAAGTGAATATTATTTAATTTTACATGCAAACATTATCACGTTTTAAGCTGCGATATGATATCATGTTCATGATGCATGGTATTTTTGCTAATTGGAACCTCTGTAATTAGAGCATTATTTAAATGAAAGCATTATAGCTATGACAGAATGTTTCTAATTATAAACTGTATGATTGCCTTGTATGGTTCTCTGAAATATCTATCAACACCTCTGCTCTGGGATTATCCATGTTACCCTTAATCAAAATATCATGAATGAAAGACTCAACAGTACTTTGCACAATTTGAACTGTGCATACTTGCATAAGCAAAAACTAATAAATCTGCATCTCATAAAATTTACTGTTGAGTTCTGATTATTTGTCTTTGCCATCATCTTATTCTGAGTAAATTCCAATTCAGAAACTGTTCATCAAAAAAAAAGTAGATCATAAAAGAGTGCAACAAAAATGATTTTTCCAACACCAATATATTTCAGTTTTGTTAAATAATTTTAACTGTGTTTGTGAAAAGAAATTTTCATTCATTTGTCTAAAAGTTTAAATAAATTAATGTATGCCACATAAAATGTCCCTTCTTATGCCAGCATCCACACAAACAAAATTTCAGACATTTTATATTTATTGCAACAACTTGCCTTCATATATCGGTACTTCTACTGAAAAGCAAACATATTTTTCTCTTTACAACTATGCATACTATACTTTATAATAGCTTTACTTTTTTTAATTTATTTCTGAATAAAAAGCAACAATATCCTAATTTTGACAATTATTTAAAAGATGTAAATTCATGTTCTGGAACTAATTATTATTAACTGTTAATCAGCAGACATTAATTATAAAACAATTTTGGCTCAAGAATTCTATTATACAGGTTATATAGATTAAAATATATTCTAAAATGGGGGGGGGGGGGGATTAAGTTCATCTAATTTTTATACCATTTTGTTAAAATCTTTACAAGGCATAAAGAAATTGAATAAGAGTAACATCATTCAATGACAATCTACTGTTACAACTAAATATCAAACATTTCTACTCAAACTGGCACACTGAAGTATAAATGCATCCCACCCACCCCATTTTTTTTCCTCCTGTTGTTTTCTGACGAGAGTTAATAAACTATAAATATTATAAAAATACAATACAACTTACCAAAGACTGATCCTGCATGGCGCGGTGCTATATCCTGAGGATTTACAAGAATGCCACTATTGTGAAAACCACAGCAGGAGACAGCCATTGCCATGCAGCAAAGGGCAGCAAGATAACTGCTGGTATAGGAGATGAGCACAAGAAACGTTGCAGTGCCACAAAGTGCTATTGACTGGGGAAAAGTATAAGAAAAAGAACTGTCAGTCAAACCATTTCATTTACATTCCTAATTTTTGCAGATAAAGGCAAACACTTATGAACAAATGTTTGATAAGGAAACGAGAGCTGTGGATAGAAAGAATGAAGGTAGGGAGTGATAAGCACATGTCAGTACATCTTTCATGGACAGAAACAAAATGGTCATTCAGGAATGAGGTTTATTATAGAGCAATCAGCACAACAAACAACACCTGATTAATATGATGTCACTGTGTACATGCTTTTGTTGATGTGTACAAACACCTGATTTATATGATGTCACTATGTACATGCTTTTGTTGATGTGTACAAACACCTGATTTATATGATGTCACAATGTAAATTCTTTTATTGATGTGTACAAACGCCTAATTTATATGATGTCACAATATACATGCTTTTGTTAATGTGTACAAACACCTGATGTCACAATGTATATGCTTTTGTTGATGTGTACAAAAAACACCTGATTTATATATGTCTTCATGTATCTGCTTGCTTTTGTTGATGTGTACAAACAGCACCTGATTTATATGATATCACCATATACATGCTTCCTTTTGTTGTTGTGTACAAACATCATAACAAATGTATAGAGGGATAGATCATCACTTTTCCCCTGTTTTTGAAGAGCTTTTAATTAAGCTGATCATGTAAAACAGAGTTGAGCAGCTTTAATTAAGCTGATTTTGAAATAATATAATTAATTAAATAATGATTAAATACTGTTGAGCACTTACCTCCATAATTTTTCTGACTGCTGTAACAGAATACCCTATAATAACAAACAAAAATCAACAAACAAATAAGAAACAATAAAAGAAAGTTGCTTCAAGAATTTATATATATGCAATGAGTGAACTTTAAAATGATTTAAATGAACTTATAGAAGACGAATCCAATGGACGATAAGAAAATGAGCATTAATAAAAAAAACTTAGAATCAGATGATGTCTAGTTCGACAGATTGTTTTGTGGAAATGCTTGTTCAGGGTTGTAATGTTTATGCATTATACATGATTGTGTTGCAAAAAGAGCATATATATTATCAACTATGGTGACCTACAAGAAACATATTGACTTACAGGTTTCACAACCTAAAAAAAAGTTAAGAGCCATTAACCTGATAAATTAATGTATGAGAGATAATTAAATATTTATTCTATTCAATTCAAACTAAGAATGCCTTAAAAATAATATATATTTATCATCACTGATATATATTTATTATCAGTGATATCAATCACCCAACATGTTATTAATGTACTCATTTTTCTACTGTTTCATCAAGTCCTGCACTAAATACATGTTTTGGCCTTGAATCAAGCTTCAATTTGTTTTCTGATGCACATTAATTATTTAAGACTTCAATTAGTGTTTCAATAATTTGGTATTTATGATTTTTTTAAAATGTATTGAAATATTCTGAAAGTCTGAATTATATGTTGCACTCAACAAAAACTATTAAAAAATTAGAAAAAGGTACATATTTGTACTTTTACAGAAATGATGTATTTATGTGAACAATGACAATAGAAAAATTGCTTTTTCTACATTAAATCTTTACATTTTAACAGAGTATAAAGTAAACTGAAGTAAGATAATTATATCTTGTTTTAATTACAAGCAGTAACTTCTTAAAAATGCTACTGACATAACTAATGATTGTAACCAAACTTCTGCCATAAGATAGCACCATTCTTATAATACTGACTCTAAATTCTGAAGAAAAATATTAGAAAACAACTCTAACAAACTTAAAACATTCAAAAAGAAAAACGTAAGTTATTTTCTGAGTTAGGACAATACCTGTGCACTGTGATTGCAATCCAGTTATAGTCAAGAAGTTATATCTGACAGTAATATATTTGATATTTACATATTTGACAATTGCGATTTTTGTTCTTAGTACGCAAAAACTATCAATTAATTATCACTGCAGTTGAACTTCCCCAATACTGACTGCAAGGTATAGTTTAAAACAGCTAATGAATAGTGGTAAGTACTTAATCACTTACTGCTGAACTATCTTTAATGATAATAATCAAATGCCAATTAAAAAAAATAAACAAGCAACATAACATTAACTAGCTTTAGAACTTTAACGTTATGATCCTGCAGCTATGCTGTAATGCTGAGACCGCTTCTTTCTTGTGAATTTATTTTAATAATGACTAATTTTCTATTACAGGCTTGAAGATTTTATGTATAGATTATGTAGGTAAGTAAGAATTGTCCGAGTGAGTGTGTATGGCAATGTTTACGAAAGACATATTTCTATCACTGCTTTGGTGTGTGCAAGTATGACTATCCTAAATTATCTTTTAATTCTTATTTCAATAAATTATTTTTATTCCAATTCTAGCCTTACATGTATTTTGTTGTTATTAATAATATAGGTTGAAATGGGAGCTATGCAAATAACTTTAAGAAAGGCAATTAAATGTTTTAATGTGAGACTTCATAAGCAGATATATATGGCAGCCTATTTAATTAAACATGTGAGAGTAATTAGTACAGTCCGGTAAAGTTCAACAAGAAGTGACATAATGTTTGTAATGTATATGTAGGTGAGGGGCAAGGGGAAGTCATTCAAATTGTCAAAAGGCAGCTCACTTGCTGGAGATTAGATGATTAATATAATGAAAGTGATTATGGCTTAATAATTAAGAATGGCCTCAAGAAGTGTGTTCACACTTACTAGCATACTAGAAAAAAAAGCATACTAGACTTCACTTTTCTTAATTTGAAAGTCTATAAGATTTTAAATCAGAAATACAGTATACCAAGTTAAAACAAATTGCTCTGCTAAACTCATTATTAAAACAATAAATACTATTTTTAAAGATGGTATTGTGACAACAATAAAGAAAAATAAAATAATGAAATTAAGCATTAGTGGTGAGAAATTTAAATAAATTGGTTGTACTTGTAAAAATGAAAATGCTCTTAGAAAATACCAGCGACATTTTCCTGAATATAGGTCAAGTGAAAAACTGGTAAAATTACCTTTCCAGATCATGTAGTCAGCTAGCCAGCCACTACCCACTGAGCTGGGTATTGTAACTACCCAAGGTACAACATTGAAAACCCATCCCTGTGAAAAGCAATATCCATTAGTTATCAATCAACAACCATTTACCTACTTCTACTATCACAATAAAAGGTGCAAAGATATTATTATAGCTATTTATAACAATTATAAAAGTTCATTATGCTAAAGACCTCTCCTTGCCATCATGCACTGTATTAAGCAAATGCTGCAATGAACAAGCACTAGTGTGAACAGACAACTGTGTTGCAAATTTCTTTTTTTTACAGCATTGTGAACATGATGGTTAGTGCTTTTTGCAAAAGAACTTCTCTATTTTCAGCAAATAGTTTTTAGTAATGCCATAATTTGTTGTAACAAGCAGTAAACATGCAGGCAATTCCAATGAAGTAGTTCTTAGGATCTCTGATTTGACTTATTGATGATATACACACAATCACATTCACTAACAAGTACTATTCAAAGTTGTGGGTCAACCAGTGACACTTCTTTTAATGTCAAGGTTATATGAGTCTGCTAAGTGATTTGTACAATTAGATTCAAATGACCATAAATCTACCATTTTATTTTTTTTATTGTATCTTTTAATTTTGAAGTATTACAAGAGTAGAACAACAAAATGTTTTAAAATATTGTCATTGTAATATTTGTACATCAGTGCAATTGATAAAGTTATGAAATACATAAGTACTAAGATGTTATACAAGACTCCTTTACAAGGCACAATTCTTGGAGTCAATCATTCATAAAGTGGGAATGTTTTCTCAAGTATTGATTCATATAGAGTAAGTGCATTATTTGTATTCAATCTTAGAGAAAGAGGAACTGAAAAAAGAAAAAGATACAGAGAGATACAAAGTGAGAGCTCCAACATCATGTGATGTCATTTATTAAAACCTAACTGTTACCATCACTGGTCACTAATTATTTGCACTGCTTAGTAATCTAATCTTGTTCATAAACTTCTGTTAGACTGGCAATTCTATAGAAAGGGACAGATTTGTAGCACTTGTTATCTTGTTTATAAATATGTTAGGACGGGCCATTCTATAGTGAGGGACATGGTATAAGGAAAAAATAGGCATTCCATATTCATTAATAAAATAACAATATCTGTGATCTAAAGACAAAATTGGAATTCCATATACATTAATAAAATAACTCAACATCTGTTGTCTAAAGACAAAATTGGCATTCCATATTTATTAATAAAGTAACTCAACATCTGTTGTCTAAAGCCAAAATTGGCATTCCATATTTATTAATAAAGTAACTCAATATCTGTTGTCTAAAGCCAAAATTGGCATTCCATATTTATCAATAAAGTAACTCAATATCTGTGGTCTAACAAAATTGGCATTACATTTTTAATAACATATATATATATATATATATATAAAAACTACTTCATTTATTTGGACAGATGAACACAACTCAATGCAAATAAAACTTGAGTGAGAGAAGCATTAAAGAAAATTTCATTTGAGAAAATATCTTGGTAGGGTGTGCTGTTCATGTGCTGGTAGTTACTGCAATATTATAAGTTATTTGTAGCATATTTCAGTAAATATAAATAAAATGTTTCATGATTTATCACCAGAGTTTTGGGGTGAATTTATTTTTTCCCCACTTTCCTTGAAATTTTATAGACTGAGGTTGACTGTATAAAAAGAAATTACTTTACCTTTGCATCGGGAAAGTTCTCATGAAAAAATGTTGGCAGCCATGATAATAAAATATAGAATGCATTGTTCTCACAAAAATGGCCAACCAGTAATGACCTGGAAAATACATTTAACAAGAGCAATTTAGCATGTACTATTATAGTATTTTTTTTACATTTTATATATGTGGTACTAAGAATGTCTCTCATGTAAACAAATATTCAGTAAATGATATTAAAACACTAGTGCCCTAACCTAAGAGTAAAGGCCAAACTAAAAATGCAAACATATATCATTGTTATATATTTTTTTAATTATCATTAAAAAATATAATAAGCAAGCTTATTATAAACAAGCAACAAAATTACACAAGATTAGTTCCTAATCAACAAAACAGTAATGTTTATGTTGTATGTTTATATTTGTAGTTCTAAGTATATAAAGTAGTATTTGCACAGATAAATAATAATAATAATAATAATAAATGCTAACTAAACATACCTCAAGTGTAAACTGAAACTAAAAATGTTTCCTACTAGTTTACTACTATTAATAAAAGGTTCAGCCAGTATACCCATAAAATGTAAAATGCACTGTCATTGATTTACAGAACAAATTAAAATTATCTATCCTACAGAATGGAAGGTTCGAGGAAATTTTTAAATCAGTAGTACATGTATAGTAGTACTTAAATCTTTCTTAGTTTCTAATAGGATAGGTTATCTCTCTCTTTTTTAAATTTGCACTCCAAAGAGGGGAATTTATAAACACTACAGATATTTGCATATTAATTTTATTATTTCTATTGAACTTTAAAGTCAGACAAAAGTCAAATGAATTTTTATTATCTTGAGAGATTATAACAAGAAACTTGAGCATAACTTGCGTTTGTTGATAGTATAGTAGGATTGAAACCAATTTTTTCATAAATGACTGAAAGGAAGTCTCTGTGTACATTGCAATACTTTTTGTAATTTACTTTATTTATTAATTTTATACTATTGATTATTTTATTTATTTCTGCGTCAGACGTCAAACCACGAATTCATTCAAGAATCCAGGAAAAGTCACTGATGATGTCTTCAAACTGACTGACTGATTCTTTGATTGAGATAAGTTGAAACACAATAAACTTTTAAAAGACATTGCTTTACCATACATTAGCACTGCTATACCTGTGAAACTCTTAATTGTGATGACTTTTCAAAGACCTATTTTATTTTTGATTCCTTAGACATTAATCCACTGTTTTTCTATTTTATTTTCTTTATTAAATTCTTTTAAATTTATAATCTTGACTCTTTGTATGTCGTCCCATTATGTCATGTGTGTATTATTCACCACTAAGGTCTGGGGGCCAAGAGCTAGTTATTAGTTATTATATGTTTACCCCAAGACTACACTGTTCATGACACGTCATCTTTGTTGTGCGTCTGTGCATCTGTTTATTATTTGTGCACATATGTAACTGAGAAATGGGAAAAGGAGTTTCCAGAAGAAGGCAAGGGAAAAATTAACCAACAGTTTAATTTTATCGTCTTTCTCTCCTGCAATCACATGTAACAATATGCCACACTACCTATTCACAATTCCTCTCCAAAATATATGCCAGGGTGATACAAAGTACTAACCAGAATGCAGGCTTAGTGAAGAGTGTGATCCATGGAACAGATGGTATTTCAATCTTCTGCGAGATGTCTGTAAGGTCAACTGTAACTTTTGGGATGATGTATCGCTCCCGATGCTGAGTGATCAGGCAGTACCGTACTGTCAACATCCAAGCAATCCCAAGCATACCTGTAACAAAATTATTATGGTTGGGATCACAACACCACCAGCATTCACCTGTGACTGCCTATCAATAGAATTCTTCTTGTCTAATCCTGTTTTCAGACTATCACTTGAATTCACAAACTTTATAAGCTATATTAACTTCTTTTTTAAAATTAAGAACATTCTAATGCACTGAGCCAGGATACATTATAAATAGATTTTTGAATGATAAAATCATTTATGAGTAACTATTCTTACTATTAAAAGTATTATAAATTGATTAGTACTCGTTTTGTGTGTGATATAACAGTTCAAACATGATAACCCATTTCTGCTCTCACTTCCTAAAACCCACCATCTTTAGGGTGTCAGATCTAAGCAAACTGACTGGTCAATATGCAGCTAGAAGCTGTCAAGGAAAGAATTATCAGAAAAATAAATTATCTAAGAATTTAATATAATATAAATAATCCTCACAAACTATATAAATCAATTAAAGCAATAATGTATAAGACAGAACTGCACTATCCAAATTTCTTGTACTTCATAAACCAGTCACTGTGGTCTAACAACACAGGATTCTTTCTTATCCTTTCATCCTCTACAAAATTTAAACTCTTCATTTTCATATCTTCCTAGACTTAGCATCCATCCACAAAACTGACAATGGAAGAGGACATTAAGCAGCAAGAAAAAATTCAAGAATAGGTGGGGAGTAGATATGGTCTGTGGTTTAGTGTGTGAAAAAAGATACAAAGAAATGGTAGTAACTATCTAATAAAATCTATTTAAATAATACAAATAAATAAATAAACAATTTGTGACAAAGTAAATGTGCCTCTCCCTATTTTTAATTTTAATTGATATATAAGTTGCTAAATTGTCAGAGTGAACTGATCTTGGGCACTTCTTATGGTGTTATTTTAAAAGTATTGAGTCTGAAGTAAACAGCCTAAGGCAAAAATATTCTAGATTTGTTAACCTAGTGGAAACTGAGTGAGCAGTTTTTTATTATACAATGATTATGATTTATGAGAATGAGACTAGCCAATGGGCTGAGTTTAAGGAGCTTACTTGCATTAGCGAATGTTGCTATCTATTCACTTTTGAATTTGAAGACAGAGAGAAGTCTGGCTTGAAGGCAGTCGTTAGCTTGAGTGGTGTTTAAACTGAGTGAGAATGGACTTAGAAACATTTCATACATTTTACTATGCTGTGTTATACTCGTGTTTATGTAAAGATGTACTATGTGATTTGATTTATTTACTTCAATGTTTCAACTAAGCTGCACCCATATGGTGTATTAATATGTGACATTATTTGAAACATTGTATTTATTGTACTATGTGTGCATGGGGATTATGAATACCATAGCAGGAATTGTAGAAAGTTTGAGAATGGAGTTATATTGTTTCAAGCGAGAAACTTATGTTTGCTCCTTAATTGTATGTTGCAGTGAATCAAGTGCCTTCTTTATTTTTTGGTTTTGTTGAGTCTCACTCTGTGAGTGTGAATTCGACCCTGAGCTGTGAGTCTCAAGTTCAACTTTCAAGTTCCTAGCCACCCTTCGTTTGTTCACTAGTTGTGACTTGTTGACTGGAAAAGCGCAGGAAACTTGCAAAGTGTGTAAGCAAAAAGGAGTATGCCACACCCCTACTTTTGATGTACCAAAGCAAGGATGCTAAGTACATCAGTCCAGTGAAGATAACACTGCTCAAGAAACTGATGGCAAAAGAGAGTGCCAGGTCGGTTGAGAGGAACAACGTATCAGTGTTTTCTTGTGCACAAGGCGGGAACACATGCTGAGCACAGACATTTTTACATGTAACATTTTGACACTTTGACGTGATTGAAAAGGCCAGTGAAAGACTGTGGAAACTACTCAATCCAGGTTATGTGAAGTTTGTAATAACCTCTTCTAATAACTCCATTTATAACCTCTTCTAATAAATCCATTTCTATTTTCAGATAGGACTTACCTGCAATTTGTATTGACTCTATTGTTGAACTATAATTAGCTGTAATTTTATTATTATATTTAATGTACAGAGATACTGTAAACTATAATTACCCGAACGTGGGTTTGTGGAATATTGATGTAAAATTATCTGTTTCATTGTACAATGTAATTGCCATTTGTATAGTTGACTTTTTTTCTTTTAATAAATTTATTGTTAAATTTATTGACCTTCTTAAGCATACTGATATTGATATTCTTGTGTTGGAGAAGAAAGTGGGTGGATGGGGGCTCGCTAAATATAGATTAAAGTCGGATTTGTCTTCTCCTTAGTAATAAGTTTTTCACCTGCAGAAAAACTTATGTTTACAGAAAACCTGTAAGTGTTGTTTTATGTTGTGGAACTGTAAAAACTTTTACAACGCCAAAATATCTGCCAAGTGAGAGACAAGTGGTGTCTGTTGGAGGATCATTCATAAAATAAAATTAATATTCTCATCACTTGAAATTAATAGTAATAATTATCTTCATTAACTAAATGGCATCATTGTCACACAATTATTTTAGAATAATCATTCACTTTGCAACTATTTTCTCACTCTTTGATAACTTATTTGCAAATTAATTAACAATTTGTGCACACTTTTGAATATCAAGAACTAATGATAACAACATATGTAAATGATTTAGATAGTATTATATTTCCTTTCTTTTTTTTAAATTATAAACAGAGAAAGATGGGAAGAGATACTCACCAATTAAATAGAAAGGCATCTCCCAGCCATAATACTCCATTAGCAGAGAACCAACACTTCCAGTGAACAGAGTTCTACAAGGAAGAATATATCTGATGATTATATATAATAATAAATCTTCTAAATAATAAAATTTTTAAATCTTCACTTGGGCAACCAATGCTAGTCTAATATTTGATTAAGATAAAACAAATGAGAAGAAAAACAAAAAAAGGAATGTTATTCTTCATGGTTCAAAGCTATTACATCGCATTATAGTTTCATTCATTACAGTAAACAGTATTTGAAAAAAAATCTTTCAACATAAGGATTATAATTTATCTGGAAAAATGTAATTTAGGTGAATTTGCAAAATTCTTTACATGACAATAGACTAGCTTCAAACATTGCTTCCAAATCTATTATAATTTATTATACAAAATGTAATGGCTCTCACGCTAAAAGCAAACTGAATAAATCTGCAAAAATTATCACTTTCTTATAAAGTGGTTCTAATCGTGCATTTAATATCATGACTGTGATCAAGTTATTTGATTTTAAAAGATGATTTACTCAATATATATTCTTCAGCTACAATTGTCAAAATAAAAACAATTTATATTGTATTTCAAATTATGCTGTACTAAAATGGATGACAGACAGAGCAAAGCAAATTTTGATTATTTTAAACTACATAATATATACAGACATACATATAGTGTTTATTGCAAAAGGTAAATGTTGATGAGAATGGTATACATTTACAACCAAATATTGATGTATACAACTACCAGCAATCTGATCAAATATGGTGTGTGCTTTTTAAAAATATTTTTACCTTGTCTTTAGGAAACTAGAAAAAGTGGCTGCAATTCTTTTTTTAAACAGAAAAGTAAAACATACACACAACACACACACTTTTAAAAAAATTGTCAAATTCAAGCAACAAAATTGATCAAAACGTGATTATATAAAATTTTGAAAACAGACCACTGGATTTTTGAAAAAAGGTATTTCATTACAACAATAATGCAACCATAAGCAGTCAGAAAATTAATGTTTTTAAACTTCTTTTTCAACGTAAACTTAAGATACATGTTAACAAAATTATATAGCATTCTATGACTATAAATAGTGATAATTTAAGAGAAAACATTTTTAAAAGTGAAAAGCATCTAAGATCCATTTTTCACAAATTGTTTGGTTTCTTTTCATTCTACTGTCAGTGTCATTCTATCAGGGAGTGTTTATTAATTCATTTATTTTTTGTTCAGTCTTATAACAAAGACTTGAATTACATTTTCACTATAAGCAGAAATTTAAGTAAACTTATCCCTAATGATTATCAATAAAATATTAATTTTGCACCCTTTCTGAAATAACTGTTTATGAATGAATGCACCAGTAAGGATAATAAAACAAGTGAGTCACACTAAATTAATTTTATTTCTGCATTACCAATGGCATTAAAATAAAAGGCAAATTGGTGTAATTTAAGCTCACCTTTAGCTGTTTTCTTCCCCTCCCCCAAACAACAACAAAAAAAATGCTTTTACTGTTTACCATTTGGTAATTTTAAAATTTAATGACATAAAAGTTAGCAAACATTTATCATTGTTTTGCTGCAAATATAAGAAATTGTTACAATAAGATATGAAAATCTATTCAAAAGTATTATGGGAGGTATTTTTATATCAATTATCCATAATTTGATTTCAGATCACTGCTGGTGAAAACACAATTAAGTACATGCTTACTGTGTGGTCTATTTAAGCAGGTTTTTTAAAATATCTATTCTGATTCTGCAAAAAACTTACTCAAAAATTCAAAGAATACACAAGTATAACAGAATCCTTCATTAATGTTTAAGTTGCTAAGCTGATGGAAATGTCTTTGTTGCTAGACTAAGTGAAACATGTTACTTTTGTTTAAGCTGATTGAAATGTATGATTTGCTTTAAAATTTCTTATCACAATCATTGCTAAGGACACCATTCTTCATTTCTTGTATAGATTTAAATATATTAATTATTACATAGTGTTTTATCTTGACATTACAATATTCATTTAAATAAATCAAAATACATGTCAATAATTAGTGAATTAGTGATATATGATACACAAAGTTTTTTAAAATGTTTTAAGTCACTTCCTACTTTGGGTCAATGAGTTAAACTAAAGAGTAATTATGCAAGTTAAAAAAAATACTTTTAAAAATAAATAATTATAACTGGGTAATAAATATATAACTATTATCTTCAAATTTGCAATTTACAAATTATTTTTTTTTGTTATGGATGTATTTTTAAAATATCCACAATTGCTACACATTCTCTAAAGAAGTACTAAAAATGTGTATATAATTACATAACGTATTTATCAATCATTGACCATTTTTTCTAATTTTTACTGAAAGTATAAAGTTAGAACAATTGAAGCAATTAAAGAAAAAATAATATTAATTAAATAATACAAAGAAATGAGTACAGAATTATGTGATAAACAATGCTAGACATGCAAATACTTAAGCTCTGATTACAGATAAAGCAACCTGATAAAAGTAACAATGCAAAAGACAACCTTATCAACAAAAATGCAAACAAATCCTTTAAAGCTTTAATGACAGGACAAAACCTGTTCAGTGCCATGTACTTCAAGCTCTGCAACAAATATGTGACTCAGCACTGAATGGTTATGAAAATGTTAAGCAGAGCAAAGAACAAAAAAAACAAAAAAAACAATTAAAAAAATTTGCTTCGTTACATGGCAAACTTTAGTGCTACCCCAAATCAGGAAGCATTTATACAGCAATCTTCTGTGAAAGATGAAAATGATAAGCAGAGCAAAGAACAAAAAAAAAAAAAAAAAACAATAAAAAAAAAATGTGTTGTATTACATGGCAAACTTTAGTGCTACCCCAAATCAAGAAGCGTTTATACAGCAATCTTTCTGTGTTATACAAAATCTGATGGAATTTACAGAACAAACATGTCTTAGCCAAAGACAAGTGAAATTAACATAGCAAATTTATAACCTATATCTGTGGAATTTATAGAACAAACAATTTATACTACCCCAAATCAGGTAAAATTTACATAGCAAAAACGTGTCCTAGTCAGGTAGAATCTGCATAGCAAATTGTGTTAGAATTTACATAGCAAAGTGTGTTACCTAGAGTCAGATAGAATTTGCATAGCAAAAGTGTCACTAAAAGTTGGTAGAATTTACATAGTGAATAATGTATTACATAACGACAGATAAAATTTGCAGAGCAAAAGAGTTATAGAGCAAACATGTTACCCAAAGACAGGTGAAATTTACAGAGCAAACATGTTAGTTGTTACCCAAAGACAGGTGAAATTTGCAGAGCAAAAGAATTATAGAGCAAATATGTTACCCATAACCAGGTGAAATTTACAGAGAGGTTACAGAGCAAACAATTTGTATTACTCATAGAGTTTATAGAGAACAAGCACATTGTGTCACTGAGTCAGGTGGCAACTGTCCATCATAATTATTAAAAATTAAAAATAAACTTGTTAAAAGACTCCCTTTCAAGTAATTCTGGTAGAATTGGTCAAATACTTCACTCCTCTGCTTCTTATTGAGATAGTTTTAATTTTAAAAATTACTTTTTTTGAGTGGATTTCAACTGCTGTATTGGTAACTGAAAAAAATACATTCCATCCTTGATGACATTAGTTTTTATTTATAAACAAAAATCTTTCATTTAATTTTCATCATGCTTAGAGATTTACCTATCGAACTTAACAGGCATATACTGATGAGCCGCACAAGCTACAATATCATTCATTATTGCAAGGCAACACAGTAAAGTGAATGGGTTGGGTGGGTAATAGCTCCTAAGTAACAAACACTTTTACTCAAAACCACAATCACATTGATATCAAACTTTATTTTTGCAAAACTACACTTACTGGCTGATCAAGTAAAAAATACTCAAGGTCATATTTTCAAAATCTATATACTTGTATTATTATATAACAGGTCTCATGAATTATGCCTACCGGAAGTGCTATTAGGTCCCAGTGACAAAGATTCCATTTGAAAAATATTGTGTGAAAGTTGGTAACTGGCTGTAAGAAAGCCAGGTATGAGTTGGCCATGTAATGCCACTTTACTAAGCATTTACCAAAGTCAGCACACAATAAAGCAAAGTCAGTTATATGATTGAGAGATATGAATTTAATCCATTATAGCTTTCAAACAGAAAAAGAATTAAAGCAAAACAAAAAAAAAAATGCTAGCAGTTAAGTGATATTTGCAGATGAAAGCATTAATGTTAGTAAAGAACCCGTAGCAAAAATAGCCCACCATACAATATGTGTTAAAATGAGCTAATGAGGCTTAGTTAGTAACTTAGTAACAAAATAAAGATTATTTATCATTTTAACTCCACAAAGGGTTGAAATGGATGAGATAATGTTAATATCACCAAGTAAAGATTTAACATTTTAAATCTCCACAAAGACAATATGTACACAGATTATTTAACTCTTTTTCTTCCTTCTAAATTTAAAATATATGTATTTAAGAAAACAAATATTTTTCATGAGAATATTTTGAAGGCTCTGACCAGAAAGACTTATTACAAAAAGTAAGATGTCCCAAGTCACCATGCTCAATCATGATCAACAGAAGAAAATATCATATACTAGTGTAGTACTTGTATTACTAATAAATGCAATCCCATGCAATAATCAAGTCAGGCACCTGCATTCAGATTTATCTTACCCGCAGTGGGAGCCAGTTGCCACGACACTGTAGGTGAATGAGCGCTCTTGCACATGAACCTTGCGGGAGACTAAGCTTGTCAAACCCGGAAAGTGGAAACCTGAGGACCACAAGTGGAGCTACCGCTAATAAATGAATGTTTCACCATTTTCATTCATTAAAGACACTGATTTCAGGGACAGAATTTGCACTTCTTAACAGTTAATATAAGCCAACAAACAGTGACAGTACTATATGTGATTAGTAAGAGGAAAAGAGAAAGCTAATCATTCTGCCAAAACCTCCCAAACCAGCTTTTCCTGATTCATTTGACTGTGGCTGGGCAAGAATTCAAAATGATTATCAAACAAAGAAGAAAAAGAGAAAGAGGGATTAAGAACATTATTAGAAGCCTTAAGCCATTTTAAAAAAAAACCTAAGCATCAAACATTAAAAGCAGACAAACCAGTAAACAATATGAAGTGCTGACTGATTAGAGATTCATATTGCAATACAAAGTAGTTTTCAGAACAGGAGATGCTTTTGACAGGTTAGAGCAGGTAAATTAATGTTCATATTGGTCAAAGAGTAGTTAATTTAGTGTTACCCTAAAGATAAATTACTTAGAACTATTTACTTGCATTTTGATGCAGCATTACTTAATTACTTTTTATTAACTAGCTCTTTGTCAGTATTTGTTCCAATTCCAATCTATCATACTCTTCAGAAGTTAGGTAACATATTTATCTTACCTTGTCAGAACAGAGATATTACTATTAGTTTACAAACAGCCTGAATATCAAAAAAGATAATTTTCAAAAAACACTGCAATTTAATCATTTATTATAACATTAAACTGTCATTTTTGATGCAGTCACGAAAAAAATAGCAGCATGTTTATTGATGAAATTATTTAAAATTAAATATTATTACATTTTGTGTGTACTGGTGAGTTTTATTACTCAATCAAGACTATCTATTTTATTAGGTAAAGTTCTTCTTAATCTGTGCTACATCACCTTGAAAACTATTAAAATTGTAAATACTTCTTTATTTTAAATTTCTCTAAAATAAAAATAAACTAAACAGTGTCTGTTTTAGCAATTTATTTTTAAAAAATCAAAGTTTTTATAAATTCAGCTAATAAATGTTATATAGTTGTGTGGGATAGTGAGATTTCATTAATATTAAATATACAGCTATAATATAGATAGAGGATATTATTTTTTAAAATTGTCTAAGAGTAAGACGGGATAAAGCCAGTACAAAAGCCATTTGTGATCCAAAAGCCAACAACAAATAGTAATCAATAGTGCATTATTGTCATGTGAGCTGTGGCAAATGCAAAATAGTTAAATGAGCGCAAATCAGAACAAAAAAAAAAAAAAGCAATATCTAACAGCTTGGTTATCACACACAATGTGACCCAAAGTAGAGTGCATCTCTATAACAAGTGTTAAAGTGCAGCCATCACCTGGCTCCAATTCCTCACCCAAGTGTGCTGCCACTGAACTCCTACTTACCCCATATAGTGGCCTGAGGCAATCAGACCACAGTAAGCGGAGCGCTCTTTTTGCAGTATATACCGACAGATAATGCTAGTCACAGCAGGCATCACCACTCCTGACATACGACACACAACACACAGACTGTGCACTCTATCAAAGCTAAACTGTGTTAGAAGATAAACTAATAATAACGGAGCATATTAATTTTCAACAACAACCAAAAAAGAACATGAAAATGATAATCATGCTTGTTAAATATTTTAAATCTTGTTGCAAATAAACAATAACATAAATGTAGGGGTTTCATCTCAATATAAAGTTGGGGGGGGGGGGAATTACGAGAGCAAATGTTCTAAAGTAATCAAATAAATAAGCCATAAACATTATACGTGATCTATAGTTCTCACGTCAGAAAAACAAACCCAGCTGTATACAAATTTAATTAGTATGGCAAATTTTAAGTTTACTTTTTAAGTTACTTTTTAACTTACAAATTTAGAAATAAATGGTGGATCGGTGTGCTACATATTCTGAATTAATGTCTTTTTTCCTGCAATTATGCCAAAACAAAATATGATCTTTCATGACAAAAATGTTCAGTATCTAACAGTATTATATAAAAACTAGAAAGTAAACCAGGACTGCTGTAAGTATGGAATAGTATGGTTTAACAGTTCTCTAGACCTCAATGTGATCCTCATAGAAACAAAAACAAAAAATCCTCTCCCTAATAGAGGCATGCAGATTTCAAGTATATTCTGTTCACTGTGGAATAAAATAATATGATGCTGATGATTGAACATCTTTAGCTGATCAAATATTTATGTTTTATAAATACACATTCTATTTTTCCAAGGAAGGTGTGTGTGTGTGTGTGTGTGTGTGTGTGTGTGTGTGTGTTTGTGTTTGTGTTTGTGTGTGTGCGTGACCTAGTGATACCTGAAAATCCTACTGGAATTGATGGTAAAAAATATCACAAACAGCTATGTACAGCTAGGACAGACATGTAACTAGAGAGATATCAAAATAAAGTCATGAAAAAATATATATAAAAGATGATTCAGTCATAGTGTGAAGAGAGATATCAAAATAAAGTCATGAAAAAATATATATAAAAGATGATTCAGTCATACTCATAGTGTGAAGATGTTGAATATTATGATATAAAAATAAGATAAATCAAAATGCATAGCTTCTAGTAACTTAGAAGACCATTCATAACCTAACAAGAACTGTTAACAATGCTCCATTTAAAGGAGGTCAGAAAATGGAGGTCCCAAATTAAAACAAATTAAATTTATATTTCAGCAGAGTAGTAAAAATTAATAATATTAAAAACAAAATATAACTGTAACATTTATTAAACATATATTAATATTCATTAAAAAAATAAAGACCAAATCAGTTATCAGACTTAATAGAGTTCCCAGTTTACAGATGAAGTAAACTCAACATCTTTCATCTAAGACCACAAAACTACCATATTTTCATCACTTGTACATCCTGAATAATGAGCAATGGGGTTAGTTGTCTCTATTGTCTGTATTTTGTCTTAGCAATATTTTCTTTAAAACTCCATATGAAACCGTGTCCCACTTTACCAATTTTAGTATCAGCGCAACATAAATGGATTCTTGTTTCTGACATGATTAAGTATATTTATTTTGCTGATCAGTATTTTATCAATAAATATTATGTCAGCGCCAGTGAAGTAATGCAAGTAAAGCACTGTCCACTACAAAAAATGAAAACAACCTGAAAATGTAAAGTATTCTTTTCTTGTCTTCTATTTCTCACTTTTAAGTTTTATGTAGGTTTCTGAAATGAATTCTGTGTAGGTAGGTAACCAAGGAGGTTGGTCAGGAAGTGTGGGTTCTGGAGGAATGTATGTGGGAACACACAAAAGATTGGGCTAAAAAAAATAAAAAACGTATTCACAGTAGGCAGGAGCAGTCTTCAGGAAATTAGCTCCTGGTTAGACTATGAGGATCTACTACTGAGGATCTATATGTGTGGCAGCCAAAATTCTACTGGAATTTTACTGAGCAACAATCAGATAAATAAGCAGGCACTGGTATGGCTGAGGATCTATCTATATGGCAGCCAATACTCTACTGGAATTTCACTGAGCAACAATCAGATAAATAAGCAGGCACTGGTATGGTTAAGGAGCATCTGTGCAGGACCTGTTTTAAAGGATTTTCACTAAGCAACAATCAGATAAATAAGCAAGCATTGATATGGCAGAGAAATAAATTTTACAACATGCAACCATTCTCTTATGTTCGATTGCTACTTTTTAATGTAACAGTTTGTTTAAATTTGTTTTCATTGAGATAGCTAACATTCTTAAATGTTCTACATGTCAAGAGTTTCTACAACATAAAGAATTAAAACTCCAAGATCCTCACCTAGCAAATGAAAGCAATGTCACCTAAAAATATCATTAGTGTTAGAAGGGATTTTTGTCCTAAATTTGAAAATAAATTTAAAATTCAATAGAGAAATGAACTCAGAATAAAATTTGAACTGTAATTAGCTCTTACAAAATAGATATAACAATTTATCATGTATATAGCATTATTTACATATTTAGTAATAAGAATACCTGGTATCAGCAATAGAGAAAGTGCTATAACAGCAAACAAAATCAAGGAACTAAACAAAAAAAGCAATAAAACA
This sequence comes from Sinotaia quadrata, assembly GCA_028829895.1. Classification (NCBI taxonomy): domain Eukaryota; kingdom Metazoa; phylum Mollusca; class Gastropoda; order Architaenioglossa; family Viviparidae; genus Sinotaia; species Sinotaia quadrata. Next base: position 122,862,757 of record CM054178.1, read on the forward strand.
ATTTCCAATACATAAGGATCTATACCCCAAAACAGAGTTGAAGAAAATATGTAATCTCAGATTCAAGAAAATCAAGAAGACAATGACCTAGTTGAATACATGAAGGATAACACTAACAGCCACTGATAGAAGGATAAAAACCATTATACTGGATTAAATCAACTAACGCAAACATACAAAAAAGTATGGAAGAAAACAAAACAAGTCAACAAACAAATGGAGTCATAAAAACCATCAACAGTCAATACACGTGACAAACCAATGAAACATCAACAAGACTGTCAACATACAGATGGCTGAGAGAGAGAGAGGGTTAAAAATGAAACATCAACATGACTGTCAAAATACAGATGGCTGAGAGAGAGAGAGGGTTAAAAATGAAACATCAACATGACTGTCAAAATACAGATGGCTGAGAGAGAGAGAGGGTTAAAAATGACAGTCAACATACAGATGACTGAGAGAGAGTGGGTTAAAAATGAAACAGAAGTCCTCACCACTTCTGTGCAAGACCAAGCACTAAACTCAGAAACATATAAGTGATGAAGATCTTAAAGGATCCCAAAGGTTGACTGCAGAACAGGTACAATCTCTATTGAAAGACAATACATCAGAAGGCACAATGAAGTGGCCAACATACTACACAGGAATCTGTGTGAGAACTATAGAATCGAATGAATGAAACCTGGACATAACAACCAGAGGCAGTCACTGAAATAGAAGTCAACATACTTTGAGACTTTGAAATAAGGACAGATTGCATAATTTCTACAGGAAGACTAGTCAGAGTAGCTGTCAAGAAGTTCTCATGGTCAGGAACAATCATGAATTGTGCCGTATAAAATGAAAGAAAAATAAAAACAAAAGAGAAGGAAAGATTGCCATGTATATACAGATTTGACTTACTACTAAAAGCAACAATCCCTGAAAGTATGTACATCTTTTATAAAATAGTGTAGGATTTTAAGTCTAAAGTTTACAACCAACTAACCCATAGATGAAAGAAGTATTAAAAGAGTCAATAATAATAATAATAATAATAATAATAATAATAATAATTCAATCTTAATAATTAGAATTTAGAAATCTCAGCAATTCTCAAGGCAAACTATAATACAAGCAAGGGTTATTTCCTAAAATAGAAAATGGTTAAAAAATTAATGTTTCCAGGTGGCAGATTTTTTCAAATATATACTGCTTAGTCCCATCTTGATTTCTTATGTGCTTGATTTTGTCAGTTCAGTAATTATGATTTTTTTCTTTCATAAATGTTGAAATGCCAAACAAGACTGCATTCTATGTTTGTATTAATCAACATATGGTTGTTCTTGGTGTTTTTTCCAGATAATTAAGCAATGTTTGTGTTTTATGTAATGTAATCAACATAGTACTCTGATTTCTATTACTGTCCTTTTAAAATAATTGGACTGGCTTATGATCACATGCATTTCAATTTATATGATTATTATTTTACTCCAAGCGGCATTTTATTTTATTACAAAATTGCATTATGTATATGCATTTTAGGCAAACTTTTGCATGCCCTGCTCTCATACAGATGTAAGCTCATATTTATGCCCCCCCACACACACACACACAGCATGTTTTTATGCTCCCCCCCCCCCCCCCCCCAGCATATTTCTATGCATCTGTTTTTATTTCTTTCACATAAGGCCAAATTGAAGTAGATTTTGAAGCCAACCAGAACTCAGTTCTTTTTCAAACAGTTTTTATGTTAATATATGTTGCATATTATATTTTTTTTAAAACTTTTATCAATGCTACCTCATCAAGCAACTAGTCTGTAAAGATACAATTTTCAGTTGTTCTCAGTGTAGCATAAATTTATGCAAGGAATGTCACTCCCATACCACAATAAAATATAAAGTACCAGCGTACTAACGTATTTCAATTTGTGATGGAGTAAATTTGCCTATCCATATTTCTAAACTCAGCCTACCATTCATCAGTCATCATGTAGATATCTATACAAGTGCATTTCGTTACAATTTACCAAGAGTCATAATTCATCTTCAAATAAACAGTTTCTGGTAAATGGGTATCTACCAATAAATTATTTTTTCTGAGATGGACCAACCGCAGTTTTGAGAATCTTGCTGTAGTTTAGGGGGATGCAACAAAGATTAAGATAATTCCTAATGAAAACCTGGAATGTTTCATTCAAAAATTACTCCTCAGGTTTAGGGTCCCAAAATGTCTTATATTGCTGCACATCAACATGTCTTTAATTTCCGGATGCTATATATCCTTATTGCTAGTCACTAAATGGTGACTGTTTAATTTTTTCGTCAACACTTGTGACTTTTTACTTGCACAGGCAACCACTGTAATTGGTATTGGGGAACTGAGCAATAAGGAATTTTAGGTTATTACATGATTTTTATTCTTTATAAAACCCATTTATTTTCGTTTTCTGCTATCAAGAAAAGAAACAAACAAAAATGTAAATACATTATTTCCAAACATACAGTTTCTTGCATGGAAATGTATTAATAAGTGTTAATAATATGAGCGCACAATTTTCTTGATGGAAAAGTTTTTAGTGTAAATGATTTCTGAGATTACTTATACAAACTATATTTAGCTTCAATTATTGTTTGCATGGATAAATACTGTATAAATGATTTTTGAACATACTAATATTACAATATTTGCTAGAGTCTTTAGAGTATAAATGATTTCTAAAAGTACTATTTCTTGAAAAGAATATTATTTAGCACAATATCAGTTTTTACTGATAATAAGCTTTTTTGAGCTTAATAATAACATTCTTGGGGGAAAAATGTTTTATTTAGCTGTTTTATTTATAATTTTTTAGCTTACTATTACTACTTGTCAGAGTCTTTACTGAAATTGATTTCTGAGCTTAATATTTCACAAAAAGAACTTTATCTATATGATATAAATAATTTCTAAGCAACTATTATGCTTGCTGGAGAGTCTGTATTGTAAATGATTTCTGAGCTTAATATTTCTATAAAAAAAAAGAACTTTATCTATTTGATATAAATAATTTCTAAGCAACTATTATGCTTCTTGGAGAGTCTGTATTATAAATGATTCCTGAACTATTTCCTGGAAAAAAGCATACTATTATTATTTATGGAACTCTATATAGTGTTAATTATTTCCTGATCATATTATTTCTTGAAATAAATGGTTTTTTAGTGTAAAAAATTTCTGACTATATTACTACCACTTGCATGGAATGTATTGAGTGTAAATAGGTCTTTTTAGCTATTGATCAAGTATGTACTTTTGTCTTCACATAATTATTGTTGTTATAGGATATTTTTTAATCACTATAATTAGCAAGGAACAAAACTCAGACACAATTATGAGTTAAAATAAAAGCAATCAAGGTATGAAAATAAATATAGTAAATTTGAATACTATTATAAGAATCTTATAAAAAGTTCCTTGATTTTTTACCTTGACATACACCCAACATGACTCGAGACAGGACAACAATGTACAAGGAAGTGAGCTTGTCCATGGATAGGTAAGCTAGTTGTGGGGTCCAGAAAGTGATCAAAGACCACAAACAGGCTGCAATGGGCAGTACAATATCACCACCAATCCGATCACTGAGGTAACCGCCTAGAAATTGAGTCATAGTGTAGCCCCAGAAGAATGAAGACAATATAGTACCCTGAAGAAGAAAAATGCCAATTACAGAAAAAATACAGAGCAGTAGCACAAGTTGTTAATTAAATCAATTATTGGAATAACAATAAATTCTGCCTAGAAATTTATTTAACAAATTTATGAATAAAAAAAAACAACCAACATAAAATATGGATATGGGTGCTCATGGTTTCCATTTGCAAATGAATATTTTATAAGCTTGCTCTTTATTTCTTAATCACAATATTTACTTTTTTTTTAGAGAATTAAACATTCAACCAAACATACAAAAATAATATTCCTACATTATTATTTTTTTTACTGCAATCTATTGTTATTTTATGAGGTTTTGCATTACATGAACATCAATGCATTATTGCTAATCTGAAGAGCACCCCAAAGTAAGGAAAAGAGTCCTGAAGAACTTTCAGGGAAAGGGGGAAGAGATCATGAATGGGGGGGGGGGGGGGGAGATTAATTTTAAATGACAAATTCAGCTGAAAAATATAACTGAACTAAATTTAATCATTTCTTTTGCTACAATATAGTACAATATAATTACTAGTCAAAATTATTAATCTTAAGTCTAAATTGATGCAAAAGTAAATTTCTGACAAGGTGCACCATATACATTTCTAAAGTTAATCTGCTTGCACTCAGTAATGTAGACCAATCAGCTGCTTCCTGATATATTTTTTCTGGATGCGAATTCATATTAGATAAAATGTCAAATTAATTATATTTTTTAAACTGAATTAGTTCTTCTTATGATTTACCTTATTACATGTTGTTGCATTAAATATAAAATACTAGAAACTGTATGAATTATTATTTTTTTTAAAAGAAGAGAAAAAAAATTATTAGGTTTACTTTAATCTGCAAATATTATGAAAAGAGTTAATAACAACAAAAATGCAAATTATTTTATTAACTACTAGCAAGAAGACTCAACACCGCTCTGATTTAACATAAGAGTGCTAATCATAGCAAAATAAAAATTTACAACCAATAATAATCTATTCATTGGCAATTATTAAATGCTAAGCAACAAATATAAATAGTAAGGTTCCTGCTATAAGTTTAAAATGATTTTCCAGACTTTTTCCAGACTAAAATTATTAAAATTCAGAACTTTACTGTGAATAGTGATTAGCAAAGCACTAAATACTGAGTGAAAAAATTTATAACCAAGATTCTGATACAATTAATATTTAAATTTTAAAAGACATTTAAAAGTAATTGAAAAAATAATCACCTGCAAAATCTGAACATGAAATTTCTACAACTGATAGCACCCAAATAAAAACATAAAAATAGTAAAAGTCACAAATTAAAATCACACCTTATTTTGTGAGTTATAAAATTACTCCATTTAAAAAAAAAAAATCAAAATCAATGGCTTTTGTTAATCAATATGAAATTATGGGAATATCAACATATCAAATATTAAAAAATTAATTGAAAAATAACTTTTGTAGCCCAAAACTGTTACTTTCAAAGAAACAGACTTGTAATATTATTAATAATAGAATAAAGATGTATGGATCACAATATTTCATAACCAAATCAATACAAGTCCGAAGCTGTTGAGGTATATGCACCATATTTTGACCAAAGGTGCATGGCAATTTTTTCTCTATCAATGTAATCCAACCTCTCTGGCAATTAAGTTCAGTGGAAATTGAAAACTAAGACTACACTCTCCGGCATTTTCTTATTATGCATATATTTTCCAAAAAGGGCAATTACTCCGAATGTAAAAAAGCAAGTCCATTATTCCAGCTTCTGATTTTTAGTCTGCAGACAGAAATATTAAAACAATTTCTGATTTTCCATCTGTAGACGACAAAAAATTAAAATGGTATAACAATCAGATTTAAGACTTTTTCCAGACTGTTTTTCCAGACATTTTACTGATTTTTCCAGGCCTAGAAAAGTTAAAATCAAATTCCAGACTTTTCTAGAATTCCAGACCTGCACAAAAATCCTTAAATACATATATATATATATATATATATATAAAATGAAAGAATGTCCCAAAATAAAACAGTAAAAGCAAACCAGAAACAAACTTTTAGAAAAAAACCCAATAAAAAATCAAAAGTATATTATAGTATTCTGTAACTACATCTTCAATAGGGCGACCAAAAGCAATTACTCCATCATTTAGGACAACAAAGATTTATAAATTTGCAAGTGTAATTATGCTTCTGTTATTTACATTGTGCTCTGAACAAAAATATTACATTAAATTTTGAAATTAAATTAAATAACTTAAAAGCAAACCAGAAACAAACTTTTAGAAAAAAACCAATAAAATTTCAAAAGTATATTATAGTATTCTGTAACTACATCTTCAATAGGGCGACCAAAAGCAATTACTCCATCATTTAGGTCAAAAAAGATTTATAAATTTGCAAGTGTAATTATGCTTCTGTTATTTACATTGTGCTCTGAACAAAAATATTACATAAAATTTTGAAATTAAATAACTTATTTAGCTAACAGATTTTCTTTTTTCTTTTAAATAAGGGTAAATTTCACAATTTTTTGTTGTTATTTTAGTAGTAGTACTAGTACCTTGTTATTTTAGTAGTAGTACTAGTACCTTAAAGTTTAAAATGAATTTACCATTTCACTTCTTTCAAACTTGGGGAATAGCTAAAAGCAAAACTACTAGATAATAGACTGAAAAATATAAAATCTATGAAAACAAAAGGATTATATTTATACATTTTTAAACAACTTTTTGCAATCAGTTATCCTGAACTAATTAAATAAATTCATAATTTATTTGGGTAATTCAACAATTTCAAATCACCAATTAGAGTTTATTTAATTTAATAATGGGGAGCTTGATGAATGGGAGGTAAAAATACTAGCCCAGCCTCAGTTAAAGGAATTTTTCTCCATCAGTTTTTTCCATCTCCCTAGATAACGAACAATGATTTTAATGGCTATGATTGTTTAATCTCCTTTGGAGAGTTAACTTAAACAGTTGATGTTTTTACTATTAATACTAATAATAGCATCATGAGGTCTTTTAAGTGTTGTACACTTCTCAGTCTTCAGCATCTCTATGATTTGTAGAGAAGCAATTGATGTGGATGGTTACATACCGCTTCTGTTCTGTCCCAGTTCATTTCCTTAGACATTGATACAATGCACATAGGCATGACGGTCCTGGCTGCATACAGCATGGTGGTGCCACAGAACAGACCCACAGCCCACTGATTCTTTTCAGATCTTGAAAAATTATAAATATACAATATGTGTGATTTATTTTTATAAGTATTTTGCATAATAAACTATTTTTTGGCTGGTTTTCTAAAGTACAAAATTTACTTTATTAAAATCAACTTAATATTTTAATGGTTCACAAATTTTAAAAATAATAATACCAGTGCATCACACTGCATTTGTTTGTTTTTTAATAAAACAAGAGGTAACAATGGCGTTTCAATTCTTTCGAGAGTCTAAAATATCTTTACTGCTAGCACCTTACCACTTTAACTAAAAATCTATTAAATTAAATATTTATTTAATTTATCTGTTAATCTAAATTTATATAACAAAAAAGTAACACATTTTATTTAGTTATTATTATATTTGCCTTCATAATTGATCCAAGTTATCTATTCACCTATTTTTAAAACAAAACGGGCAGAATAAATAGTAGTAAACAGACAAAACTAAAAGAAAACACAAGAGAATGATAAAAAAGTTACAAATTTAGACTTTTATTAAAGCTCTGAGGCTATTCTGGCTAGTGATTTACAAAGAAAACCATAGAAATTATACCTGTCAGAAGGTGTACTTACTAAAAAATTATCATGAGATAATATCAATAATTTTAAAAATCAAGAGAGGAATGAATCTGTCCCTCCCATACACTTTGATTCTTTAATGATCTATTATTTTACAAGCATCTATTTGCTAGATAAGATTTTGCAAAGAAACCTTCGAAGTGACAGAAAACACTTTTATTAGGTTTACTTTCTAATGAATTTAACCATGTCTACACTGTTTTAATCCCAGTCTAAGCTTACTATACTAATAGCAATACAGACATGTTTTAATTTCACTGCTTCACTTTATTTTGTTTTATTCAATTTATTCGCTGTGATTTGAAATATCAAATTCAAAGCCACATTCTTTAGTGAATCGTTTAATATGTCTATATTAAGCAGTATAAAAGATCAATGCCCTGATTTTAAAATCAACTAAAAAATGTCAGCACAGTATGTTTTAATTGATTTGATCACTAACATCATTGTTCCTATTTTCTATATTAAGATGAAAGGTACACAGACTCTTCAATATCAAGTTTTAAAATGTTAAGTATTGTTTCCAAAAAATTTTCTGTAAAATTTTAAAACAAAAATTATTTCAATAAAACCTAGTCATTCTGTTATGAATGAAAAATAAATGAACTTTGTAAGTTAAAATATATTTTCCTTTATATACTCTGCCAAACACAGGATTTCAGACATCTTCAGAAACACACAAGCAAGTGAAAACCAAAGACATGACAAGCAGCATGGATTATTGGATACTAGGCAAGATGAAAGTGAAAGCAAAAATTAATTACCAGAGATATATCAAATCTATTAATAGTATTATAAAAAAGGATTAGCTCCTTATCAATTTAAATCTGATGAAACAGAAAGTGAAAATAATTCTGAAGGATACATTTGGATGCATAAACACAGGTTTGTAAGTCAATTTTAATGGAAACAGACAATAGATTTATCTATTCTGGCAACAATCATGATTAACCTCTCTGATAAAAGTACAATATTTGAATGCTTAGCAAATAGATTTATTAGTTAGAATGTAGATCTAGGTAGATTATCCTGCTGAATAACATCCAACTTTCACTATATAAACACCTAATTTTTCTTTTTAAAAGCAATTTTTGGATTTTTAGTTTGGGCATATTCCTATGACATGTGTTTATTATAAATTTAACATATAAATGTATACATTGAAATTTTGTGGTGAGGTATACATAAATATTATTAATAATAAAATTACAACTTAATAAAATATATAAAGCAACCAATGTACACCATTTATATTTTTTAAAAGTAAATAATTAGGACAATGATAAAATTACAACAGTTTAAAATTAATAAATAAATTAAGTACTTTGCACAACTTTAAGTTACAAAAATTATTGCAATGAATTAAATTTGTACACAATGTATATAAATGGTTTACTTTTCGTTATAAATATAAATTTAGGCATGAAACTGAGTTGCAATATTATCCCCCTCAAGAAAGACAATAGGTATATATTCACTACTAACTTAGTGTTTAGTTTTTATTCTTTTAATGGTCATGCTTTGCTCATAGTATAGCATACTGACACTGTACAAAATTATTGCATCCCTAATAAGAATATATGTAATGTGTATAATTTTGGAACTATATATATAATATATATATATTGCCTATATAAATTAGATTGCTAAGTATTTAACACTAATAACAGTATTTTGCATTTTCACACTGTTTATTTATTCAGAATTTATTTATGACTCAATTGTCTTCTGACTTTTATTTGCTCATCGATAATTTCTAACCGCATGAAAAGATTCTTCCAAATGAGCATGGATTTTATGTTTCTTAATGTCATGAAATCTGGCTTGTCTATTCACATGTTTAAATGGCTGTTTGTATGCGTTATGATGGGTATGGGGATTTTATTTATGTTTCACATGGATTTGCGATGCTAGGATAGGATAGGATTGTTATATTTTAGTGTGTGTATATATTATATATATAAAGAATTAGTATATAGTATTTTAGTATTATAGAATTATTATTTCATCACTAAAATTAGTCTTATTTTTCATTAGGTGAGTGATACTATTAAAAAAAAAAAGTGATGGTCTAGGTAGTGTTAAGACAGTGCAAGCTTAAAGTAAACTAAACAGTGACACTCCTCCAGAAATCATGTCACTAAATTCAAAAAACGTGAAAAGAGACCCAACATCTAGTCATGAGAGTGGCAAACATTGAAGTCATATAATATATAATCTTATACTAATTATAGGAATACCGAAATAGACTACTAATATTAATAGAGTAATATATAACTAATAATAGTGACATACTCAGAATCAGATACTGACACTCCAATGAGTGATATAGGTATAAGTTATAACCATAAACCATACTAACGATATTACGGTTAGTGTTACTAGCAACAAAATATTTTATGTGGTGTGTGAACCAGGAAAACGAGACTTCAAATCAGATATATATTTCCAATTTCATTGGATGAATTATTTTACTAAGTTCGAGAATATATTATATAGGCTATGCCTATACTCGCTATAGATTCTTTTTAAAATTATGGAAATATATTTTGAAAGGCACTTGTACCTGTATCATTCTCCTCTCTCCTCTTTTTTCTTAATAAGAAAAACACTCTAATTATCGATCAAACAAAAATCAACATATATTGCACATTCCTAGTATAGTAGTATACTAGTAATAATCTGACAGTACAGAGTACTGCTAGTGCTACCACTTATTATTTCTGTAATCTATCTTTCCGTTTGATGTCGTTTTTAATTCCAAAGGCTAATTTAAAAAAATAAAGACTACGAATCAAACTTCTTGTCATAAATTACATTAATGTCTTTTATACCTTGTCCAGTATTTCCCCATGACGGACGTTTCGTCCTCGTTCATAATATTGATGCATGGTTTGTGGACGTCATCAGGAGAGCCTTCGACCGCCATCATGTGTTCACGTAAGAGATTTATGTCCCCTGCAAAGTTGCGCACCTTGTTACGCAAAGCACACTTAGTTGTGTGTGTGTGTGTGTGTGTGTGTGTGTGTGTACGTGTGCGTGAGTGCACACGCAACTTTTTAAATCTTAGGTAAGTTTATGCGCAGTCTTATAAACCTTTAATTATGAAGTGTACCTTCCAAAGATAAAGAAAAGCTGACTTTTGCAGCAATACAGAACTCTCGTTGGCGCATGAGGTCGCTGTTTCACTATTGAAATCAACATGGCTCACGACTAAACAAACTTGCGCAATCGACAAAACAGGATATTATTTTAATTTCGAGAACGAAATCTTCGCTAGCCTCAATTTGGCGAGGTCCTCGTGTGAATACAAGCAAATCGTTCGACGTGCCATTCAGCTTAGATTTTGACTATGATGTATATTAAAGTGTGAATGTTTTATTTTGAAACTAAAAATTAAATAACTTTACATCAAATTTCAAAATCACAAATATAAGCAGGTAGGCCTACAGATCACCCCCATTCATCATCAAGCCATTGTTAAAGATTTAATGTTAATTTAACGGAGTTAATAATTAGCAATCAGTATGGAGAAGAGAAGAAATGTGGTGGAAGATCCAAAGAGTGGGTTTGCAGATTACCACATATATTAAAACGAACAAGGGATGAGTAATTAAAATCATATGGACACTTATTCATCAGGGGAATTAAGAGGCATTAGACTTGCAACAGATCCTGATGGCACTGATTCTTTCATCAGATCAGATATTCAGCCAGAGATATATTAGTTTCATTACATTAATGATGGACCTTTTTATATATAGAGAGAATTTAGAAATTGTACACAAGAATATTCAACACCCTCCATCACCTTCATTCATTCATCAATAGTGAATGGAGAGCTTTATTTATAGTTGAATGATTTATTTAGTGGTTAAATTTGTGTTAATTATTTGAAACTGATTGTAACTGTGGGCAGTCATGATAACTCTTTGTTTCATTGAGTAAGAACTAAGATAATGTTTATGTTAGCTAGTTGCATGAAGATGAATATTTTTGCTTTTTGAATTGTATTTCCTACTACAATTTTAATAGAATAGGCCTACATTTTTCTACAGAAATGATTTTACCAGTCCATTTTTATGAGTAATATCTGTCTAAATCATAGATATCTTCATTTGATCATCTGTATAATGTATTGTAAAATTATATAAAGATCCAATTGTTCATGTGAAATGCAAATAGATCATATGAAATTCAATGGTTAACCCTAGTCATGTTAAATGCAAGTGTTCAAGTAGATCAGAATTAAACATTAGATGGTTCTTATAGTTTTGATTAGCTATGAGTTAATAATACTAATAATACTTTTAATAGCCATTTCCATGTCGGATTTAAATTAAAAATCTATCCTCCAATGCAAATTTTGTGTACAAATTTTTACAATTACCAGACACCAATGTAGAAATAGACAAGTGGATTGAAACAAGAAAAAAAAATGATGTTTCCAATGATAAACTAGGAAATTTAAAAGAGAGAAAATTTCTTTTAATTTAATGCATAAAAAATAAATATTAATTAAGAATGTCATATCTTTTTAAAAAGTACTTTATTAAGATCATAACACAAATGCATGTACAAAGAGAATAGTAAATGTGTAAAAGAATATATTTAAAATAATAAATATATAACATTTAAACATTTTTCCAAAAATCTTTAAACCTAATAGTAATACTAATAATATTACTTAGTAATATAGGCAAGCACACTCATATTTATGCATCTACAGTAGTCTTAATATATTATAATCTTAAATTGAGACTGCAAGTGAAGTGTGGTTTTATTTATTTTTATTAACAAAGATACCCAGTATGCAATTAAGTGTATAAACATCACATTAAATCTATAATTTAAAAAAATTAATATGAATATTTTTTTCATTTAAGTCATAAACTTTAATCACAGCAATCTTTCCTGAAAATAACTCAATGAAAAATTAAAGTTTTACTTTGCTTCCTATGGATCTTAGACTAGGTCATATGTCATCACTAAGTCCGTCAAAAATGCTGCTTTAGCAGTCGTAATATTTATTTTAAATATATCACTTATCAGTCTTTATGTCTTTGGAATAAAATAAAATTTAAATAAGACTGACTGCAAATTCTAGTCCATATAGATCTAACTTATGTTTAAGTGTCTTGTGTGAAATATGTAATAATAAATTAGATTAGTGTGGATCAAAACTAGACATCCTGGGCAAACATCATGCAGTAAACAAATCATATCACTAATAATATCAGTAAATGAATGTTATTTAGCTCAAATTAAAGTCATGTTCTGCACCTGGTAAAAATCACACCAAAAAGCACTCAATCATGCACTCGAAATATACTATAAATATCGTACAAAGGATGAATACACACAAATTTATATATACTCACTCACAAACATACTTTCAATCAAGGGGGGTGGGGGAGGTGAGTGAACCCAATTGAAATGACCAATAATCAAATAATGCCATGGGGCTTTGATTACACAATAAAAGTGAACATGAAAAACTGTCATGCTGCTTATGCTTTGTTTAGACAAGGGTTGTTGGCTTATTATGAATTTAGTATTTGTCAGATATTCTAAACAGAAAATTTTCCTGTAAAAATAAACATAAAAAACTTGTATTATTTTAAATCAGAACTTTAAAAATTTTTATTATATAATTGGTTGCTTTGCCTGTCAAAGTGATTGCTAGTATATTTCTAACCATACTTCTTTTATTCTCAGTTCACTTAATAGATGAATAATTGCCACATAGTAAATATATGAGAATAAAAGGAGTATGCCATATTGTAGTTTATACTAAAATATTAACTGAATTAATGCTGATTATGACTAGACAGTTTAAAATGCTGTAGAGTACTGACTGTTCATTACCTATAAAACAAAATACAAGACTTAAAAATTTAGATTTTCTTGGCAAAATCTTAGAAAGTTATTGAATGCTTGAGTGCTGTCCAACATTATCAAATTGCAATCCTTAATCAAAATTAACAATCAGTGCAAACTGACTGTAACCCAAAGTCGTAAGTAAGCTTTAACAGTGCTAACTGACCATAATCCAAAATCACAGATAACCTTAAGAGTACTATCTAACGAAAACCCAAAGTCACAAATAACCTTGTCAGTGCTGTCCAGTGTAAATCAGTCACAAGAAATGCTGTTTATGGTATCTGATGTAACCCATAGTCACAAATAACCTTGTCAGTGCCGTCCAGTGTAAATCAGTCACAAGAAATGCTGTCTATGGTATCTGATGTAACCCAAAGTCACAAATAACCCTTCCAGTCTGTAACCTAAATTTACAAGTAATTTTATATGTCAGTATCCCAGGTCATAAGTGACCCTGTTGATGTTTCTGATTGCAAATCCAAATTCACAAGTAACCCTGACATTACTAATGATTGAAATCTAACACAACAAGTAACCCTGCCAATACTATTTGTCTAATCCAAAAAAATTTTTTTTTAAAAACGACCAGAGTGCATTCCTAAATCACAAGTAACCTTGTTATTGTTAATGTCATTTGACAGCAATCCTAAATCACAAGTAACCTTGTAAATGTCATCTGTCATCTGACTGAAATCCAGAATCAAATAAGTAGTTATCAGTCTATCTGACTATAATCCAAATCATACAAAATACTGTTATTGCTATCTGACTACAATCCAAAAGCAAGATAATCTGTCAATGCTATCTGATTGCAGTCTTAAATCATAACCTTGCTAATGCTTCTGCAACCAGAAGTCACAAGTAATCTTATCAATGCTATTTGAGTGCAATCAAATCCCACATGTAACTCTGTCCATACTAACTAATTACAATCCAAAATCACAAAAATCCTATTCTGATAAAATGAGAACTTCACTGTTATTAAATTATAAAATTTCTATGTATTAATAATTTTATTTAAGTACATATAATGGAAACAGAAGTTCTATGAATTTGAACTATTATTAAGTATTCTGTTGCCTGTGTTCACATATGAGTGAAAATGTATACTTAAAATTAGATAAGTCAAATTAAAATTGAATGGGTGAGTGCTAAATATGAGTGGAATTAACATTAGTCAAGTTTTAACGGTTACATCACTAACATTCAAACCAGAGAAGCAGTGATGCATGACCAGGAAACAATCACTGTTGTCATGATAAGATTAAGAGAGATTAGACAGATGCTTGCCTGTGTGTGTTCATCAAAGTCAAAAGGAAACGTGGACAAAGTTTTGTTATACCAAAGAGATATATAACCAGCACTGTGGGCAGAGTAGAAATCTAACAACATAAAGTTAACGGAAAGATCTTTACTTTGTGCAAAGTTGGAATATGAGGAATTAAGTCGGGCAGGATTCCCGAGAGTTTAAAAGAAAACTATAACATCATTTTCAGTATGAATATGATGTTATATATATATGTGACTTAGATATTCTAATATTTATGTCACAGTACCTTATTGTTTGTGGCATGCAATGAGTCTAAAATAGTCACAATGAATACCAGACTATTGCCCCAGTAATGATCAGTCAATTATCTGCATCAGCATCTAAAGGTGGATTAATTAGAGTCTTAAGCCTAAGTGTATCTGAGCTTAATTGCATAAATATAGATCTCCCCTGGTATCATAAAACACCTGTCAATGTTACCTGATTGCCAACCCCAAAATGACAAAATAATCCTGTTAGTATTCCCTGAATAACCTTGTCAGTATTACCTGAGTGTGTCCACAGATCATAAAGTGGTCTTCTTGTACAGCAATCCAAAATCACGAGTAATTTTTATATGCTATCTGGTTACAACCCTAATAAAATCATTGACATAACCATGTCAGTATGTGAACTGTTCACTACCCAAATCCTGAACAATTTGACAATGCTATCTGGTTACAACCCTAAGAAATTCATTGAAATAACCTTGTATGTTAACTGACCACTACAAAGTCACAAGTAACTGTCCACTATTATGGCTTAGAGCTACAGAAAGAGTCTAGATATCACTGGTTGAAATACAAATGATAAAGATTCATGCTGATCTATTGGTAAAATGGTAACTACTACACAAATTGTCATATTGCAAAAGTAATTTGAAATGGCTCAACAAGTTTCAATTTACTGCCACTAATACACAGTAGTACACTTACAAATCCATATAATAGATATTATAGGTTAGTATAAATATATTTAAGTGCAGATCGTTTCTGATCAGCCTGTTTTCAGTATTGAAATAACTACATTTATTATATACTATGGAGAGAAAGAAACGGAGCATATTTGAAAAAATGGAGGAATGTTTAAATATAATGGTTATCATAAATGCAAGAGCAGTTAAAAAAACCTGACCCTGCCTTGAACCTGTCTGGGGATGTTGGTATACAACATTCCATGAACACATTTATGTCGAACAATAAATACATCATGAAGTTTGTTTTTCAAAGCATGTAGCATAAATCAACAAACAATACTGTGCATTAATCAAACAAAAAGCAAACTGTATGCTCTCAAAATAAAGTTATATTACACTTCAATTATCCTTTAGCATTCCTTTAGATTTATTCATTGCAATCTTGAAGGTACTTTAAAAAAAAAAAAAATCATTGTTACCATTGTAGAGTACATTATCTTGTTTACAATGTATATTACACTATCACTCTTTATGAAGTACATTGCATTATCATTGTTTAAAATGTGCATTAGCTCTTATTAAAGGTTTTGGATAAACATTATTATTCCATAGAGCATATATATATATATATATATATACACACACAAACATACCACACACACACACATATATATATTCCAAAGTTACAAATTCACACATATATATATATACAATTAAAAATTAAAGTCAACACTCTTTATGCCTGTACTATAAAATCTTGATTAATAAATAGTTACATTCATAAAACACAATGGCACAAGAAGTGATACAACATGAATCAAATTTAAATTGCTGAAAGCTAAGGAGAAACTATTCAGTTTAGTTAACATAATGTTTCTTTATGAAAATTATTAATTATACAAAGTGTTGCTACTGATGTTTTATTAAAACTAAAGTAATTACAACAAATACACATATAAGCAGAGGTTGCTTTTAAGCAAAAATTGCGCATAATATGCAAAAATATTTTCTTAATGGCATTTTTTTAGGTGATGTAATATAAGCACTTGTCTTTTGGTGATGTTTATTCAGTAAATGTGCTGACATTGCTGAACAGTATGGTACAATTAGCATAAATAGTAGACCACTGCAGACAACACTAGTTCCTGTCATTCAAGGAGAAGATGAAATAATTGTGATGTCTATGTGTTGATGACTACTGCAGACACCACTAGTTCCTGTCATTCAAGGAGAAGATGAAATAATTGTGACGTCTATGTGTTGATGACCACTGCAGACACCACTAGTTCCTGTCATTCAAGGAGATGAAATAATTGTGATGTCCATGTGTTGATGACCACTGCAGACACCACTAGTTCCTGTCATTCAAGGAGAAGATGAAATAATTGTGATGTCTATGTGATGATGGCCACATACTATGATGATGGCCATTAAAATCAGCTCTTGATTTAATCAATGATGTAGCCATGGTGACACAGCATATTAACATGGGCATGTACTGACTTAAATGTTTGCACTGTTTGTTTTCTTCATCTGTTATTGATTAAATATGAATGCTGTATGTTTTGTTGTTATCATTTAATAGGTATACATTAAGTAGCATATTAAATCAGTGAACTGATTTTAAAATTGAAAAGAACTGCCCATTTCATGTTTTCTTTTAATTGATGTGATTTGACCACCAACGTTCTTGTTTCCACGGTGCACTGCCATTTTAACTTAAAATGTGCTACTCATAAGACTGCAAAGGTACATATTACAGTTTGAAAACTGGATAAGATTCTCTAACTGCTAAAAGAAATATAATATGGTTTATTTCACATGCAAAATTTAATTGCACATATTAATTTTCAAAAACAGCATTGTGTTTATTTATGCATATTTTTTCCTTAGGAGTTAGTGCAACCTCTGATATATGTATTGTATCAGTTTATAAAGCATATAAAAAAAAATCATAGGTTTTTCTTTAAGACAAATGCAATACATATAAAGAAACAAACTAATATTATCAATGCATATAACGTTTTCATGGAAAACGCAAGCACAAATAACATCACAATCTGCAATTTCTGCATCACAGTCTGTTAAGGCATAGATAACAACCCAATTAATGCCTTCAAATTACCAATGACATTAACATGATTTAACATGATTTTCAAATACACATTAATATGTTGAATGGAAAAAAGCAAATGTTTGAGGTTCACATCTCTTGATTTAAGAACCAACGAAATTATAGAAATTCAATGCATTTTATATTATGTACAAATAGTGGAATTGCCAATTCTCCATTATAACTAGTACTCTTAAAAAAAACACTCCAGCACTAGAGCAGTCACTCAACAAACTTTAAAAAAATAATCTATAAACTTAAACTGAAAAAACAATAAGCAATAATTCAAACAACAATAAACATCCAGTTCACAGTAAAAATTTAAAAAATCTTTATAGGCCATATTGAAAGCTGGTGGGTAAGCATAAAAAGCAATTTACAAAATGAATAAATCAATAAATTACTTCAATTAAGTACAACAGCCACTCTAAAATCAGCACTTATCATTCTTACAGTTTCTGTTTAAGTTTGTAGGCAGCAGCCATGGTAAAAAGCTGATGACATATTGTGAAAGACTTATATTAATGGATTCATTTATTTTTATTTAAGTCAACTTTTAACGATGTTTATTTCTGAAAATGTAACTGGTAATTCACCATCATTTAACAATTATAAAATAAATAATAATGCTGGAGTCAAAGAAAAAAGCATATCAAAAGTATAAATGTATTTACTAAAGAAAACTAAAATACATTATTTATTTCATTCTAGATGGATGGATGGACAGACAGATACTGTATGTTTGATTGTTATTTCCCCCAGATAAAAATTCCATAGAATTAATGTTAATTTAGTTATTGTAAAATAAAAGAAAGATCAAGAAGATAATCCCCCAAAGTATATTGACAAGTTCATTACTTACAAATAATTTTTTTTTTTTTTTTTTACATATGTTCATAAATATGTTCATTGAAATTATGTAAAATATAAATATTATAATTAATGCTCAAAAGCAGAAATAAAAGTTTTAGGTGCATTGATAAGCTGGTACCATGGATTTATGAACCTGTGCGTGTGTGCACGTTTGCATGTGTGTGTGTCAAAAAGAATATTTTGTTCTCTTTGAGCTCAGGTATAAGCACTTAGGTTATAATATTTTCCCATGAATTTTGTTCATCTTATAACTCATTTTAGAAACCACACCTATCATGCCTTGAAAAACTGCTTCAATTTTCAGATCCAGTGATAAAATGCTCAGATGAATTAATTAAAAGTTTCAAACAAGATAAAATGATTAAAAGATAAATTTCTAACACTGAAAATATCCTGATCTGTTATATGTTTTAAGTAAATTATACCCTAAATCTAGTATTATATGCACTATAGTCTTTCCTAATACCATGGACAATTATATAAAAAAATTGTCAAATATTTTCATTGTCTGAAAACGATTTTGCTTTCTAGAGTATCTGATATTGGTTCAATGTACAAATGTTATATTTAGATAATGTTTCTACCAGTTCCAAGTGCAGTAAACACAAGCCAGCCAAAAATACAAATGCCAGCCGTTTGACTGAATACTGCATTCCAGCTTTTAGTAGTTTCCAAGATATAGCCAGCCATGTACACCCCAACAAAACCTGAAATTAAAAAGACTGCTGCAAGCACTAGCAAAAATGTTAACATCATTTTTCTAACACGATCTATAATTATATAAATTTAAAAGGAACATTATCAGAAAGTAACTGTGTGGCAGAGTAAATTTACCTATCCCTATTTCTAGACTTAATTGTTATATAAATTGTTAATTTGTCCTACTGAAAGTTAGTGGAACTATGATTTTACATGTTAAACTCTCTAGTTTCTGTAAGGGCTTGTGTAAAACTCTTGCACTAAATTCTGCTCAACCCACTGAAATGTATGTCTCACTGCAGTTATGGGGGAACAAAATTCCTAAAGCAGAACTGCCTTTTATTTTGTCTAAAACAAGAATTTGTTTTGTCTAAAACAAGAATTTGTCTAAAACAAGTCTGCTAGTGACTATTCCATCCAATGTGTTTTTCCAATTTTTAGCAAACATGGATTTGGATTTAGATTTAAACAATGCTTCTAAAGAATTCAAAGTTTCTCAAACAACAGTCCCAAAGATTAACAAAAATCCAAATAAATGCCTGTTCACTATTGGGGAGATAATGCTTTGTATTTCATTTTGCCATGTTCCTGTGTACATTAACAATATTGGCAGTAATTGTGGTCCAGATTTATGTATTTTTGTCAACTTCTTCTTCTTTGATTGGGATGATGGCAGCATCAGGCTTGGACAGATTTCGCCATCTAGCAAGAGATATGCCACTTGAGGGAGTTTTCAGATGCAGATGTACAGAGTGCAGTGGAGAATGGTTGACAGAAAATTGAAAGAGTGATGTAATTAACATATTATGCTACTTATTTACACATTGCATTTTTTGTTTATTTAAAAGTCAGAGTGGCAATAATTCATTCTAGCAATTAAACTAAAATCTAGATATTACAAAGGCAAGATAATGTTTTCATTTTAGTGACAAAATTACACATATAATTTATCATTATAAATTCATTTTACCAGTGTGTACTTACCTGGAATGGCACTTGTCATGTTCATTATACCTGTGCATGAAATTAAAACAAACTATACAATTTTAAAAGGATTTGAAAAATTATTGTTTAACAAATAACAAGGAATATTTCTAAGTATAACAGTTTTTTCCCCCTATAATACTTACCAGACAAACATACATAAGGATATAAGAATTCTACCTCTTATACAAGCCATGCTTTAATTGAAACCCACAACTCTCCACCCCCCACCCTCCCAATGTAAATAAAGCATAAGAAAGCTTACTCAGTAATTTGTACATGCCTGAATGAGGTAGGGGTGGAAAAAGTGGGGAGACTGGAAGAGTCTACTGTAGTGCTCATCTGGTCTGTAGTCAGGAAAAGCTTAATTTACATAGAAAAATTCCTGTTTCCATTACACAGTCTGATAAACATAAATAAGAGGTGGGTATTTCTCTGATATTACAATTTATGTATATTTATAAATGAAGTGCATACAAGCAAAATTGCTAAGAAATAAATCTAATTTCAAGTTTTAAAAAAATTGTAGCTTATTGGAGAGCTATTGCACCTACAGACAGTTGTGCTCAAAGGAGGAAATATTTCTCTGATAAATCTAGAAAAGGTTCCATTCCCACCAACAGTACAATATTCTTCAATTCCTGTGAAATTTTATAATGGAAGATGAAGCTCTTGATTTTGTGGGCATTAACAAAAAATTGGGCATGTATATAAAGAATGTTTGCAAATTTTTGTTACAAAATGCTTTAGCTGTGAAGACAAAGTCTGATTATGAATATCTCTAACTCTTGGAGAGATTGGTAAATATAGTGTAAATATATGCTTCTACATGTCTGCTAACTATAAATTTGTAATGCTCAAACTGGGTCATGGCATTTTCTGCCCAGGACAGTTAGGAGATATTCCATTGATATCCTGATTGTGAAGTCTCTTCTTAGAAGAATGTATCAATATAGATCAGAAATAATTTCTGGGAGATTTCTGGACAAGGAATGTAATTCATTTCATTCAGCCTTAATACTATTAAAGTACCAGACCCTTCTATCAGGCATAATGAGGCCAATGACTTTCTTCACAGCAATGACCAGATAAGGTAGAAAGACAACAGTCATGGATTTGGGTAAATACTGGGGTGTGAGGCTTTCTAATGTGTACTCACAACTGTACTTTAGAATAAAGCAAGCACCTCTAAATGTTATCACTGTCACCCACCCACCTACTCTGAGTAGTGCTAAAGCCATGCTCATACTAGATCACCCCACTCTTGTATCATCATCTAGTGTTTATTCCTGCAATTTCTGCATGAACATGCACCTCAAGAAAAATGGACAGCACACATCCCCAGTTATAGAGAACATCTAACACATACAATCCAAACTGGTACTAAAGACATCGCCCATGAGACATGCTTCCAGGTGAATTCTTTAATGCTTTATCTCTCCTTGAGAGTTTTGTTAGTTTCTGCAAGTACCTAGCTAATATGAGAGGTTGTATATTCATCTGACTTTATGATGGAAAAAAAACTATGAAGAAAATGTCATCTAATATACTGCTACATTTTTTTTTATATAACAGGCTTGGGAGTAAATGGGTTACAAAGCTAACTCTATTAACATTATTTATTTTAACAATTACTTTAGGTGAAAGTGTGGAGAAGAAACTTCATTCAATGATGCTTGTTAAATTCTGTAGCTTGAAATAACTAACTTTAAACTGCAACCTAATAAAAGTTTATGTTTGTTTCCATGTCAGACCAACTCTGTCGTGATATATACAACAAAAATTACAAGTCTTCAAAATTTTCATGTAAGTTTATCAAGATATATACAATAGAATATACAAGAAGTCTTGGATGTTTCCATGTACAAACAATTCTGTCAGGTTATTTGCAACAAAAAATACCAGAAATCTTGGATGTCTGCAAAGATAACCCACCAAAGACTGCCCCAGCATGCAGCGGTGCAATGTCCATAGGATTGATGGCTAGACTGCTGCTGTAGAAACCACAGCAAGCAATGGCAAGCGTCATGCAGATGAGTGTGCTGTAGTAAGTCTCCATTGCCGAAATAAAGCTTAAAAATACTGCTGTGCCACAGAACAAAACTGTCTGCATGATCAAAGAAATGAAAAGTAATGAATTTATAGCAAAGGATTTTCCAATGCAAAAGAACTGAACTAAGATAAATTACTACAATTAGATAAAATTAACCAAAATTATCTATTAGAGTGAAACCTCATTAATCCTGACTGGAGGAAGTGGGGAGTCTGTATTAGATGAAAATCTGTATAAGTAAGGTGACAAAATATTCCTGCTTGTTGAACACTCAGTAGAAGATAACAAAATAAAAGATTTGAGGTCAAATTATTGAGAGTGACAAGATGGAATTAACATCAACAAATAACTTACTAAATAGCTCAATGAGAAGGGAGAAAAAAACAGGCATTTGGGATTTGAGCAGGATAACAGATGTCGGTTGTCTGAAGGTTTTATGCTGTCCAGATTATGCGACATCCAAACAAATAAGATTTAAATTAGTGAGGTTTCATTGTATTTTACAATGACATTGAATTAAACAGATAAAGTAAATAATGTCAAACTCTAGCTACATTATAAATCAAGCTAAAAATATAAACAAAATGCAAATATTTTTTTTTAATCACCATACAATATTCCAATTAATATAGAGTGTGCAAATGAAGTATATATACACACAAAAAGAAATTATTTAAACTATACTTTAATTTTTATAATTATTTCAAATTGTCAGAAATATATAAACAAATACTAATTTAAAAACATTTAAATATGCATACTGTGAGTTATAGAAAAAATTCAAGATGGGTTAATCAAAAGCAAATTTAAAAGATGTTGTTTTTATTCAATATTCATTATTTTAATGTATTATTATTTATTACTACAATTATCCTACTTTTCCATAAGCAAACCATAATCACAAAAGCACATATAAAAAAAAACTGTACTCACCGCTAAAAATTTCCTCACAGAGGTAACAGAATATCCTAAAAATTATTAAGAAATAGTTTTAAAATAATTACAGATTTTTAGAATATCAGCAAAATTAAACAAAAACTCTGTTTATATAAATAATAGTGCACTGCACTTATTTGTTAAAGAAAGAATTCTTTTTCTTACTTCTTTTTGTGCCATAAATAATTTCTCTGAACTTAAATCTATTAAGGAGCTATCAGACTATACAGATACAGAATTAGTTTAGTCACTGTCAAAGCCCAAGAAATAACTTGCAAATATGGATACTGTATAAGATTCTCAGAAAGCTGTATGAATATAAATTCAAATCATAATAGCGTTATAATTTTGTTTTAAATACAAAAATAACCCCATCCACTCATTCACTTCTCCCCATTCTTTTTTAAATAAGCAAAATTATTTTAAATGAACAAAAGAATAATTCAAAATCTATGAGAAAATACTTGAACATCTAATAACTAATCTAATACTTGTCTCCTTTATCAAAACTATTTGTCTCCCTTTATCAATCTATCATAACTAATATTTGTCTCCATTTATTAATCTACCCAAATACTTGTCTCCCTTTATTAATCATTCGCAACTAATACTTGTTTTCTTTATCGATCTATCAAAACTAATACTCTAATATTTGTCTCCCTATATCAATCAAACAAACCAATATCTGCCTACTTTCATCAATCTAAGAAAACTAATTTTCTGCCTCCCTTTATCAAATTAGCTGCCTATTTTCATCAATCTAACAAAACTAATATCTACCTCCCTTTATCAATCAATGAAAACTGATATCTGCCTCCATTTATCAATCTATCAAAACTAATATCTGACTCCCTTTATCAATCTATTAAAAATAATACCTACCTCCCTTTATCAACCTATCAGCTAACCAGCCACACCCAATGTTGCATGGAACAATCACCAACCAGGGCACAACATTAAACACCCAACTCTGTAAGAACAAAAATGCATTATTAAATCTTTTCAAGCTTGTGTTGAGCATTCATTAGCAGACAAGACATACACAAAAATCTGATAAAGCAACTTTAAAAAGTGCTTACAATCATTCACGTAGTGAAACTTATGTTGTTTTGTTATGCATTCTTAACAAAGGTAAATATATGTGAACCTATAACAGAATTTTCATAATTATTTGTAATAACTCTACAATGAATACACTACCTTCTCATCTGGAAAGTTTTCATGGAAAAAAGTAGGAAGCCATGATAACAGGATATAAAATGCATTGTTCTGACAGTAATTAGCCACTAACAAAGACCTGAAAAATGAAAATAATAGAAAATAATTCATTTAATTAATTAAAATTAATTAAAATAATTAATTTTTTAATAATTAAATCTACCCTTTAATGTTGACTTAATCACAAGCATCAACAATGCAATCCTACTAATAGCATTAAAAAAAGAAACCAATGCAACATGAAAGTTTGTAATGCTTTACGATGATACAAAGTCAAAACAATACAAAAGATCAATGTCTCAGCTATCTGGACAATATAATGATTAATAACAAAGAAATGAGTAAGCCTAATAATAATGTAAGAAAATCTCATCTGATTAGATAAAAACTAACCTACACGATAATACAATTATTAATTAAATATAACAATGAAATGTTAAGGTTACTGATGACTGAAAATTTATTTGAATATGAGACAGGTAATGTTAAAAACAGTTAAATTGGGTCCTTGCATATTTGAAAACAAAGAATAAGTCATAAAATAATATTAGGAAGCAACTGGCTCATTTGTCTGAAGATTAAATCTATCATTGTACACTCTTTTTCTTTTTCTTTTTTTTAAACAAAAATTTAAATTAAAAAATCCTCTGTAGAATATATGGTTCATTATTAAAAGACCTATATCTATTTAAAACTCTGACAAGGAGAGTTAGAAATATTGTATTTATGTTAGCTGCAATCCATTCAGATATATTTTTTTTTACATATCAATTAGCTTATTCATTCCCTGCACTGCTGAAGTTTTTATAAATAGCTAATATGTCTACTCTTGTAAGTGATCT